>JAHQIW010006994.1:0-231484 GCA_019055375.1 Parelaphostrongylus tenuis | reverse complement strand
CGATGCCAATACGTGCAATTATATATCTATATATATATATATGTGTGTATATATATATATATATATACATAGAGCGCATGTGGCGCAGTGGTTGGAGGTGCCCTGCGTCGCACATGAGGTCACTGGTTCGATCTCGCGCTCATGGCTCACCAAGCCATCCATCCCTCCGGGGTCGGTAAATTGGTACCAGACAGGTCTCAGACTTGTCTGGGAGGATAAGCAGCACTGACTCGGTTTAGCGGGAGGCCACTGCGAGTCATTGTAAAGGCCAGATGTGCATTCAATCACCTCAAACGAAGTTAAAAATTGAAGTCGAATGCATGGCGCATCCCTCAGGCATTGATCAACGCCGAAAGCTTTATCCTTTTATCCTTTTATTGATAGGAGGGCCTATGCAGTTCTGTTTCAAAGATGAACGTAGCCGACCGACTTTGAGAGCTATCTTTTCTCAGTTCCCTTTTTTTAGAGGCCTTATCGACTGGTTAGTGGCTTAGAAGTGTTCATGTGACTTGCTGAAGCGCTAGTCGAGCGGTCATCGTAGCAACCCTCCCTGCCCCAGCACTCCGCTGCCCGTAGATTGGCCAAAGAACATCAATATCGTTTTTTTGCTGCACTGCAGAGAAACGATCTTGTCAGAAAACAACTACAGAGTTGAAATTTTTGCATCTTACACTGTCGAATAAAAACCAGTAGTCTAATGAAAAAGCACTGTTTTGCAGGAAAAAGGTGCGTGTCAAATACAAATGCCGCTTTTATCATTGAAAAGCTATAATAAAGAACTTTTTGAAAGGTGGTTGCATTGGACACTAGACAGAGATTTAAGCTGTCGAACGATCACAGACACTCTTGCGAAAATCTCTTGTATAACGAGAGGGGTTGTTTCTTCATTTGTTTCCTTCTGACAAAGAGAGCCCATTTCTGGCATCTCTCAGTCAACAAATCATTGCCGCTTCGCGCAGACGTTTCTAAGCTTTACTTTGGTACCAAATTTGTCCATACTTTCCTCATAACGGCCGCTCAGCGAAGCTTTTATCGCAAGTTGCTGCTTCACGAGTGGGGATTGTAAGCGATGCACAAATCCCTTTCGAAAACATTATCATGAGTAAGCTCAAAGATGTGTGTTTAGGCGGACAGTGTTTCGGTTCTTTGGTGGTTTCCGCTCCAGTCACACCAATCTGAAGGAGCAGCTGCGTTCCGAACGTCCACGTGATGTTGATTGAGAGACCCACATTGAAGCAACTGCAGTGTATCCAACTTTGACTATCGAAAAGTGGGTTGACGAGTTTGACTGTGTGCAACATTCAGCAGAATATTGAAGGCAGCAAGCAAAAAGTGGAAGAAGGGTCGATGGATTTGATACGGGCTCACTCAAGCACAGATGCGCAAGCGCAAGAACACCGCTCAAAAGCTGCTCCGTCGTCATCTGCTCGCTCATTTCTGACCAATGTCATCACTGTCTGCGTAAAATGGATATTTTTCAAGAGTCAACGTTGCCTGCATTAATGGTTGTCACCTCGTTAATATTTGTTGCATATTGCTCTAGGGCCAAAACCTGTAGCAGACCTAGTAGTGTCTTCTAACATTATTCGTGTAATCCCCGAGGAGTTAGTTGATTGATTGCAGGAGAGTGCTGGGTGAGGGCTTCAACGGGAGCCTCGCTCATCAGGTTGTTTTCTAATACATCGCACCACTATCCATCGCGCTACCGCGGTGTCATCAGTGATTGCTAGGCCAATCAGTTTGGAAAGCTACTGCAATAATCTTACTAAAAATCAGCCTTCGTACTAAGCTTCTCTGACTCTTACTGAAACATTTTCCATATTCAGTAATAATCGGTAATCGGAACGATAATTAATATGGGTACTTTTTCGTTTATAGCACAGGACGAAAAATCGATCCCTTTCCTGAACAAGAAATTATCGTAAGAGCGGTAGCGATAATGTGAGAGCATAAATCTTTCGCTAGTACGCTAAGCGGTAAGCTCTGAAAGAAACTCCAGATTAAGCGTCTGACTCTGATACTAATAGATTCTCTCTATACATACGTGCTTTTCGTGTTTCCAACAAACTAGTAATTGAACTGAGCGGTCGATGTAAAACATACTCTTACCCTGAATTATGGCTCACTATTTAACTGTTTTTGCAAAGCTTATGAATGATTACTCACACTCTTATGAAAAGTTTTTGTCAGGCGGAAAGGCCAATTTTTCACTTACTGCCCGCTACCCGAACTGAACCCAGAAATGTGTTCAGGCTGATGGCTCAAACTTTGAATAGTGTTGTTAGGCAAATTCAGTTACTTCTGATCAGCAAATTTGCTGTTTATTGTTCTAGTGTCGAAAGCTGTAAGAAAACCTAAAAACCTCACGAAAGCGTAGTGTTTTTTCATTATCTACAAGGAGCATATTGACAATTTTCTGACTCTAACAATAAAGAAAAGGCTTTTCTCAAGCAGAGCAGATGTAAATATGACTGAGATAACACAATAAGCTTAGAAACCAGCAAAATATGTATCCACTCTCCAAGAATTCTTTTCATTTACCTTCTCGTCCGATGACTTCATGACTCATGTGTTGAGGAGTTAAGAGTGTTCACCTGACAATTCTTAGGCATATGACAACATATCACGTATATCTGCGTCAATTTCCGGTCGACGACACCGTGACAGCAGTAGTATGAATATATAACCCCTTTTCGATGGTGCTTTGGCGCAAGTGGTTGAAATCAAGAAGCGCGGTTTGGGTATATTTTGAGAACTGATTTATTCAAAACTTGGGTGCAGTTGATATGTCGACACCCAAATCGATGATTTTCGTTTCGAAGACTCCTCCTTTCTCGGAGCCTGAGCGTATTCAAATGACTTATTCATATATGATATCAATTGAAAAAAGTAACTTTTTTCGAAAATGACTGTAACACATCTGAGTATCGAAAGTCAAGCAATGAAAAATGCACTAGCGCTCTACCTCTTCTCTCATTCTTCACATTCAGAAAAAGAAAACACTTGTCTGAAGCATATAACGGGTTGCAAGTAATTGCACGAGAGAGGGGAAAGGAATCACTACACTTGGCACGGCAAATGACCATCTCAAATGGCTAGGAAAGAACAACCGCCAACGATAGGCCAAAAGGGAGGGATAAGCCCCATTACGAACACGATATGTGCATCAAGCCTAAATGATATGGTAGCTTCAAAACTGTCTTTCGACAATCGATTTGAGCGTCGCTATTAGAAGCTTTCTAGAAAATCGTTTGCTGTATAACCGTCTATGTAAAACAAGAGAATGTACGATATGTTCTAACGAAAGAGACGAAGACTGCATAAGTATAGGTAAGATATATCCTATCTTTGTGTAACTTACGATGATGGATACACATGCAAAACGGGCAAACCACTTTATGCCTGTATAAGACGGGATATCAAAGGCAACACAATCACCCAGCTAGATACACATAAAACAGAAAGAACCAACGGTGGCGACTTTGAGGGCTGGTTAAAATCCGGAGACACTAGTCAAAATGTTGCAAGACTCTCAAGGTAGTGTGAATGAATTTTTAAAATTCCGGATTAAACAAGGATGAATAGTCTTTGAAATCAGCGAACCTTATAACCCATATCTCAGATTGATTTTCTAGTCTGATTATGCTGACAATTTTGCTTCATTTGCCCTACTGACATGAGGAGGGGCGAGTTCAAACGTCATCTCGCGCCAAGAACACAGAGTCTTACACGTGTACAACACAGTAAATGGCTTCTTCTAAGTAAGTTGACGTTTGTAGAGATTATAGACTTTCTATAAACCACGGACCTCCCTCTATGAGGGATCCCGCCCGGTTAGTCGCGAGGGCATTTGGTGCGTCCCCCGGTGGTGGATTGGGGAATAAAACGCGAACCAAAAGCGACCGTGTGCTTCCCAGAGACGCAGGTGGATTCAGAGGACCAGCTCCCTGCTTCTGCAGTGCCGACTTGACAAAACTCTATTTCTAGGAGTCAAATCGGCCAAAAGCCTGCAATCGAGCGGCCAGGAACTACATAGGAGGCGATTAGAAGTCACCTCCAACAAATAAGCTCCTCCAGCTCCTCCGAGAGAGACTGGCAAGCTACTCGTGAGTACCCAGCCCCCACGTTTAGAGCCTAGCAAGCTATATGCTGGGTATCAAAATGCCAAAAACAGTAACAAATATGGGCCTCATTCCCCTGACCCCGAAAGAGCACCTGATACGACAGCGCTAGGTAGGACGAGTACGGAGAGCCTGCTAAGATCTCAGGGCCGAACTCGGCTGCCAAGATCGAAACGGACTAATATGACGATCTGTACCTACAACGCAAGAACCCTTGCTCACAAATCCGCTGTAAAAGATCTATTGATTCAAGCAAGAAGACTAACGTACGACGTCATTGGCCTAGCTGAGACGAGAAGGCGCCATCCTTTTCACGCTGTCTATGACACTGGAGAAGAACTGTTCCTTGGATGCGATCGCAGAGGTGTCGGTGGAGTTGGCGCCCTCGTCAAATCGAATTTGACCATGAGCATTGATTCGTCTGAACGTCTAGTTCTATGCCAGCTTTAACCATCTTCGTTGCTTACACACCAATATCAAGCTATGACGAAGACGAAGTCAAATCGGGCCACATGGACCTCGAAAAAATCTTCAAAGAAGATTATACATTCTTCAAGGTCATTGTCGGACATTTTAACGCAAAAATTGGACCTAGAAGAACGTCTGAAGAACGTCACTTAGGAACCCAAGGACTAGAATGGAATGAACAGGGTGAGAGGCTATCTGAGTTTGTCACGACGACTCAAACCATCCATGGTAACTCGCAATTCCAAAAGCCTCTTTCTCAACGATGGACGTGGGACTCTCCCAATGGAGAGTACCATAACGAAATAGACCACATCTAAGTAAATCAAAGGTTTTGCCTGACCGATGTCGCTGTTGTTCCTAAGTTCTACACAGGATCAGACCATCGCCTTCTTCGCGCAACGTTCCAATTTTCGAGGAGAGGAGAGAAAGCCGCTAAATTCAAACAACGAAGTCCCAGGACTACCATAAACTGGGATGTGTTCAAATCATTAGTCGGACCTTAGGAAGATACCGTTGTCGACAACATTGACGAAGCATACGATCGACTAATTGAATATCTTCACGTTAGCGCTATAAAAGCCGAGAGTCTTAAAGTCACGAATAGACGCTTGTCTCCGCAGACACTCGAGCTGATACGTCAACGTGGAATCGCGCGAGCTGCAGGCAACCGAACCCTTACGTCCGAACTTGCGAAACTCTGCAAAGAAATGATAAAAGAAGACCTCAAAGAAAGAGGAGCAGCAGCTGTGGCAGAAGCTGCAGAAGTTGGGAAGAGCATTCGTAAAGGCCAGCGAGGCTTTGCCAACTATAATGCCAAGATGATCGCACTCTGATACCCTGACGGGACACTCACAGCTTCGAGAAGGGCTATGAAGAAAATCATCCACCAATACTACTTGGATCTCTTCGCTAGCCATGTCCTCTTACCGTCATACAAATTGAAAGAGGACGAATATGTCGTCCCACCGGTCCTCCGTTCCAAAATCCGATATGCAGTATCGTCGGTGAAATACAGAACAACACCCGGTCCAGACAGGATTAGGCTAGTACACCTGAAGAACCCACCGCCTGTTCTCAAGAACCCTGGACCAAGGGCACTCATTCGAACAAGTCGGGTTCCGAAAAGGATTTAATACCATAGACCATATCCACACAGCAACAAGACTTACTGAAGTTTCAAATGAGTAAAAAATACCGCTCTGTCTCACTTTCACCGATCTGAAAAGAGCCTTTGATGCAGTGGAAACAAAAGCGGTTTTAGAGGCTGTGGATAATCAGGGTGTCCCTACTCGGTACACCATGGTCCTTTGCGAGCTTCAAAAAGATTTAACGGCCAAAATATCTCCATTCTATAACAATATCACCATTGACGTAAGAAGAGGAGTTCGACTAGGCAATACAATATCAGCAAAACTCTTCACTACCACCCTACAAAACGTCATGCGAACATTAGAATGGGACGATATGGGAGTGAAAATTGACGGTCTAGAATCAAACCATCTTCGCTTTGCTGATGATATCGTCCCTATCAAACCAAGCATCAGTCAAGAGGAACGATGGTTAACCGATTTCGACAACGCTTGTGGAAAATTTGGTCTTCAACTAAATCTAGCGAAAATGATGTTATTGAGGAACGGGATGAGTCTTGAATGCCCAATCACGTTCAAGAGAACGAAAATCTCCATATGCTCCAGTTACGCCTATCTAGGACGTGAAATCAATATGATGAACGATCTAGCTCCAAAATTGGGCAGTGGAAACGAGCGGTTTGAGGAACGTTTAAGAGCATAGAAGATGTGGTGAAGAGATCGAAAAACATCCGACTCCGTGCCCATCTTTTCGACTCCACGATTATCCTGCCTCAACGTGTGCAGCAGAAACCTGGTCGCTGCGTAAGCAGAACGAAAGACCACCTGGCGTTATTGACAGCGCAATTGAAAGGTCGATACTAGGAGTGCCCCGCACCTCGCAAATGAGAGACAGGATCAGGAATTATGACCTACGTTAAAGATTGAAGATCAAAGACGCCGATCTACTTGTCAGGATATCTAAATTAAGGTGTCGGCCACATGATGAGCTCCAACGACAACCAACTGGCGAGAGCGTTACTGATTGGATTCCTCAGGATATCAACCGCTCTACAGAATGACCAACGATACAGTGGTCCAATTTCTTCACGAAAAGCATGGAAGAAAGATCTGATGCTTAGCGAATCCCTAGAGGGAATGGGGAAAAATGGAAATGTTGCTGGTAACGCTCGAGTCACTTGACGATCAGCGGGACAACAGGTGATACGGGTGATAGTTTCCCTATATCCCCTTGCGGGCGGCGCCATTTTTGGCCGGTGGGCGTCTCGGACGGCTACGAAGAGAGGCTACCGACGCTTGCTCCAAGGCTAGTGTGGCAGTTTTCTAGTGAAAGCTATATTTTTTCGTCGATAAAGGAGACTTTTGTGTAAGTAAATGGTCAAATATGATAGGACAGACTTCACTGATGTAATTTCTTACTAGAAATAACGCTGTTGCTTCATTCACAATACGTTGGAAATCGAAGCGCCAAAAACAGTAACAAACATGGGCCTCCATCCCTAACCCCGAAAGAGTCTCTGGAACGGCAGCGCCAGGTAGGACGTGTACGGAGAGGCTGCTAAAATCTCAGGACCGAACTAGGCTGCCAAGGTCGAAACGAACTAAAATGACGATCTGTACCTACACTACAAAAACCCTTGCTCACGAATCCGCTGTAGAAGATCTATTGATTCAAGCAAGAAGAATAAGGTACGACGTCATTGGCCTGGCTGAGACGAAAAGGCGCCATCCTTTTCACACTGTTTATGACACCGGAGAAGAACTGTTCCTTGGCACATGCGATCGCAGAGGTGTCGGCGGCGTTGGCGTCCTCGTTAAATCGAATTTAACCGTGAACATTGATTTGTTTGAACAACTAGCAACCGCAGAGGACGATCACGGTTGAAACGATGTGGTTCTATGCCAGCTTTGACCATCTTCGTTGCTTACACACCAATATCAAGCTATGACGAAGACGAAGTCGAGTCGTTCCATATGGACCTCGAAAAATCCTTTAGAGAAGATCATACGTTCATCAAGGTCATTGTTGGAGATTTTAATGCAAAAATTGGGCCTAGATGACTTACAGAACTTACAGACTTACAGAACTAAAAGATCTACGAAAGACTTATAGAACAGACGTCACTAATGTAATTTTATATCAGAAATAACGCAAGTGCTCCATTCATAATCCATATTTTCAAAGTGAAAAACCTAGTATTCGTAAAAAGGCTTAAGTTAAAAGCTTTATCAAGCATTAATACGGTATTTTATCTATACTTATCCGCTAAAAAGGCCACTTATCTTTTATTTCTTTCAGTGCTCACACACTTTATTGCATATAGTAATAAAATTCACCATATTGGTTGAAAATTGGGAAGCAATGAATAGTTCGTCAAAAATAGTGCAGCTTATTGCATGCTATCCCTCTTCATCGATAAGTCTCAATATTTTTTAATCATTGGTGCAGTTCAGATCCTCAGTTATCGTATTAATACGTAATTTAATTCGAATTCTTTATTCGCAGCTATGGTATGGAAAGAAAAGTGGAGGTATAGCGGTTCCTTCCGTTATCTCTACGCTGTTTGAGCTCTCTGATATGAATGTACATTTAACTTTTGTAAAACGTTTCAGTACTCACTCGCTAGCTAAAATCAAGTAAATTTGTACGATGCATTTTATTCGTCGAAAAAAAGTTTGTTTCATATACATGCATTTCTCGCCAGGTAAAGATTTTTTCATAAGCAGTTGATAAACATTAGATAGGACGAATCAAAGCAAGCTCAACGCTGTACTTGGTTTTTGAAAAGGACTAATCAGGATAATGTATCAGTTAAGAGAAGATTAAATTCCGGAAGTTTGGATAAATTTATGTAAAAATAAGAACTCAGGAGTTCATTCATTAGAATGCGATTGCATGTGACAGAAATTGTTTTCAAAAGTTAGGATTTTCAAGACAGTTTGGCGTTATTCTTTTTGGAAATGCGTTTACAAAAGTTCTGTCGCAGACATTTTGAGTTTTTTTTTGGCAAAAAATTTTATAAGAATCGAAATCTGACATAATCTTAAAAAACCGCCTTGAAATAGAAAAAATAAAATTCGATTACAAAACTTCATCTTTTATTTATAATTAAAACATCTGTGAAAACATTCTCAAAAATCAAGCTTAGCATTAGAATCAGAATTTTTCAAGCTATCGATTGACTGCAAGAGCATCAAGAAGGTGTGAGAGCTTTTTTCGATGGCAGTTGAAAATGAACTTCTCTCTTGCAAAGATGTGATTTCCTTTGACAAAGATGAGATGTTGGGAAGCGTTAGCGTTAATCTTGCTAAAATCATTCATATAGGAGTCTCATTAGTGATATTTTATTGTTTTCTAATGATAGTCTTCATTTGAGAGCTCAATATACCCAAATTTGTATTGGAGCACGCACCACTCTTCGTAACCTTCCGAACGGCGCACTCAGGTGAAGGTCATAATGACCATCGTCCGCAAAGGGATCTTAAGTGTATGTAATTTGCGTGCTTATACGAATAAAGATACGGCTACGTTCACGCTCTGCGAAAGGCGAAGTTAGCGAAACATCAGCCATTGATTTAGAAAAAGACACACTACCTCGAGCAAGATTTGATTAAAATTAGTTATTGAAATATTTTTTCCTTTCGTTTTATACTCTCCAATTAACATGCCGTGGTCTAATCAAAGTCAGCTGCTTGAGTGATGGGTATAATTTGTTCCATAAAAAGCAAATGCACTTACACTCTGCTGGTTGTAATGAAGCTTTACACAAATGTCTCTCGTGTTCCGATGAATAAGGTAACGCGTACGATGAGAAGCGCAAAAGTCGCTCTTGTGGTTTTCTGGAAAAAATTTTGTTTGTACAAACTGCTCCGCATCTGCGATGATCACCTGGACACACCGTAATACGTGGGAAAAACGACGTTCAATAAGAGATCTTTTTGAGCACTCTTTTCTGTATGATTAGTTTACAATATTTCACGGTCTCAAAATGTGAGCAATAACGAAGCTCTGCAAATCCTTTCAAATTCAATAATGTTGAATAATATGCAAGATTTCCGACCGTGGGCTGGAGTTGAACACATGTTTCACCTATAGCGGAAGCAAACAAGCTAATAGTCGGTTGTTGTCGGACGCGGCTCCTTATATCGAATAAAGAGTGGTAGCGAAACAACGACTTTGGTGGTGTAGTGGTCACGCGCCCCGGTATGAGTGAAAAGAGGGTTCAATTTACGTCTGAGGCTGGAAGCTGTACATTTCGCTCAGCGTTCTTATAAGTACAACTACTACATTATAACATTGTCAAAAAGTCGCAAAAATGAAGAATTTCTTTCATAACAATTCATTATCGCGCAGATATCAATTGGAACATCTCATTTAGCATCTGATGTGAGCGACTGAACTATTCACTGCTCATAATCACGCAAACTGCAGTTCAGCTCCATAAAAAAATGATGCGTTCTTGCATGCTATTAAAATACTATTCAATAATCCTGCTTTGCCCTAACAAATCCTTTTATTTATGTGGAAAAATTTAAATCAGATTGCAAAAGTTCAAACTAGCAATTTAGGTAAGTACTGAGCAAAATGTCAGCGAAATTTATGGGAACAATACTTGAAAATGTTTCCCAATTATGCGATAGATTACATCTGTAACTAGCCGCTGCGTCATGTTCCACGCTTATCAGATATTTTCGTAATTAAGTTATAAAAGTTGGTGGACAATATCGGACAATATATAATATACAATATGCAAAGATTTTGTTACCACAAATGGAAAAAAACTACTTTGCAACAGTAATAGCATTACTCGATGCAAGTCCTGCATTATAACAACTTCTGAAATGTACTTTCGAATGTTAAAAGTAGTTATTATTGATTAAAATAACACAATACATTGAGAAATAAATACCTAACGTCCGTTGGCTTTTCTTCTTCATAGCTTTGAAGAGTTTGAGCTACAACCTACTTTGCCGAACACTTTCAACAAAAGCAGGTAAGACTATTCATAAGCATCAAATCGCATATGAAAAGTTTCTCCTATGTACACACCGTTTCATTGTTCTGTGGTGTATCAGATACTATGTAGACTAGCCAAACCAAGCCTTATATGGACGAGGACTGGCTCGACTCGGCGATTCATTTGTAGATTTTCAATAATGTAGCTATACTCATTGGTTTGAAATGAGAGATAGAGTGAACGGGATATTATTGCGGTTGCATTTATCGCTTGCGAGTTTGACTTTTCCTTTAAACCTAATCTGAGAAGTCACAGCTTCAAAGGCAATGTAGATGGCTGTTTCGTTTGCGATGCTCATAGATTCTTCTTTCTGCCCTCTTCCAGTGTACGCCTTGGCGACTATGCAAAACCTTTTTTTCAAAATATGAGCTCTTTTTTGTGTGAACGTCGTAATGGGTGAACCAGTATATTTTTGTGACTTTGCTTTTAATATCACTTTATAGTGTGCAATGTTTAATATCAAATTTATCGAACTTTTGGAAATGTAAGCCAGTCTTTCTTCGGTCACGCTCGCGAGAACTCTATGTTTTTAACCATTTGTTTGAAAGAAAAGAAAAAATGCTAGAAAATTACCCAGCAAGGAGCATTTGGTAGACGACATTGGTGCTGTCGATGCTGATGTTGACTTTGGATCACAGTAAGAGTAGTTGGCCGACGTTTCGGCTACGCCGCAGGTGTGAACGCACACTGTATCACTATTTGTTTGAATCGGTAGCCAAATCGGTGCCAAAGCACCGCCTTGGATCAAGTTGGAAGACTGAGCTCTTGTAAGGTGTCACGTTTCGTGTTATGGGAACGCATTCGTCCTTGCGATTGATTTTGAGTATTTAGCTTTTATACAAAACGCCCTGAAGGCTTTGCATGTTACTGATTTTGATTACTGCGCCAACACCGTAATAGTGACATCAAATCATTACTGCTGTGGTTTTGCGCCCTATTTGAACCTCTAGAGGTTTGCTTCTATCAGTATCAGCTTTCCCATCTAGATGTTCTTTTATGTGCAAATGAAGTGGTCTACCCGTTTCGCCAATATATTCATCCCCGCATGCCTTACATAATATTGAATATATTATGCCGGAATTCATAGAATCCCTCTTCCTACCGTTGGGGTAGATTCTCCAGTCTTTCGAGTGACCTCAGTCAATCATAGAGGCGGTGATTAGACGACGGCTTGATGTTGGAGATGGAAGTTTGATTATTGTCACCGAATTTGATAGCGCTTCGTTTTTGGCACGTTTTAATAGCGCAGCTAACTTCGCGTGATATGAAAGGCAACACAAAAGCGAACTTCTAAAGGTGCGAGTTTTTTTTTGTTTTTGTTTAGTGGCCTAACCCTACTAATTGAACTGACCCGAGTGGTTGGTGCACCGTAGTCGTAGCCGTTATATAAGGCTATTTTACGTCCCAAATTCAGTGATTCTTTCCTCTCCTCTTCTCCTGTGCGCACATTGCTAGCCGTTTGGCCCATATTTTTGATGAGTGCTTTTTTCAGGTGAGATAGATAAGCGAGGTATTGTACTAGTATGTTTTTGCTGCTTGGGTTACGGTACCACTTTGTGGTATAGCCACTTTCTGAGAGTTTTACTTGGATGTTTGTAGATGGTAGCCCATTTCCTATTGAATCTTCTCGAGTGGATTTGATGAACTCTGACTGTCCATTTAAGATTTGGAATCAATTGTCCATTTCATCGTGAGTGCAACAGACAATGAAACAGTCGTCTATGTATTGGCACTAAGTCGCGGCCGACGAGTGAGAAGTGAGGCTATTACGTTATGCATGAAGGCGATGGCTAAGCTTGGTGCTAGACGCTGACCCCATGGCTAGCCCTCTGATTTGTGCAAAAAATTTCCCTGACCATTTAAAAACTGATCAATTAAAAAACTGTTTTGAGGAAAGCCATTACCTGTTGAAAAACATTCAACATGAATTCTCTGCGCGCTGCCAAACAAATTATTTTGTTGTTCATTTTGCATGAGCAATTCAAGAATGGCCTGCCTTGCAGAGTTGTTTGATACGCTGGTTTGAAGCGATGTGACATCAAACGGCTCCATAACATGTGAGTTGTTCAACTGCGCTCATCGTAGGTGGTCCAAAGAGGTTCTGATAATGGGTCAATGGGTTGGAATCAACTTAAGAAGCTGATTTAGAATAAGTTGAATACCATGCTAGTCTATCTAGTGGCCATTCTATATGACTGAAAAAATCTAACTTTGAATGATGCTGGGTCGCTAGAGGCAAGGTCATCACTTGAACTCAATTTGTGGCTTTTGTTAAGTGTAAAACAGGGCAAACAAAATGAGTGTTTTTCGAGTCGAGTGATGGTTAAACCTTCTAGAGCCGCAGCCTCCGCCGTATTCACCTGATCTTTATTGAGCTTCTTAAACTCTTTTCCAGAGGATGGTCGTTAGAAAGTAGAATCCTGAAGATGTTTTGTTATCTCAATATCCAATCGACCAGGTATTGTTACGATTTCCCCACCTTTGTCACTGATGGATAATGGAATGTCTTTGGATTTTATTACTTTTCTAACAAGTTGTAAACCCTGTTTTTGATCTTGGATGAGGTCCGAGCTTGGTTTTTGTGCCGAAAGTGATTGAGTCTCTGGAAAACTTCGTCCGAATACTAGCGAAAAATAGGGCCAATTTCGCTGTTTTGGTCGTCCCTGCTTTAAAAGAGCTCCCAGGAAGGAAATAGGTGGTAGTGCCCCTTCTTTTGTTACAAACCTTGACCTTTTCCAGCCTAGTCTCATAATGAAATTGATTCTGTAGCCCATGCACATTGCAAGTGAAACCGAGACAAATCGATCTCGTAGTATGTTGACTAAGCGCAAAATTTGGGCCCAACTCTAATAGTGAGCGTGCACTATCTGGAAACGTTATACCACCTAACACAGTAACTCTTAGTGAGCCTACACAGAGTGGTCTTCGAGGTTACCTTAATTAAAGCGGAAACCGATGTCTGCACATTTTGGTCTTATTTGCTTGCACTATACATCTTCAGACTTTCTCCTTAAATTGCTTTTGATAATGCACCCGATCTCATTACAAGTAGTAAATCCACCTGCTACTCTCCTCTAAAGATTCACCTCCAAAAACTGAGCACAATGATGTCCTTCGCACACACATTTGTTGAAAGTGGAAAACATTTCGTTTGGCATGCATCGCAATGACAAGCGGAGTAATTGTGTCTCTGTACTCAGTATTTTCAAATAATTCCTTGGTTTCCGTATTTCGCATGTATGTAATTTCCGAAGTTTGATAAAAATAGAAAAAGAGATGATGCTTTGAACATCGCCAGAAAAAGTAGACCTTTGTCGCATTAAGGTGGTCTTCTACATTGATGTTAGTACGTCCTTTACAAGTCGAAGTATCTCGCTGGCACTATACCGTTCGTTTCAAGTGTTTCCTTAAAACCACGCTCAAATTTCAATTTTCCTGCTAATTAGTATTTGAGCCAACATTTCATGTGATCTGTTATGGTCACTTATACAACCCGATACACGTGTTTCGGGCCTTGACAACCTTGTCAGTCGAGCAGGCCTTTCATCTTCAGCCAATCCTCTCAGAGGTGCTCCATCCCTATACATAGAGTAGGCGACGACGTAAGATTTACATGTACAGTAAAATTGGACTAAAGACGAGCGGCCTGCACGACTGACGAGGCTGCCAAGGTCCGAAACATGTGTATTGGGCTGTACAAGTGCCCATAACAGATCACAAAATGTTGGCTCAAATAATAATTACCAGATATACGTGTTGGTACTTGACGTAAAGTTCGAAAGGTCGGCTTTCTTTCAACTGCAGCATCAAAGTTAATTATCTAAGTACAAAAAACTTAGCTATTTTAGCTTTGTTCTTGTTGAAGTTAAATCGCAGTACGGGTAGTTTCGGCTTCACCGCCTTCTTCATAGGCTAAAAGTACATTGTATTACTATTTGTCTGAGTCGGTGAGGAAATCGATGCCTAAACACGGCCCCTTGGATCAGGTTAGAAGATTGAGCGCATGTAAGGTGCCAAGTCTGTGTTATTGTGACACATTCGTCCTTACGGTTCATTTCACTGTTTTTGGCGTTTATCCAAAATGTTTCGAGAATTTCGCGCGTTGATTTTTTTCATTCCCGCGCCAAGATCGTGATAGTCACATTAAAATCATTATTGTTGTGTTTTGTATCCTATGTGAATTTAGAAGTACTGAACTGTAAATGTCTTAAAGAGAAACATGAGATTCTGGACATTAAGAAGAAGTTCTTTTTTATGTATGAGCGTCTCTCTAAAGCCGCGATATTGCCAATGTTTCTTTCATGATAAATTGTATCACCAATATAAGTTGTAAAAGTGTCCTTGAGGACGAAACAGGAGCCTGCCTAGCATCTAGGACCTGACAAACGGCTCACATCATGTTATATAATTATCAGAGTACTATCGTTTGAGCGGGGTCTATAAAGAGGTCGAATGGAGAGATATGATTCATTTTAACAGCTACAAGCTCGACTGCTACTCTCTGCATTGTCAGAGGATTCTATCACCTAACTTGCGGCGATTTACCACTCGGCGTCGATTTCCTCATGAAAGAGTATAATCTCAAGGGATCGACTGAATTGAGGGACTAGTGAAGAGTCCTTAAGGACGAAGCAAGCGCCTGTCTAGCACTTAGACCCGACAAACGGTTTAAAGCATGTCATATGATTACGTTGTAAGCTTTTGTACATCTGGGAAAACTAAGGTCAGGTACTTTTAACACATAAATCTTACATAAACTACATGGGCTATTCTGGATTGTCATATTGCTACAACAAATTTTGAGATTGCTTTCAGTTTTATTGAACAATACAGCGAAATGCGAGTTATTTTAACACATAACACCAGATGTGAAGAGTAAGGTGTCCACACAGGCGTGGCTCTCCCAGGGAATTTGAACATTATAGTGTTCATGTTAAGTTTAAAAGGTTCTAGAACTTTGATGTGAATCTATTAGGTATGTTATCAAGAATGGATCAGAATAAGACGGACGATGTAGGAGAAGCAATTTTTGCATTTTGTTGTGATTCGCAAAGTGACATTTGCTAATGTAGTCTGAATTAGAAACCAATCAATGATCCCACAAGTTCAGTTTATGTGTTTATTAGCCTATTCTTTTCACTTATTAGCCCTCATCGGGACTGCATGTCTTTCGTAAAAAATGTTTTTTCAAGTCAGGCCGCGGCAGCGTTCAACAGTGATAGGTGGAATGTTTTCCATTATTCTGGTATTAAGAAAATGTTTACGAAACGCACTACCTCTGAAAGAGGATGCTAGATTTTGAGTCAGGTCATTTGTCGTGAGTCAAAAATTGACATAGGATATTGTGCACTAGTCATCATCGCATTGAACTGTTATGGCAGCCGTTCATGTGCATTATTATTCGCCAAACTCTCAGTGGAATGAGTTGTACGTCGTTGCTAGCGTTTTTTGCTAGTTCATAATTAATAGCTCTGATAAAGATGATCACAAAAAAAAGGCGACGCATTTTGCCGCTTTTGAGGAAGTGAAGTCAAAGGTGGGAATAAAGCTGACCGGCTAAGCAACGTTCTAACCTGAACGTAATTTCGTTTGAATTGCTCTATTGTAGCGAGTTTTAATTGACTCACGCTTATAATTATGTTCTAGCTCACAGCTTTTTTTCTAATTGACTTCGTACTTTGTCCCGCAAACGTTCTATACCATAACACCGTAGTCGCGTGCCTATTCGGAGAGGCAGTGTCCCACCTTCTAAAAGTGCAGAGGGCACATAACCCCATCAAGTATTAGACTCTCATGTCCACTTACGTACTCGATGTCGCATTGTACTGTACCTTTTTTTGCCGAACTTTATATTTTCATCTCATTTTGTATCCAGCGAAAAAAGTTTTACTACTTTCTCAACTTCAAGAAAAGCATGACATATCTGTGAAACTACAATCGTATAGTGGTATGTCGCTGGATGAGTTGTTTAAGCAGCTTGGACATTTCAATACGGTGTGTAAGTGATTGCGCATTTTCAAATACAAGATATTGTTATTGAGTATTCCTTTTTTCATTGAGTCCCTTTTGCTCAGTATGTTCTTTTTACTGCTTATTAGTTCTGTCCTATACAAATACTGACTGGTGAGCAGTGTTCAAATCGGTTGCGCTCGTTGATACGAAACAATTTTTGATGTTACCATCGTCCGAATTTGATAGAGAGCTATCTTCGCGTATCAGCTTCTTGTGCAACACGTCATATACCTCACCGTGTAAGTTATTGCAAAATATTTCTTGTTTACATTATACGAAATCGTTGGCGATGTAGCACAGGGTTGGTGGTTCGTGAGATAAAAGAAAATGTGGACTCCTGTGGATCCTACCGTGATCTGACATGAACTATAGCATCAGGTAGTATCCTCTTGGCACATCAAGTAGTATTCTCCCAAGATTGAAAATTTTTGTTAACCTCAGCGATGTTCTATAGTTCACAGTTTAACCTCGATGAACCAAGGAATTCGGTGACTCTTCGTGTAGTTCTTTCGTTTTCTCACTAGCTTGTAAGCAATCTGATTTTTTCTAACTCTGAAAAAGATGAAATACGCCAAGACGTTACTTGCTCAATTAAGTTGTGTCGTAACATTCTCATGCTTCTGCTTACCAAGACAATGCTGCAAGTTGTCGCAAAAAGATTTGCTTATTCATAAAGCTGTTTAGAAGAAACCGATCTACATATACCGAGCACATTATTAGACTGGAGAGGGAAGGTTTCTTGCCGAATGTTCTTGATTTCCCATGCTTGGGACAGTGATCCAGCACTGCCTGGGTAGCTTCAGGTTTTCATTCCTGTGGTTTTCACTGTGTCACCAAACTCAGTGGCAGCATACTCCACACTCTTTGTTGTTCGTCTCTTTCATGCATTCACTCATAGCAAACCCGGATACGTCACTTCTTCATTTTCGTCGTAGCTATCGTGACTCGCCCCTTGATTTGCACTCGTTTCTATCTTATTGCAGGTGTTTAAAAGTTTGCACCTTGTCCATGCGCATTATCTCTCTTTCACTGTGTACATATTTAGAGTTGTGCAGTAAAAATGCTGATCTATTCACGGACTTCGAAGAATTTTTAGTGGCTTTGAAGAAATTTTTCGTTTTTTTCTTCGTAAGTGATCGCTTCTCTTGATAAAATAATGAAAGTGATAAAGTGAGAAAATATAAGAGCACTCAGTGGATACATGAAGAATTAATTCAAAGAAAGAAACCAGCAAAATACATCAAGAACGCGAATTGCAGCATCAAAAATGCAGCAAAACGTGTGGGATCATTTTCTGGGGTTCCAGTTCGATCGATATTGTTTCTGAATGCAGTGAAAAATTTGCTGCCAAACATTATTATAATAGCGTATAATCTTATGCATCTTGCTATATTCATAATGTAATTCAAGCGATGAGCTTACCTGAAGATGAAACTGGTCTGCTTTTTGACCACTACTTCTATTCCGTTATGACTCAAAAAGCTGCACTTAACTCTTAAAATGTCTTTCTTTTCGGCGATTTCTCTACCAAAATGCATAAGATTTGAGGATCTGTGATTAAAGTGGCTTCGTCTAAAAATAACGAATACTATACACATGCAGTTCGACTGTTAAATGCTTTTTATGGATAATTTTTTTAGTAATTCCCAGAGCAGGCTATCGATCAACCTCGGCATTGATTGAATAATTCCGTGACTTTCTATTCAGCAAACTCGAGGTTGTTAATAAACGTTTATTTGGTGCAAAATAGTCTCTGCTATGGATAAGATGATCTTTGAAGCCAAGAGAGGCCAAAGGACGTTTGTAGGCGAATGGCACTGCGGCGGGGTGACTCCCAAGATTCATGCTTTGCATGAGCCTCTGAACTGCGTACCAGCACAACACGATTCAGTCTCTAGGAAAGGTCGTCAACTGAATGGCAATGAGTAAACAATTGCGAGAAAACACGGTGCAACTCCTGTAGAAAACACGAGCGGCTGCCGCTAAAATAGCCTTGTCGAAGATGCTCCTTGGTCTACGGGCGAGAATATACTTGTGTTCGCTTCGACTTGTCAATCGCTGTGAAACGTCTCGGATAAATTCGAAAATATGCAAAGATGAGACCCAAAGAGGCGTGCGTTGTGATCATTAGTGGCTTCGCTTTAACCTTTGGCCTAATTTTTCGGACTTGTACGTACCACAATCCTAATCCATGCGAGACTCTGTGCGGCTGATTTCCAATTAATAACTGAGAAGCTCAAAATAGTTTTCAAAACGGAAAAAACTGTTTTCTTAGTGAATGATATAATTTGCATATAAATTTTTATTGCTGGAAATATGAAGTTGTTTTGACTGAGTAGATTGCGAGCCAATTTGACCTTTAGAGGCTCTTAAGAATTCGAGAGCGCCGAGAAATATGAACTTACTCAACACACTGACGACAAAGTCTCATTTATCGAAAATACACTTTTCCCGACACTCAACTTTGGTGCTCAGACTTTTCTCATGGATTAGTTATGATTGATCTATATTACGACTTGTTCAGATGCTTCTAAAGTTATTTTGCTCGTTTTCGTGAGGGAGTTACTTGCAAATAATCGAATGGCAGATTATTGAAAAGACAGTTAATATTTGATCAGGTGGGGTTCGACATCTACATTTCTAATGCTTTCGATCACCATAAAACGTGCAGGAAAAATTCTCACCACTCAAGAAATCGTGCACTGTGAAAGGGCATGCTTTCCTCAAGTGCTATAAAAGTTTATTACCACAGCCATACGGCTTCTTTCGCTTTCAAATCTGCGCAGCAGCTCGTGCACAGCATACAAATATTAATATAATTTTAAATATAAATTCGTGATCATATATATGCTTAGTAAATAAATATAAAAAAAATATACATATATATACTTATATGTGGGTACAAATTGCTTGCCCATATAGCTTTTCAAATACAGGCTTCAGCAAATCGTCGCTGTTTTATCTCTTGTTTGGTTCTTGATTATCTTGAATTGAGCATTTGACACGTTTAATTTCTTTAGTATACTATGTTGGAAGTAGGTGAGTGACTCTCCAGAGTCAAAGACGTAAATGTGATGTGCTCATAGAGGGTCAAGGCAACAGTGAGAAGAATAAGAAAAAACTCAATTACAGCCCCGCCTTCTCAACTCAACAATCACCCTGCATTATATATGTATCGCAGATCATGCTCTTACATAAGCACGATGAAGGATCACTTGGCGTTATTGAACGTTTAGTCAAAAAGTCGCTGCTAGAAGTATGTCGTGTTTTGTAGGCGAAGAGATTTGAATGATCGCGTCAACATCAAAAATCAAAAACGCCCCTCTACAAACCAAGCTAATGAAACTCATATGGTCTGTACACGTAAAGTATTCAGGGAGCAAATGATAGGCGGAGCAGTTACTGACAGGAATTCTTGAAATTCAAGCATGCAACGGAGGCCGATGGCCTGATTATTTCACGATAATCTCAGAAGAAGAATATGACGCTTAAAAAGGACTTCAGCGGAAAGTGCGCAATGGCCCTATATTTGCAGGAAGCAAGATTATTCAAAAAATGGCTTACTAGTGTATGCTCGAATTACTCAGCAGTCAATGAGCGAACAGGTGATGAGCTCGAAGGGAATGTGAACGCAGTTGCTTGTCCTCCTGCTTTGCGTTTAATTTGTAGGAACGACGAAAAATTGTTACGGCAAATTTCGTAAGAAGATTGCACCAATTTGACTGAACACCTCTGCATGCAAATGATGAGTAATCCTGAGCAACGACCACTTAAACAAAACTTATGATCAATAGGAAATCACTAGGTAAGAAAGAAGGTTCTGGGGTACGTGATAAGCATGAGATAACCCCCATGGCCCATGGAAATATTACAGCTTCTATGTGGGAATTCCCCACTGAAGACCTAAATATTATTCGTCTTTATTTTCGCATTGCTACTAATCTCCTCCATGTCCAACGATACAATCGAGGTTCGTTTTTATTGCGTCACTATTGGAGAAAGGGTCTGAGTCTGGGCATGTCAAGAGTTCTTTTATTCGAAGTCGGAGGAATGGTACTTTGAACAGATCTGAAACTTGGCGTGCCGATGGCACAAAGTTGTAAAAAATGATGACCTTGTTTCAAAAAGTAGTTATTATAGTTCTTGTTTAGAATTCATGCATAAATTTACAGTTTTTTACAAGTGTTCCAGAACTTTCTTTCCAACCTGATAGAGTAGCCTTCACAGACGTATTTTTTATTTGAAAAGTGGCACAGTTGTCGATTTTGGACATTTCAATAATAGCAAGCCTACTGTGTAAGCCGCCCCTTCAAGAAAAGCGTTCGATTGAAGCGCAACATACTTGTGCACCCATTATAGTGAGTAAGTCAGTGATTTTAGTCTGTGAAATCCAGAGAAAGGAGCAGTGAACAGGTTTTCTGAGACGGTCGTATACTTGTGAGATTTCCAAAAAATTAAGAAGACAAGAAACTATTACAGCGCAGAAAAAGAAGTTAGCAGACTGGAGCATTTAGAGGCACTTGGTTGGCGCATGGGCGGATAATATTCGTGTTGAGAGGAATGGTTTGAAAAGGCGATTAAAAAGAATTGAATGCAGGCAGGAGCATAGCTAAGGTAGAATGTCATCAACAAGTAGAAGCAGGTCCACAAAAATTGCTTGCACGGTCGATAATTTGGAAACGTTGTGAAAAGTAGAGGTGCAATCTCTCTACTACGATAACATTCAAACAGCCTCGTTAATGACAGGTGCTAGAAAACGAAGCTCATGCTGGCAATGCTACGATTTGCATATAATATAATGTCGTTTGGCACAAAATGAAGAATACAGCCTGTGTCATTGAATTGAAGTTCAAAAATGATATTCATCATCGCAGTAATTCATACCACTAAATTCCACTCACTCCACTGAAACATTGAAGATTTAGAAAATCTAGTTCTAATTTTTTGATAGCGATTGAAGTCGTCAGTTTTTGAATAGGTCCATCACATAACCGCATAGCCTATGATAAAGTAAGATTTCAGATGACGGACGAACCAGAGAATTCAGGATACTTATACATTAAATAAGGAGATTGAAGATTAATAGTCAGATTTTTGAAATATTCGTCATAGTTTTATACTGATATCACAATTATGTGAAAGTCTGGAAAAAGATGAATTATGAACACTTTTCAATATATGCGGAATGTTTCGTCTTTCTAATGTGATTTTCTTCGAAGTCTAATCGATAATATCAATTTCAGTAAACTTACCATTCACTGTAGCGTTTTACAAAAAGCTTATGCTCAAATTTAAATTTTTCAAATCCCGAAAATCGATGTTGCTGTTATTCATGTTTGTCGGGGATCAGATCGACTGAATTCCTTCTCATAACTATATGCGACTGCAAAATCTGTCAATATTGTAGCAACTCCTGTGCCTTTAGGAAGGCCATTACCAATTTTTCACGATATTCCGTCTCAGTGTCAATTTCACTGCCACTTTTCGTTCACATAGTGGAGCAGAAAAGCAAAACATATTGCCTAAATTTCCTACGTCTTAGTCTTTTTTCAAAGCGCTTCGACCTGAGACGACAAGAAGCTTTCGATTGTCCCAGCGATGTCGCTGTTCGTTCTCCTGTCGAGTTATTTAGTACGACGTTAAGACATTAGTAGCATTCGAGAAGCTCTCCTTTTCTGATAAGATCTCTAGTGTGAGTAGCAGAGCGGTTAGAGATGTATTAAAATACATATATGGTGTTTCGTCATCACGCCCATAGTTTCACCATTTCTTTTATCTTTCTAAGATTGTGAAAGAACTCCTTTGTGTAGTACTTCGTCAAATAATCACATATGCACTCATCCACTTAAGCAACATTCAAATAAAGTGAACACACGGAACTTTTCTGACGACTTGATAAGCGCCAGAGACTCCAATTCTTCTAGTTGCATTCGAAATTTATAGAAAAGGTTACTGGTATGTTCGATTCGTTAACGGACTTTTCAGACATCGTGTTAAGCGTTGCTATAACCTACTCTAAGAAAAATGTTGTTCAATGCATATATTACTTGGTTCTTTTCCAAGTTGCAAGCTGTTTTATCAAATAAACTAAAAGATTAGGCCTTTTTCGTATTTCTCTCAGAAGAGTCTTCATACTTGCACCATACGAAAGCTGTGCTTCTCAGCTTCTGACATATATCAGTTTATTTCTTCACGTAAACTATCATGTTATTATAATGCATTTTGGTCCACTTCTTCAGAAAAATCAAAGTTGACTCTTATGTTTGTTTTAGTGCTTTTGAACAAATCGTTGGACAACCACTTTTTATGGCTTCTAAAACTAGCAAATCTTTATCAACATGCCCGAATAGGCTCGTTTGCAGTTTCTTGAGAAGTAAACCGGTATAGCATTTTTTTGTTGTTATAAAACACAATTTGCTGCAGAAAGATAGATTAATGTTTGTCTCACTTCACATTTTTACGTGCAGCGACGGTCCTTTTATTGTTCAGAAAATATTTAATTTTTCCATTGTCACCACTGTATATAAAAAAATATCTCAAACACTTCAATCTAATTCAACAATTCCTTACTCTTTATCTCCACATCAACGCCTAATTTGAGATATTTCTTGTTTACTTTTGCCTGATGTAATATCGATTATAATTCACAAATAGAAAAAGTTGTTCAGGTTTTTTTTTTCGACATAAGTGATATAGTTGCCACTGCATTTGTACAGTATTTGCATTCAGTATTCATGAATTTGATGATGTTACAATTTTACTGTGATAATAAGTTTAGACAGTTGTGATTTGGATGTATACCATCGACTGCCCATCGTGACTTTAGAAGCAAATCCGTCTTTGGAAGGTTTCCGCTAGCATCATGTTAATCCACAAACTGTTGCGAATATCGCCAAATCCTATAGGATCCTAGTCATGTTGCACCTTTTGCGCTTTAGACAACTAAATCATTGTTGCCACTCTCTACTATCTTCGGTATTTATCAAATACTCATTCAGTTTTCTGATTAGCAGACACGAAGCTGTTAAAAAGATCTATTTAACATTGAGTGAATGATCATTGTTGCACAAAAAGCCTCAAGACAATTCTACTAGCAATAACCCTCATTAATAACCATCGTTCATGTGAATTCTGCGACACCCATTTAGCTTTGGCTTTTCCATACCGCCATTATATTCCACGAGGATCAGTTGATTCGCAAACAGACGAGTTAACTGCAATCTCTCGATCAGTTTTCGATCGACTGATCATGAATACCGGGGACCTTTTGAAAAACAACGTGGAATATTAAGGATAGGCGAAATGCAATATCTCATAGAGCCTCGTTTGAGGTGATTGAATGCATGCCTGGCCTATCAATTACTCGCGTTGGCCTACTGAAGTACCGAGTCAGTGCTGCTATCGTCCTAGACAAGTCTGGTACCAATTCACCGCTCCCTATGGGAAGGAAGGTTCCGTGAATCTTGAGTACGGGATTGAACCCTCGATCACGCGTGCGGCGCAGAGCACCTCTCACCACTGCCTCGCACATGCCTCCGTTGACGTGAGAAATGTATCCATAATAGAGTATCAAATACTATGATTCAGTCATTACTTCAACAATGACAAATCTCGCTTGCGGTCTCGATAAAAAGGTGACTAATCGCCAGAAAATACATAACTTTCTTCGGTTCTACTAACTAAATCGCCTAACTTGTCATTGCCTTAATGTGAAGAATAATTGCTGTAATGCTGTACTTCTACTCTTTGTCAGTTTTATGTATATATATATATATATTTGTTTGCGTACATTTGTATATTTTGATATATATGTACATATATATGTATATATATATGTACATATATAAATCTATGAAGTGCACCAGCTTCAGAAGATTAAAATCACGCTACATTAAAGCAAGATCGTTGAGTGCATAGCAGTCGTTTTAAGTTTTCTTTTTTTGCATGTCGTAATTCTTATGCTCGTTAATGCAAGTTTCGAGTGCGTCATTATGTCACCAACATCTATCGTGAGTCATCATGTCGCAACTACACTAGGAAACAGGTGTTTTACATCGCTAGCACTCATCTCAAACATTCAACAGTCTCTTGTCAAGTTAAGTTCAGTAGTTCACATCCTTATCATATCTTCTTAAATCCTTCACCATTTTCTAATCAAGCTTGTCTAGCATATAGGCTCCATGAGGTAGAGCACTTCATAATAACTGTCATTAGCAGCTATTTATTTGTCGCTAGTGATAAAAAGGATAAAGGATAAAGCTCTCGGCGTTGATCAATCCCTGAGGGAAGCGCCATGCATTCGACTTCAATTTTTAACTTCGTTTGAGGTGATTGAATGCATATCTGGCCTTTACAATGACTCGCGGAGGCCTCCCGCTGAATCGAGTCAGTGCTGCATCTCCGGGGTCGGTAAATTGGTACCAGACAGGTCTTAGACTTGTCTGGGAGGATATGCAGTCGCTAGTGATAGTCCACAAATTTAGCCATTTGCCTTATTATCACTTTTATTTGGAATTGTGACCTTCCATTGATTATCTTCACAAATGACTTAGTTCTCTTCTCGTTCTTTTTACTTCTTATAGACTATAATTTTGGGTCGTTTCAACTTGAAATTCGTAGTGATATGTTCATCAATATTATTAGGAAATTTTATGATTACACTGCTCTCCACAAAAATTAATACGCTTCCGGTTTCTTCGTACAAGTGTCTAGTTTGACTGACGCATACATTGCAGAAATGTCAATACTGAGTAGACTGGGAAAAACTTGACTCCATATTCTGCAAATTCTTCAGATCAGTTTTATTCAACAAGTAGAATACCTAAGACTCACCTCTAGCGGCAAAGACTTTTTACTTCCATATTTTTGTGATCTACGTATCACATATTGTAATTGGTCTAAAGTTAAATCGTTCTGTTTCACTGATTGTTAGGATTGAACGATATGCAAGAGCTTGCATGTTCGGCGAACCTGTTCGCGTTTGACTGTGTCGATGAGAATAATGGCACTGATAGCAAGTATCGGAGATAGATCTAAAGATGCTTGCCCAAATTTCCCAGTCGCTATCAAGTTTGTCCCATAGTTCGCTTGGAAAACGGTTCGTTGACGAGCATACATTTCCCAATAGCCTTTTGGTTTTGCTAAGCCATTCACCTGCTGCAATAATAAGTAGTCGTATTACATAACCGCCTACCGTATTATTTCTACTCTAGACTTACAACAGAATCGTCCAATGGGACTTTTTTGGTCCTTCTACTTGAATACGGTATTTTCGCCGGTGGAATCACTTCTTTAATCTGCGTTTATTCCGGTGTTCATGTTAAATTACGTCTGACTCTGCGCAATTATTTCTCTCAAACGGCGTAGAAAGTACAGCTGTTGGAGTTTCGCTATTGAGGGCATTATGTTTGGCGGTCATGCGGAATAGCCAAAAAACAAAGACTTATTCTGTTTTCACTTTTGATCTGGATCATAATATGAAGAGATAATAACATCGGAATCTTAAAGACCTTGAGTATTCCCTCTCTAACATAGTAGTTTTCTATGAGACGGTATTTCATTCATTCTTAAAAATCTTTCCTTTTTACTACCAGACGGCAATTTTCCCCATTTTTAGTTGTGAACTAGTCCTGTGATTCACAACTTCTCCTTAAGGATAAGCTATTGTAACATTATGTTCTTTGACTCTGACAATCAAAACACTGTTGAAAAGTTTTGTGCGTGTATTACAAGCTTGAATTTTCTCTATTCTGGGCTATTATCATCATTACATCGTAGAGTATTTGCTGTTTATTAGAATGTCTAATAGGTTTTGAGTTTAGGCCAAATGATATTACGAAGTAGTGAGCCTATAACCTTCATATTCCTGCTTCTTCTAGCGGTTGATGTCGAAAGTCTTAGCAGGTAGATTTACACTACTACTTCAACTCGATTAGCCAAGAAAAATTTAATTTTTGAGGAACAATGTGTTATGGTAATCATTACATGATTCGCTCCTACATCTACGAATTTAGTGTTGCGACTTGATTCTGTACCACATAAGAAACTACAAGAACCTCTTCACATTACATGAATTGACCTCAATGCGTGTTTTGGAGAAAGGATGGAGCGGGTTTAACGATTTCAATGCAGCTTCCTCCTAGTGTTTTTTTTAAAGGAAAAATTTCGTGCAATTCCTTTCTTTCCGAAATACAGTCTTCTTTGCACAGATATAGAACCACATGTGGCGCTTAAAATTTATCGCCTATGGCCATAATTTAATAAGTCTGTTAGTCTACATAGGCCCCATATCAGCTCGTCAGAGGCGATCTCCGGTAGACTCATTAGCACTGACTTGAAGCACCGCTGAGTCACATCAAATTATTCTCCATAACTCAAATACGCATTCAGTCACCTTTATCAATCTCAATGAAGTCGGATGCATGACGCACCGCTCAAAATTCATGAGCCCCGAGAGTTTTATTGTTCATCTTTTGAATCCCACAGAGACACAATTTCTTTTGTCTGACAGAGTAAAACAAACCATTGCTATTAGAAAGAGCTTCATATGTTTCTGTCGAACGATTTTTTCAAAGCTGGTGATCCAATTTACAGTTATGGTACCGCTTTTGAAGTGAATGTGGGTTCCAATTCAACAATTCAGGTTCATGGTGAGAAAAGGAGGGCGACTCGAACGTCTGTATAAGAGGACACTGAACGAATGGCGACATGCACACAATGAATCTCGTCATCACCACCACAGGTCGTATAGGCATTTTAGAATAAGCGCTTGTGTTTTTGATTGTTAAGAAGAAATGTTTTACGATCTTAGACACAAGCGTCGTTGCCACGAGCAAAATGGTCATGCGAGATTAGAAGAATTCTTAGCCCAAATGGACTCCGTTGTTCGACCTCGATTTGGACGCTCGGCGGACTTTTTTCGTAATCGCAAATGAATGAATGAGTGAATGAATGAATAAAAAAAAAATATGTATATTCATAGGCATATATGTATATACATATAAGTATATATATAATATATATTAATCATTCATTTATAGGTAGCAGCCTGAGCTGCATTCAGTTTTGGTTACTCGTTTAAATCATAGAGTATTTGTGTTCAAGACGATTTATGGAGAGCGCAAAATGAACTCCAATTTCAACATATACTTCTTGCTTATTCAAATTGTACTGCCTACAGTTTATTTTTGTGATCTAATTTCCCATATGATGATATCAATCATGAACTCTTTTTCTGGCGGTTGACCGCTAATAGATAGATGCGGTGTGGCGTAGAAAAGAGTGATGTCATAACGGGCGTCGGTAGGGCAGCGGTTCATGACACGCCGCGGACAGGGTGGAATGTGGGTTCGGATCCCAGCTGACGCAAAAGTTTTGCTCATCACTCTTCGTCACTGGGTATGTTATGACAAGATACCACCGGTAAGGCTGTCGAACAAAGATAACTTTGATTATTCATAAACTCTTTATGTCAAGCTAACATTCTTTCACTGTAAGAAATAAGAGCAACTGCAACACAATGGTTAGGAGTGCCAAGCGACGCAAACTTGCTTGGTGGTTCGGCCCCGCTCATGACTCACAAAGCCTTCCATCATCCCTTTCGGGGTCGGCAAGTTGGTACAGACTTGTCTGAGGGGCAGCTACAATGATTTGACACATTGCCTAACCATTGAAAGTACCCAACGCTCAACAACCGCATCTGACATACTTTCTAAACTGTTTTGATTGTTCACATGTATGCAGGTGTTTTTGTTTTTGTTGGATGGCCCCGTGAACTATCCATTAAACACGTTCTCAAGTTTTGGACGTTATACCGCAGGCTATTCGGGTTTTATGAGGGTGCGTTAACTGCGTTTCCATACTTGCTTCTTCTAGATTTGTGACATTTGTGCACCTTCATTGACTTAATATTGCTAACCTTTTTACAATGTGGTGCTTGTTCGTTATCATCTTTATCCCTATTTTACCGTATTACTTGCGCAATTCGTTCCATTTGCATTCTCATTTGTTAGTGCTTTTCTTATCAATTAGCCTCTGCTGGCTGCTGCATACATAAGCTTACTTTAACATTCAGATGTGTTGTTTTCCATAGTAAACCAGTCTGTAGTTTCCCAGATATTTGTACTTCCTTAGCTAACCCTAGTAAACATGTAGTTCACGTTGATGTGTGTAGGTATTCAATAGATTTCATGCGTTTCTTTCAAATTTATAACAATAAAATGTTTGGTAAAACATCAACAAATATCCTTGAACAAGAAGAGAAATCAGGAATAATTTCGTTTTCAAGTCTTACCTTGTTCACCTTATACACCAAATGTCGAATACAGAACGTGGTTTGTCGAATAACAATACACTACTCAGATCGAAGAGTTTTTCTCTTTTTGAAATCGCATTCTTTACATTGAATTATTGATAACTTCTTGATCAGTTTAAAATTTACACAAGGTATATGATTAATAAAGTTCTCAAAACATTTTGTTTGCATATTTTTTTACTTTAGCATTTGACTTCTTGAATCGTATTCGATAGGTCAATTGATCGATCGCCAAATTTTACGATTTCTACTCCTTATTGCATAATACTAGTTGTACGATGCGAAACTTCTCTTGGAGTCATAATACCCGCAAGCGCCTGTGAAGAACATCGAGAAATATTTAACACGACTGGGATTCCAGGAAAAATTACGCCTACTAGTTAATCAACAGACAAATGGGAAGAGAGTTAAAGGAAAATACTTTAGGTGAATTTGTGCACAAATCTCATCACATCCATAGATGATAGTTGCGTGTCAAATAAGCAATTATTTTTTTAGCTAACGGGTTATGTAAAGATGACCTACCATAAGTATGGTTTTACATTCAAGTTTTTTTCAAGTGAACACATTATAAGCTGTATTGACGAATCGGTTAGGTGCAGCCATTTCGAGCAAGCATTCGCATTTTCGTATGATTGAAATAAATATTGAAGACATGTGATACAATACAGGCCTATAATCTTTAGCCCAATCACGGTTTCAGGAAACTGGTCCCTTTGAGCACGGTTGCCCACTTTTGGTGAATTGGTTTGGTATTGGCAACATCAATTTAACGGTTAGTTCATAGTCCAAGTTTGCAATTGTTCTGCTGTGCACACTAACATTTATCTTGTTATTTAGGATGGCGTATACCAAAGACAATTTTGAAATATTGATTCTTGTCAAATGGTCTGTATTTAGATAGGATTACTTTGGCTGATTACATCTTGCATCTATTGAGAAATTTTGAACAGTTTCATCGTAAGGTAAAGGCTCGTATCCAGGCAAAAGCGCTATGTGTTACAAATTTCGCAAGCCAGTTAATGGGACAAAAACTGTCTAAGATGAATAGAAAACTGTCGATTATAATCGTTCTCAAGTTCTCTTCGGTTAAAGCGGCACTTTTTCTAAGTCTATCCTTTTACTGCATAAAAGTTTTCATTAAAGCATTATGGATTGTTCGAGAATTTCGAAACTCTGGCTAGCGCCCTACATAGGTGATTTTTGAAAAATGTGTTCATAGCGCTGTAGCATCTCGAATGAATTATGTTTCACACGCTCCCACGCGTTTTTTGTTTATCTCGCGTATATTTCGGGAGAAAACCCCTTCTTTAGACCGACAATACTCTCTCGATAGCACAATTCTCGAAGAACTCAAAAATTTCTTTGTTTTTTGGAGAACTTTACTGAAGCGCGGTAAAAAAAAATTTGTGTTCACACCTCGCCGAACACAGCTCTTTCTTTGGACTATAAGTAATCATTCGATAGCGTAAGTTTCATTCTAGCGCTGTGCTTACTTTCTGAAAAGACCGTCTCACTGCAGGGTAGCACGGAAAATAAGATTGAAATTCATATAATATATTTCGCGAGTTTGCTTACTGGCTAATCTGCGACATGTGGGCGAGGCGATCGATCAATCCCTCGACGTGTTAGGCATGTGGGGTGCAGCTTGTCAGTTACTTGGAAATTTTTTCTCCGCTTTGGAGAAACTCCAGTAAAAAGGCCGGACTCAGATAGTACGGGATCTTCTCTGCACGTTCATATTTTTTGTGCTTCCAATTATACGCGTGTAAAAATCAAAGCGCGGCGGGTGTAAAACATAATATTGTTCTGGATGCTACAACGTAGTTGAAAGACTTTTCACAAAGCCGGCTACACAGGACGCTAGAGGAGATCTAGGCTTTTGAACGGCTACCAACATTCTCATAAGATCTTTTATACAGCGAAAGGATAGGCTTCAAAAACGTTATCTTCTAACCGAATTTAACCCATCCTGAATGTTGTTTTTGATGGGCCGACTAAGTACTGGCCTAGGTATAGATTTTATAACTCGGTATTTTGTGTGTATAAGACACACATCAACCGACAGGGCATTTACTACTGCAATCAATACAAATTTTGGTGCATTGGCCAAGAATTCTGCATCTTGCAAGAATCGTGGCAGGGCTAATAATAACTCGTCGGTGGTCATGTCCAGTACCAACTCTAGGTGGAGTAGTCTTGTCGTAGCGCATGTTAGAATCACTCCGTATCCTTTGTTTGTACAATCTTTATCTTTATCGACAGTGGACCTAAATAGTCTATTTCTAAGAATTGGAACGGGCGTAATTTGATAACTCTTCTTTCGCGCAAGTCTTCCATAGTCGGATATCTATACGGCAGGTTATTCATCTTCTGGTAAGGTATGCACTTCCTGACTATCCGGCGAGCCATCTGTCTTAGTCAAGATATCCTAAATCGTTGTGTGACCTTAGCTATTGTGTGGCTTGTTCTGGCATGGTATGGAAGATGTCCTCCTCCACTATTGCCTCAGCCAGTGGAGTCTTCGGTATGATAAGCACTGGCAGCTTTGTTTCAAATGAAACGTCTGCTCTGCCAATTGTCCTTTGCACCAAAGAATACCGTGATCGTCCTTGTCTTGGTATACGTTGAGGTTTCTGAGTAATCTCCGTGAGTAGTGCGGGTAATGTACTGTTTGATGATTTCTTTCAAGTACACGTAGCGCAATTTCATCTTCTGTGGCCGTAATGTTGGGTCCTGATGACAGAGAGTTGAAATATGGAATGCTTCTGAGTATACGGTTGCAAAGTTCTTCTGGTATGTCATGGTTCGTTTCGCTGTTCTCATCTGCTTGATACGTTTTCATTCCAGCAACTCCTCCTCGATATCAGCGCTTGTCTGCAGGACCGTAGCAGTTTTGTTGTTCTGTTCCGTTTTCTGCTGTAAGCTGAACAGGCGATTGTAGTTTCAGGAGAGTTGCTCTTCAATGAAGGGAGGTCCTGTCCACCATATGTGATGCTCAAACTCGACGTTGTTCACTCCTCCTGTTGCGCAGGCTGCTGTGTTTTGATCAGTCGTCACGTATCCAAATTGTACAGGTTTGTCTAATTCGGTTACAATCCGCTGTATTTCCTTTATTGAGCCTCTCACCAGTGTACCGCAATCTTTTCCTGTTATGTTGGATCTCAGCCAGTTCAAGGCGATTTCTGAATCGGACAGTATGGTTATCTGTTCTACGCCTAGCTGAGTTCCCAAGGCTGTGCAGAGCCGAGTACGCCGGAAGAGTTGCCATTGTTTATAAGGTTGATCTCCAATTTGGGAATCGCAATGTTGTGTTTGAGTGACTGCAGTTTGAATTTTGCTGTGAGAATATGTGACTCATCATTCGTTGTAAGGTATGCGCATGTCGCCATGCAGCGCTTGCTGACGTTTGCAAAGAGAAACAGCTTGCTAGGAACTCCGATTTGGACGACTTTCTCGGAAGATGTGCTTCGAACCCATCAAAAGCGTTTGGTATTCTGCTTCACTGTTCCACATGCTCTGGTGATAGTTGATAGTCCCATTTGTAGTTATGTGTCCATAGCTCTTGGTAGAACAGTTTCCCTGGAAACGTGAGTGGCGCAAGTCATTCTATAGGATCATATATGGCCGCCACTTGTTCCATAATGGGTCGTTTGGTTATTTATTTCTTCCTCGGATAGTTGCAAGAAAGAGCTAGTTCATCATCTTCGGAGCACCACATTACCCTCACACTCGATGTTCCGTGATTTGAGTTGAATTCTTTGCAAATACTTGCTGCATCGTATTTTAATCGTTTGAGAGTAATTGTCTTAGGTTCATGCCCAGTTCTTGAGGATCTGCTTCGACTCTTTATAGATGTTGATTGTTTCCGTTGTTGATGATGATGTGACGATTACGTTGTCTACGTACGTTTTTACTTTTAGTGCTCTTCCAAGCCTCGGATTGTCCACGTAGTTGCTTAAGTGGTGTTTGGTGGTTCCAGCTAGTAAGAATGGTGAACAGCTGAGGCCGAACGTGAGTCCCGTAAATCTGTATACGGTCAAGTTACTTGGTTGGCTGACTGCGATATGTCCTGATTCCATAGAGGACGTGTGACGTCTCTAACCTCATCATGCAGCCTTACCTGTAGAAAGGCCTTTTCCATATCGCTAATTATAGCGACGTTACTGATCCGAAATCTGAGCCAGATATCGAAGATCTGGGGCAACAAGACAGGTCCTTGATGGAGTAGTATTCAATGATGGAGCCATTTTGCACTAGCTGAGGCATCGTTTACGATTCTTAGTTTTGTTGTCTCTTTACTGAGAGTTAGGACTGCCTGGTGATGAAGGTAGTGTACTATCGCTCCTTTGCTTAGTGCTGCTTCGTCTGCTTTTTCTATAACGCTTTGCTGCAGCTGTTCTTCGATGGTGTCATGGCATTTTTGCAAAATAGTAGGCTTCCTCTTCAAGGCGCTATGTGTATCGTTTAGTCTTTTTATGGCCATTCTCTTGTTGTCTGGAAGAGCCTGCGCGTCATCTTTCCACGGCAGTTTCACGTAGTAGCCATCGTCTCGTTTCTCCATTGTTTCTTCAATTTGCTGCCATATGGCCATGTTTGTTGTCCTCGTTCTTTTGTGATTGGTCATATGAATCCATGAATCCCTGTTGAAAAAAATCGTTGATTCAAACGTACAGAACGTGTTAAGGATTGTTCTTCAGGATCGTCATTAAGATTTGTAGTTCGCGTAAACAAAAGTGTGTTGTTGTATGACACAGGTTGGAACCCTTTCGTGTGCTTCATTTATCAGGCATCCTAGTTCTGATGAGATCAGAAGGAGTTCCTGAGGCAGCATCTGCTTCAGAGCTAAGCCATTGTTTCAGCAGGGAGACCACATCCAAGGAGGATTTTTGGTTGAATGCGTTGAGTGTGCGGATTGATGGAAGGCTTGATCTTATTGTCAGTAGGAAGGTTCTACCCCTTTAACATAGCGGTACTCTTCGCAGTGGGTTTGTAATGTTTTCGACTACGGTTACTTTGATGTCGTGAGATTAACCTTGTGCGTCTCGTAACTGAAAGGCTGTAACTATGCAATTCCTCTTGACGTTTTCGAAATTTCCGAACGAATGTAAGGTCAGGTTCCGTAGAGCCGGTTTATGGCAGTTTTAATCGTTGGGTCAAATCTTTACTGATGAACGATCTATCCGCTCCTGTGTCAAATATCACGTACACTTGCGCTTGCTCCTTGGTGTTTTTGTTAGAATCTTGAGCTTCTCGTGCAAGAATCTAGACGTCCGTTGCCTCACCTTCACGAGGTTGGATAACAATTCCCTCATTGGATGTAGTGTCCGCGATCATGTGTTAGCTACGGACGTTTTTGAGCTGCTGTGTTTCTTCGTTGACTCCGATCGTTTTCCAAGTCTTTGCCTTTTTTCGATTTCAACTTTCTCTTCCTTTCTTGGCGTGTTGTCTGGTGGCACGTTCCTATGCTTACAGATTGAAGTGTGGTGGCCCTGTCTCCGCAGTTTCGGCACGGTCTGGATAAGCATTTGACCTGAATGTACAAGTGCTTCGCAGTTAATGAACAAACTGTGAACTCTAATATGCCTCACTCTTTCTTCATTCGTCCTTAGTTCATCGCAATTAACCGATCTGTGGTTTGTTCTTTTGCAGTAGATCCAAGGGGTCGTCCCTTGCGTACCGCTGCTAAATCGAGTGTGCTAGTTACTGTAGTCCTCATCAATGTGAAAGATACCTCTGAAGTTGCGTGATTTTCCATTTGGGTTTCTTATTAAAGCTCTTTGCTCATATATTAACTGATAATGTTGATTAATTCGTCTGTCGTGCATCCTTCTGCTTCCTGATTTCCTTCGGTTTCCAGTTGATGTGTTTCATCGAGGGCGTATCTCTGAACTTTTCCTGAAAATTTCTCAAAGAATTGTTGCTGAAGATACATGCTGTCTACTGGCTTTCTTTTGTTGCGCAGCTGGTTTATAATCGAATTTTGGAATTTGCACAATGTCTCCTGATCCTCTAAGCGTTCACTCTTTGCTTCTGCTGTATGAAGTCTGTTTAGTACTTGGTCTACCAGCGCTCTTTTGTTACCGTATTTGTTCTTCAGATGAGCTATAACCATTCTATAGGACTCTCGGAATACCTCGTACTGTCTGAAAAATGCTTTCGTTTTCCCTTTCATCGTATTCACCAAATAGTTCATTTTCAGGTTATTTATTGAATATCAGCGAATCATCACGGAATACCTCGTATGTATTCAAGCTGCATTACTGACTGTATGGTTGTATGCTTCGCTGATATTATATAAATAACATCAATAACAGTTCATTTTCAAGTAATCGTCCATGTCTTGTGAGTGTAACGTGTGGACAAACGCTCCCCAGGACGCTTCCCACTCCCAAACTTTCCTCTAAGTTTGGAAATTGTAATTGGAGACGGGTTCGCCCGGGGTGCGCTATGGCCTGCATTCTGGCCACCCTCGCTCGTGTGTGTTCCACTTCGTTTAAATTTGTCCAGTGCCGCTTGAACATTGTTCACTCGAAAGTCGAGCTCGCCTACTGCCCTTCGCAGTTTGACTCGTAATGTATTGATGTCTTCGTTTTCTCTCTTTTTTTGAGATAGTCCTAGTATATCCTTGGTGGAAGCTTCATTGCTGTCTAATTCGTTGCGAGTTGGTTAGATGTCCTTGCGAGAACTGCTCGACTTTGAGAGAGCTCGGGTAACATACTGCTTTTGGCTTCGACTCACTCGCTAACTGATCGTAATGTTGCTGCTGGAGCTAAAAATACGAAAAGGAAATCTACGGAAAAACGGGAAGGAAACGGAATACGAAAGACGAGACGTTTGTTTTCAACGGAACTTTTGGAAAACGTATATCAAAAAGCATAGATCGGAAATATAAAGTGTAATCGAAACACAATGGGCTGAGCAAAGCTGAAACCCGAAAGAATAAAAATCCAAGTCAGGTGAAGTTAGACGTATCTGGATGTTTCCTTATTTGATCGGACGATTGCCAGTTGATGACTGTGCTTCCTCTGTCACGGAAGCAGGTTCGTTTTTTCGTAAGTCTGCACGTGTGTTTGTCGAACCCCTCCTCTTACGTAACTGGTGATATTGTTGTAGAATGGTGATATCTTGGTCGTTAAATCTTTATAAAGCTCACGAAGAGTAATTATCTACCAGGAAGGGACGCTATGATTATCCAGAGCCTCTATAAACGGCTTCTGTTTTCACTGAATCAAAGGCTTTCTTCAGATCGATGAAAGTGAGACAGAGTGGTTGTTTGTGCTCTCGTGAAACTTCAGTGAGTCTTGTGATTGTGTGCATGTGGTCCAAGGTATTGAATCCTTTTCGGAACCCTGCTTGTTCGCATGAATGTCCTTCGTCCAGTGTTCTGTCAATCCTGTTTAGGATGACTCGAGTAAAGAGTTTATAGACAACGGACAGCAAGCAGATTGGGCAATAGCTGCCTGTGCCGTGAAGGTCTCCCTTTTTGAACAACAATACTTTCATGCTGGTTTTCCATTGAATGGGAACCTTGCATTCTGACAGGTAGCGAGTGAAGAGCCGAGCCAGAGTGTTGATGAAAGCTAGCAGCAGTTTCTTTAAGTGTTCTGGTCTAATCCTTTCTGGACCGGGTGTTGTTCTGTCCTTCACCGACGGTATAGCATGTGGAGTTTCGAAAGGGAAGGACCGTTGGAGCGATAAATTCATCCTCTATCAGATTATATGACGGAAAAAGGACGCTAGCGAAGAGACTCGAGTAGTAATGGTGGATGATTTTCTCCATAGCTTTGCTGGAAGGTGTAGGTGTTCCGTAAGGGCATTGGGGTGCAATCATCTTAGTCTTATAATTGGCGAAGCTTTGCTAAGCTTTGCGAATGCTCTTCCCAGCTTCTCCCATGACTGCTGCTCGTCTCTCTTTAAGGTCTTCTTTTATCGCTCCTCTGCAGCGCTTCGCAGTTCGGACGCAAGGTTTCGATAGCCTGCAGCTTGTGCGATTCCACATTGACGTATCATCTCGAGTGTTTGCGGAGACAAGCGTCTCTTCCCAACCTTAGGACTCTCGGTTTTTATAGCGCTAACGTGAAGATATTCAACGTACATCGTGTTCTTCGTCGATGTATCTTCAAAAGAGCCAATTAATGATTTGAATTTATCCCAGTTTATGGTAGTTCTTTGACTTCGGTGTTTGAATTTAGCGCTCTTCTCTTCTCACCGCGCAAAACGGAACGTTGCTTGCAAGATTATACACAGAGCACATCCAACATATAATGTACAGCCATTATCAGCAACTTCACGATGCCTACGCTCTTATACAATGCACAACTGCACCATAAAATATACATTTGCACTATATCCACTACAAAACCATTGGCTAACATATCATGTAGCAAATGTGAATTGCATATGTTTTGTGAGCTTAATGTAACAGCCGTTCTAACGAGCTGTTGAGATATTAAGCTTCAGATGTCTAGAAAGAACAGATGTCCACAGTTAGAATCTGAGTGAAATTTTTCTATTCTGAATTCATGAACAAATGGGCAAAACTAGAAAAGACTCTCTAATGCGCCATAACAGCGAGAATTATATTATGTTTAATATAACATATCTTTCATTTCGAGTGTTTTCTTAAGACCACAGCTCAAATTTCAATATGCCTGATAATCATTATTTGAGCCACGCATGTCAGTGGTCTGTCAATGAGGGCTGACTTATAGAGCCCGATACACGTGTTTCGATCTTGCGATCTCGTCATTCGGGCAGTTACCCGTTCTCGTCTTTTGCTAATCTCTGTGGGTGCTCCAGTGACGAGATCGCAAGATCGAAACACGTGTATCGGGCTCTATAAGTCAGCCCTCATTGACAGACCACTGACATGCGTGGCTCAAATAATGGTTATCAGGTATATTATGTTTTACACTTGGTATTCCGTGTTCGCTCACCTTCGGTCTATATAGCCTACCACTCAAAGTTCACTAACTATTTGATAGCATAAATCATGAAAATTCTAAAGCTGCTCTTTTCTACAATAGGCCCAACAGAATTGAACAGTGAGAAAACCCGACTTCAGACAAGAGTTAAACCGGCGTTCCAACCGAACCGGAGGAGCATGCTACCACTACACTACCGAGCCACCGTTTCACCACCACTTCAGTGTCTCTCATATTAGCTATCAGCCAGCAACCTATAACAGGTTTGGTCGGGTAATTAATATCGTTTTATAAACATGGTCAAGCTCACAGCCATTGCAATATGTAATACTCATGATTTTTGTTTACTAATGTTTTTACTGCATTTTACACAGTGGCTTAATGTTTCCAATACACCTAGGAGAATTGATTGCTGAGCGAAAGCTCGACCGCAGGAGGGAATTGAACCCGCATTCAACCTCTACCGGGTGCGCGTGCTACCACCACACCGCAGAGGCACCGTATCTCCTCCACTTGTTCTTCAATGTCTTTCAATCAGCAATCAGCCACCAACCTACAACAGGTTTAGTCGGCTAGGCATTACGTTTCACCGTGGGGAGTTTTTTGCCCATAAAAGATATCTCTGCATCAATAGCACATGAGCTTGTGGAGACAATTGTTTTGTATCAGAATACTAGAACAAATTGAACGAATCCTTGCAAGAGAGGAAAACTTTTCAAATGAATAACGGAATCTGCGTTTTCCCTGACGGCGTCGCGTGCAGCGAGGCGCCTCGAAGAGAAGCGATTTTCGTCATTCACTTAGAAAGGTACCCTCCATTTCGGAAAAACTTCACTTTAACGTAATCGTAGGAGAGACTTTGTTTTCTCGTTCTACCGATATTGGCTTTCTATTTTCATTTCACATGCAAATTAACGAATGAGGCCCATAATTATTACAGTTTTTAGCATTTTGATGCCCAAAGTATAGCTTGGTAGGCTCTAAAGGTGGGAGTTGGGTACTCACGAGTAGCTTGCCAGTCTCTCTCGGAATAGCTGGAGGAGCTTACTTGTTGGAGACGACACCTAACAGCCTTCATGTACCTCCCAGCAGCTTGAATCAGGCTTTTAGCCGACTTGACTTGCATAAATGGAGCTCTATCAAGTCGGCGCTTCAGAAGCAGGGAACTCGTCTCCTGAATCCGCCTGTGTCTCTGGAAAGCACACGGTCGCTTTCGGTTCGCGTTTATTCTCCTATCCACCAGCTGGGGACGTGCCATGTGCCCTCGCGACTAAACGAGCGGATTTGCTCAAAGAGGTAGATCCATGGTTTATAGAGAATCTATAATCTCTGCAAACGTCAGTTTACTTAGAAGAAGCCATTTACTGTGTTATACACTTGTATGACTCTGTGTTCTTAGCGCGAGATGACGTTTGGACCCGCCTCTTCTCATGTCATTAGGGCAAATGGAACAAAACTGTCAGCATAACCAGACTAGAAAATCAATCTAAGATATGGATTAAAATGTTATGAGGCTTTTTCAAAACATGAAGAACATGAACTGATGATTGAGCAGATATTCTCTCCTTGTCGGGCTACTTTTTCAGAGAGAAAATTTTTTTGGAAATTATTTTTTGTTTGTGGTCAAACTATCGACAAGTTCACAACACATTAGAGATCACATTTAAGACGCAGGTGGCCAGAATTCTTTAGTTGTTTTCAAAAATTATATGAAAATATCGTTGACTAGATCAGCAATAAAGACTACAGCTGAGGTACAAGGGGCAAGAATTCTTGAATGTTTCCACAATAAAACTCAATCATTGTTACTTGCCATCATTCCAACGCTACATGTATTCGGCTAAATACGACTGCAAGCAATGACGTGGTGCCTCGGTTCCGTTTGTTGCGCCACTTTGCAGATTCCCACATTCTTTCGACCGCTTGAGTCGCAAAACTGAATGGGTAACTGACCGTTAAATGCTGAAAACCAGCTTGTTCTATCTCGTCCGTTTTGTACCTTGTCTAAAAGGAGGCGTAGATCGTCGATCTTTCGGCGTTTTCTTTGATAGCAGTCAGCAAGGTTGATGCTTTGCGATCTAGAACCACCACTAAGAAGCATTACTCCATTTTACGACACATTCCTCCAAATACCCGTTGTTGGGGAAGCACATCACCATCATTGTTCTTTCTCTTCGTATACAATGGCTCGTTTACTTACACAATCTTGCCCTCTCCACCAATCTTTTCACCACGACGTGAAATCAAGTGCTCAGCAAAAACTTTACGCATAATAGTCATTCCAATCCATGGCTTTGTTGTAGTATATGCTAAGATGACTTCTATACCAATCAATCGACGTTGCCTCTTTAATCCAAAATTGAAAGAAGCAAAGAGCAGTCGCAAAGGGCAGGAGAGTATTCTTAAACCAATTTCTGACTTTGACCCTAACTTTATTGCGGCACATTAGGCTTGGCATAGTCAAGCAATTCCTGGAACAAACTGAAGCTTTATTTGATGACCATTTATACACACACGTTCAGCTTGTAAAACGCCATATTTATTTAGGAGCACGACTGTATATTCTTCGGTACCTGGCGAAGCAGAAAAGCTCACAATGAAGGGAATTTGAGGAAAAACTGGAAAGAACTGAAAAGCAGTTGGTTGAAAGGCAGTTAATTTAAAGTAGTTGACTGAAATACAGTTGACGTGTGGTGGCTTGGTGCATGTGGCCAATGTTGCGAAATCCTATCCACACTAGCAAAAGCGTGGTGGCTTGATGCTGATGTCGCTCGAAACTCAGTATTCTTTCGGCTGCTGCAGCGCATAAGAAGCCCTTTCAAAAAATACGCCATTGAAATGGTCGAGATTTGCGCTATCGAATGATTTTTGAAAGATCGAAGGTATTGCCCTACTCACAAAAAAATGTACCAAAACGCGCCAAGTGTAAAACCGAATTTTGTATCGCTGTAACAGTGCAATAATGAAGCCTTTTGAAAATAAATGCGCCATCGAAATTTTCGAGTTTTGAGCTCTAGAAAATAGTTGAACTTCAGAAAAATTCAATCGTGCGCTATGGTTACTAAAAGTCTACAGAAAAAGCTTGGTACAGCGACAACTGTTTGAATTAGAAACACATATTTTTTTTGCTCTTATAGCGCAATATAAATGCCGTTTTGAAAATAATGTAAATTTTTGAATTTTTTTTGAGATCTAGGCTATCGAATGACTTCTTAGGCTTTGAAAATCACCAAGAAATAACTTTTTCACGAACGCTGAAACTGGGACCGGATATCGGAAGTGGTACCTTTTTTCGCCCTAACAACGTTATTTGAACCCTTTTCAATATTCCAAATAGTATTCAGAATCACCGAGAATTTTCTATCAAGTAGTTATTCAATTATCATCAAATATCTATGACAAGACGAGCACAAGCGCCAGCTTTGTAAATAATAAATGCCAAAGCACTGTGCAGTCCGGAAACAATTCGTAAATTTCTCTTCTTTGCTAGAGCGCACCAAATAAGCCGCTTCAACCTAGTATTTGAATCGTAATTCTTTTCAGCTATTGAGTAGTTGCTCAAAATAGTTGTGAAGATCCGTGCCCGACGAAGAATTCACAAAAAGCCATTGTACACTCTCGGTACACTTGATCCTGGAAGGGAAACGCAAAACGTAATTTCTCTTCACCGTTACTACAGCGCAATAAAAAACTTTACTTGGAAATCAAGTTCACAGTTAGAATTGTCGTTTCTCAAGCTATCGAATAAATATAAAAATATTAGTGGAAAAGGTAAAAACGTCAGCCAAGCACAAGCGAAAAAAATACTATATACTCCAAAGAAAAAACGTAATATTCTTCTTGTTGCTACAGTTCACTAAAAAAGTGTTCCTAAAATTAAGCAGTGTATAAAAACCACGAGTCTTCCATTTATTGAATGAATATTGAAAATCGACTGAAGAATCTGTGCTCGACGAGTAAGCCACCAAAAGAGAGTGTACCATTAGTGGTACACGTGGTCGAGTAAAGGGTTAATAATGAGTATGATTATAGTCAAATATTAGTTATGTTGCCATTTTTTGCTAAATACGAAATCACGTCATAAATGTTTCAGTTTTGAAATGATTTTACCCCATACTTTACCTTAAAATCATTATTGTGACTGCAAATTACAGGACAATTGATGGTTTGCAAAAAGTAGTGCTGCATTGCATGCGATGCCATTTCGTAGATAACTCATTCCCGAATATTCTATTATCAGTGAACTTCAGGAGTTGGGACCTTCATAGAAATATAGAACAGACTTCGCTCTACCCTACTATAGCTATAATTGTTTGTATAATCTCGTATATTGTGCTTTGAACTTATCAAGGAGGACTTAGTCAGTGGGCGTGGATACAAAATCAACTGTTCTACGCTTTTCTCTCCCGAGTATGCAGCTTTCGAACTGAAAAGCAGGGGCTCGTTGAGACAGTTAAGTGTTCTATCCGATGCATTTGCAGAAGTCGCTCTACTGATATTCAGTGTTTTCATAACAGCAAAATTAGCATTAGAATCAAATTTTACTATATAGTATCAAAAAAAAATCCGCTGTGAAGTTGAAAAAACGCACTCCGGAAGCAAAACGTTGTCTTTTTCCTTAGCAGAACGTAATTTGAAGGTCTCCTCACAAACCAAATTCAATAGTAAAATTCATACTTTTCGAGCTGCTGGATGATTAGTGATGATGTGATAAAAAAGGCTATTTTGAGTGAAAAAGGGAGGGGAATACGAGTGTATTTCATACAATGCGACTGCATTAATACAATTCATAACGGAAAGCGAAATTTTCAAGAAAACTGAGCATTATTTTGGCAAAAAATACGTTTGCATACATTCTCCTAAATAATTCACTTTTCTATAGCTACAAGGTTTGCTTAAAATCCAAATTTCACTATGTAGTATCAAAAAATCAGCAGTGAAGTTGAAACAACGCATTTTGAAAACAAACAGAATGCGTCGTCTTAACCTGTATCACCTGTCGTCCCGTTGATCGCCGAGTGACTCGAGCGGGCACCAGCAACGCTTCCATTTTTCCCTCTCGCGTATAAGAGTATCCCATTGTGTCCTCCTTGCTCTAGAGATTCGCTGAGCATCATATCTTTCTTCTAATCTTTTTATTACTAATAGATGTAGTATGAAGGCAGTTTCACAAATCAAGCACAGTGTCAAAATTAGCATTTTCAAGCTATCAAACGACTTTAGAAATAGATATAAAAAAGAAGCAAGTGTAAGCAAAATTATATAACAGTTGTTGAATTATAGAAGTTTTGAAGACGCACGAATGTTTTTTCATACCAGAGAACAACCTTTATAGGAGCTCCTTTTGTGATGTTACATCACTTAGCAATGATAATGTCTTCTTGAAATCTAAAACTACCTCATACCTTCCCACTACTCTGTTTCTGCGTGCGCTGTAGATAAGCCTGACGCGCTCGGCGCGCAACTTGGCAAAGCGTGGTGTAGATATATATCACGCAGTTCACACGGTTGAAGTACTGTACGGACACTGCAGTGTCAAACATTGCGATGGTAATTATGAACTTTTTGAACAATTATCAGGCCTCTTAAGCACTTTAATGAGTTTTGCCCACCTGTTCGAATAACAGAACTACGACTTCAAAAAGTTATTTCGCGAAATCTTCACTGAATGTTGATTACTAAACGAATACTGTCTTCAATGCAATGCTGCGACTGGACGGGCCATTAAGCGCTAAGAAAGATGTGAACTTTCAAATGAAGCCTTAAAAAATTTTCCAATTTGACAGATATAAAAAACACAAGTGTTTAGCTCTTATTGTCAAAAATTCAAATTCTGATCTAATTTGCGATCTTTCAATATGCCAGAATCGTCAAATCCTTAACTCATTAATATTTGAATACCATAAGATTTGAAACCTCTATCTTTTCCCTGAATATACCATATGCACTCTGTTTCACATTGCATGAGACTGGAGTGTAGTGAGCGCAGTGTTCACCTTCCTTCAGTTCAGAGTTTGTAAAGATCATCTTTTTCCCCCAGCTTCTCACCTAATGCCCTTGCCACCTACTTAATAGCAACGGCTTCCCTGTATATCAATCTATTCTGAAAAAGTCCTCAGCATACTTTGCACATTATAAATTTTGAGACATCGCGTCATATCAATATCGTCGTAATATTGCAACCATACTTGAAATGATCCACGCCTAAGGCTATTTGCTTTGAGTGATATTATACCATACGTGTCCTACGGCGATCTTGGAAATATTTAAAGGCTAGATTTGCCTATCTGCGCTCAAAATACTCATGCTGTCTTCTGTATCAAGAACAGTTTCTCTCATGGTTCTACTAGTCGCCTACATACTGGCACAAGACGATTATGTGTAAGTAAATTCGATTTCTGTTTATCTCCTATCCTTCCTTTGCTCCATAGCGTAGTTTACATGCTGCAAGGTGTAAGAAATAAGTGTTTTTCTTGGCAATGAACTATATTGAACTTGAAATGTACATTTCCAATTCATTCTGCTAGTAATCAAACATTGCGGTAGAGATTTGCAAACCAAAAAGCATACTTTCTATCTTGCGATAGATGTAAAAGATATGTCGTTTAGTCAAAAGTAGGAAGAAAGAGATTGGATGCAAGATGTAGTTCTGTAGTGGGCTTCATCATGTAGCTTTTAATGACTTCACAACTATACTTTAGTCCCGAGAAGCGTGCAATGCGCAATGCGCTGGTACGCTTCGGTCGTGCTGGAAGTGGCATGCGAAATGCACTAGTCAGGTAAGTGTAAAAAATCTCCAATTACCAGAACTAAGTAATAGCTTCTATTTAGGTTTGGAAAGAGATCATTTGCTGATGATGAATACGCTCAACGCAAGCGCAATGGCGCTCCACAACCGTTCGGTGAGGAACATTGATAGGTCATTTTGTCTGATACATTACTAGTTCGTCGACACTATATGCTACTACGGATAATTGAATTAGCTAGACAAGCTACTCATTACCAACATGTAGGTTTATCAAACATGACTCAGCAAAGAAACGGGTTTTATCAATATTTACATTTTGACAAACTTTCCATATACGGTTGGCTCTTGGGCAAAAGTCTTTCATTTAATAACTTAATAGAAAGAATGTGCCATCAGTGAAGATGCAATAACATTTAGTGCGATTTGGACGATCAGGCCAGCTAGATCACATGCATGACATCTTATCAACGCTACAAAAACTGGAGACGGCAAACTACTACTAAGATTTGGTCGACAGCTGTATCTCTGCATTTCTTTCGATATCATATTTGTCTACATTTTTTGGTCACGAGTAACGATGTCAAGCTCGCGCTCCTCTCAGACCCTTCATAGTGATGCGCTATTGGGTTCATATTGTTTCATGCCACGATAGATAAAGGTGTTGATATTGGGTGCTCATGAAGTATTAATTAGATTTTTAGATACTCTACACATTTGAAATCTCTTTATGTGTTGATCTTTTCTGTGTTGGGTAAATTGTTTTACATCGGCAAAATCCACGAAGGCAAAATACACATTTTTGCAGAAAAAGGAAAGAATTTTAGAGGAAAAAATTCTCCGTTCTCATCATTTTGATTTTTTCGATTTTGATGTCGTTTTTATAACCTTCGAAAAAATATGCCCCATTACCAGTATGACCAAGTGATTCACTCAGCATGGATAAATCACCGTAAAGAAACGTAGAAAAAAAAACATTATCGCAGTTTCTAAAAGTAGTCACCATGAAGTCTTATGAGAAAATATCCTGTATATCCATTGTTGAAGACAATTAACACTAAGATGCAGCAAGAATGTTGCTGGTCAGTATTTCTGAAATCATAAAACTCAGCAGAGGATTACATCCTTTTGATAAAAACAGAATATGAAAAAAATCCTGATAGTCGTCTGACAACCATTATTCGTAGATTCACATATAACTGTGACCGCGCTCGACGGTTTTTCATTCTCTCTTCACACTGACAAGTCGAGTACTGAATGAGTACATCATTCTTTAAACTACCAGGAAGTACAGATGAGCTTTCAAATACTCTCGTAACATTCAGTTACTTCGTGAGTCAGTGGACAATTTATAGCCTTGTTGCTGAAACCTTTCTGCATAGGTAGTAATTTTCACCATTGCCAATCATCAGTTTATCACAATAAGTCGCATAGCATAAATTATGTGATACAAATTAATTCCGAAACTGTGAATTTTTATGTGAGGAAACTCACATTTTATTGCGAATTCTTTGAACAAATTTCTTCTAGAAATTCACACATGAATGAGTTCAAATCACATTCGCCGCTATGTCAATATTATATGTTCTGCCAGGATAAGATTCTCAACCAATCGAACACCCTTATCGGCTTGCATTTGCTAACATGTCTACTTTCGAACTCATCAAACAGAGGTTTTTTCAGCTCATTGAGTGCGTTTGCCACTTCCGTGTAAGCGTCATACGTTTCGAAATTCCAAAATCTCTTTTACACTCACTGAAAATTCCAATATCGGGTAGTTTTCAAATAGTAAACATATTTCACAAAAAACATGGAGTTGAAGGTAAAGCTTTCGGGGCTCATCAATAATTGAGGGATGCGCCACGCATTCGACGCCATTAAGCATCGTTAGAGCTAAATGCTGGTTCTTACAATGACTCGTCTAACCACTGAGTCACACGAGCCCCTTCTCTTTTTTAGGACGAAGATGCTATCAGCAGTTATCCAGAAACCCACACAGTCGCGAATGTGTTGAGGGCGAAGCAGAACCAAGAGAATGGCCAGGATTCCAATTTTTCTTCAAGAACTCAATCTTTTACCCGGTTGAAAAAACTGCAGATGAATAGTCACTCTGACACTTGAACGGCCCGTCCTCACTATTAGTGCGAGCTCCAGCACAGGAAAAGTGCGCTGGTTTAGCTGTTTTGCTCTCTGTAGTCCCGAGATAAGCCTAGCCGGGGTCTCCCCAGTTGGTCATTATGTCAGAGCAGCCGTCATCTTTTGTGGATCAGAGTGAGATGCGACCTGGCGATTAGTAACTACTAAGGCGGCGGTCAATCCTGGTACAGCTTACTCTACGCTGGGCTTTCCGTATGGAAACGTCGAATTCCCAGCTGAGGGTCGAAACCCTTGCTGTACTTCCCAGTTGAAGACTCAGAAGCACCTCCTAACCACCATGAGGTGGTAAGTCATTTTGAAAGACAAATAAATACGGACTACTCAAATAGATGTATAAAAAGTTAGAAAGCTGTATCCTTCGTTCCTTGTTTTTGAGCAAAAATGCCACATAATTTTGTGCTTCTTGAACTTTCTTCAGAATTTACAATGTTTCTCAACATATAATCTAAACATTATATCAAGTTAATTCGAGTAAAAATGCTGATTGACCATTGATAACAAGAAGGCAATGGTGAAAAACGATGGAATGTGATCTTCATTGATATAATTCAGCATTAAAAAAACTTATATTTCTTCGATCCTTTGGCGTGCAAGCTAGGTCTAATCCCACGGAACTCAGATTACTGATGCCGGTTTTGTCTGGGAAGTTCCTTCCAAACCACATGAATTGGCGATTGTGGTGAGTAAATGGAAACGTCTCAATCCGGCTGTCTGATGTCTCAAATCAGCATCGAACCATCGTTCGTAACGAACGAAATTTTTAAAATACTTCCTCATGCACATGCCAAACTCACACACAAATCTAGACGCTTTCACTGTGACCTAGGATACAACGAAGTGAATGGAAGAAGTGCTGGGCTTCACACAAAATGTATGATACCGAGTCATATCAAGTATAATTAGAAAAGAAAAACGCCTTTTGAACGCCCACCTTGATCTGATTGCAGCGTTTTAAAAAAAACTTGTCGAAATCATATGATTTTATGCACTTATAAAACTAATAAATACTTTATTGAACAATCAGATCTCCATGGTATAACCAGTGTTTCGTGAACGGATTTGCACAGTTAAAAAACCAACATTTTGCAGAAAAGGTTTTCAGTGTCAAGATTGCACAATATCCTATGTATTGTGAACAAAAATATTATATATATTTTAAAAGAGGCAACGGTGAGCCTTTCAATTTCTGTGAGATCACAAGTAAAATTTACAGGTCAGTAAAATATAAAGAATTAAAGAAGGAGACTTGGAGACATTTTCTTGATGAACATTCATATAATCTAAGGTGACTCAAAGCAAGCAAACATCAAAGCACCACGAAGCGATCGCTTAATGTATTGTAATTCACCAATGACTTGAGTGTTTCATTTAGCCGGCAGCCCACTATGTCAACTTAGTTTCAAAACTAATGTATCGCCTCATTTCTTAGGTATAATCCAAAAATACATTCACAAAGGAGCAATGCTTAGGAGAGGGGCTGGATCGAACTACTCAGGTAGTAAGCATGGTCAGTTTCTCGGCTTCTCATTAGAGCTTGGCAAAGTATTTGCACTTCCACAAAAATGAAGTTAAGAGGCCCTATATTCGTGCTGCTAAAAAATTTGCAATATAGGAGAGTGACTGAAAAGTGGATGTTATCCCAAGCTTATTCGAACTCACTATACTTGGGAATATCACGGCAAGAATCTACACATACACCTTAAGAACACTAATTCTCCTTTGAGGAAATTAGTGCCATGTTAAAGTACGCATTGAAGAAAGCCATTAGAGCATGTGATCAACGGAGAGCTATTTGATATCTCAGCTATCATGACTGTTCATGAACATTAAGCATAAGATAAGTCACAACTGTCACGGCGCCATGAATAGCATTCTGACGCCTGAACACCATTTCGGCACAACAGCTTGATGTGATTAAGACATCCGACAGCTGCTTGAGTTTATTATGCTTATCACAACGAGAAAGACCATTTACGGGACATCAAAACTTCGGGCGCCCACTTCTCACTATCAAATGTGTCAAAAATACAGACATGTAATTGATAGTTATGGCTGTTGTCTTAACGCTCTTCGTGGCATCACGCCATTATTCCCATTGTGTAAGATTTTTCCTCTAAATGAGGAGAAGGCCGTAAAATTCAAGAAGCGGGATAAAAAGAGTAATGAATTTAGAACTCTTTAGTTGAAATTTCGAAAGACAGCGTTTTTGACTAAACCTATGAAGAAGACCGGACTGATAGAATCAAACATTAGAGAGACGTTCGTTATTATAAAAGTTGTCAGGATAGTACACGAAAGTTGCTTCCGGAGCAGGCGTTATTCAGGAGCCGCGATTTACCAAAGACTGTATTCTCAGCTAATATACAGTTTCTGCATAGACAGGTTAGAGTTGAGACGATCGATTCATAAGTATGAGTTAGCCCATAACAGTGCTCTTGAATCAATTTTTTATTTCTGACGTCAAGGGATAATTAGCCTTATGTGCTGCGAGGTCATGATTACTATACACATCAAACTGTCAAAACACTGAAACAGTTGGACTGCCCAAATGATTCACTGCAAATTCTGATCCCGTATTCACTCTATCAAAAGTAGTAATTTTGAGGGAACAACAGCTGCACCACATGCGATTCTGTAATTCCGTTTAGTGCCGATTAACTCAGACAGCATCAAAGAAAATTTTCTTTGCCATGGTCTTTAACTTGATAGGCAGAGTAGTTGCCGGTATTGAAAAGGAACAGAGATGTCACGGTTTGCATATTAGACGCTAATTTTATAACTGGGTGCAAAACCATATCGCAGGTAGCTTTCAACCCTATTGTGAAGACTGAATCGCAATATTAGCTTGTAGACTTTCCACATTAGAGTTGGGGACCACATCGAGGTCATCTTTATCATCCGCCCTCATTTTGATCGTACTCGTCATAATTCGGACTTGGTACATATACGATGGTGATTGTGAAAATGGTGCAAGTTCGTATTTCGCCATCTACAAGCATTCGTATCTGTATGTAGTTGTTCAAAATAGGCGATGGTTGTAGACAAGCGTGTATAGACGACGGATCCAACATCATACCTTTCATTTCGAGTGTTTTCTTAAGACCACAGCTCAAAATTCAATATGCCTTGCAATCATTTTTGAGCCACGCTTGACGCCAAGCGTGGCTCAAAAATGATTGCAAGGATCCAACATCATCAAATTCTTTTATCATATGTTAAGAGGAATGCTTCTCTCAGTACATAGACGGTTCTAAGCAGGTGGCGTCTGGTTCCTAGTCAGTCCAATATCATAACCTAATTTATTCCCCTAGCTTGAGTTAATACTCCAACGAGCCTTAATTCATAAGAACAAATCTCTGCAAGAACGAAAAGAATTTTAACTCGGTTCTCCCAAATTTGAGAGTCTAAAATGTCTCTGGACTGTCATATTTAGCAGTTCTTCGTATTTGTCTTAGACAGTGCTGTCTTATCAGAGCCTTTTTGAAGTTACGAAAAGACTTATTGATTTTATTGAGTTTGGTAGTTCATACCATAGGATTTTCCAGAGCTGCAATTGAATATAACCCTAAGTACCTCGCCAGCCTTTACCATAGTGGACGTGCAGCCCATTTGTTGGAGACTACCACCTACCACCTCTCATCGACTTTGCAATCACTTAATTGCAGAATAGAGGCCGAATTGACAAAAGAGTGCAACCGCTACAAAGATTAACATATCCACGTACTCGTGCATAGATTTCTAAAGCACGATATGGTCGCCTTTTGGTCCTTGACCAGCTTCCTGCTCGACCCTCAAAGAATCCACACTTGGTCTCACGGCTGACTGTTCTTCTAAAGTGCACCTATGCTTCTATCATTACACATGAAAATGAAATATAAGTCATCGTTAAAAGTAATAATAAATCCACTATCTCAGAAGACTCTTTTTTAAAGTAAGTTTGACTGTATTGTAGCTTCCGATTTAAGGCTTACCCCTATTCATTAAATTGAAGGCCTTTGATCTTGCTAGGGAGCGTCTCGATCTAGAGATTCCACTAATGAGGAGGTATGCAGCAGCAAGCACGTAATAAAATCTCTTGAATATGATAAAATTTTTCGCATATAATGTCATCGTGTTCAAGCCAACATAGACAGTATGCGCGTCTCACCACTGCTTACTGCTACTGCTATGATGATCACTACCACAATTTTGAAGTCATGCTTTGGTTCTACCCAAGTTCAGCTGTTTCTACTTCCTGATTAGGCTTCTTGTCAATGATCGATTGTGTAGTCTAACGTGACACCAGTGCACAGTAACACTGGCTTCTATTTTTCTTCCACAGTGGTGGCTAAGGCGATGGTACTATGAAGTTCGTGCCCAAGATGTTATAGAAGAAGTATATAGCTGTACACTAATATATGTATATATACGTGTATATATGTGTATATATACATAGATATGTATATATACATACATGTATAGATGTTCATATATATATGTAAATGGGCATATATATAAATATATATATACATATATATATACATGGAAAAATATGCATGTTTGTTCATGAGTATCGTGCACATGTATGTACATATGAACGAATTTACACGCGTAAAATTAGAAGATCAATGCATGTGTCAGAGGAATGCACTGCGTCAGTTGCCTCCGCACTCATCACCACCAACTGCTAATGTCAGATTCACTTGTGTTCTGAAATATACCTGTGAATATTTTTTTCCTACGCATAATCATTCTTCTTTGAACAATAGACAAGTAGTTTTGTTGTCCAACCTTCAAGATATTTAGTACTATACTGTTCAGACATCCAAGCAGTCTACGTAGAGGTTTTTAAGCCACAAAAGGGTGACGACTAACAAAAAGAAAATTTAATACATTGATCATTAGTTTGACAGTTAATGTTTATTACTTGTCACGAAATTATGAACATCTGTGGAGAATTGTTTATAGATTTTTTGGTGTATATTTTCATTTTTGAAAAGTTTAGCTTTTTGCTGCATTCTTGTCGAGGATATACGAATCTTAAGTTTTGGATTTCTCTCTCTCTCTCTCTCTCCCTCTCTCTCTCTCTCTCTCCCTCTCTCTCTCTCTCTGCATCATTTTCTTTAAATCATTTTATCTCGTCTCTTGAGCACTTTGACTTCATAAACGAATTACCAGCGGTATGACATTTTTATGCATTCAATTGCTTATGGGAAGGCTGTAATACCTTAGCTGATTTCTGTCCTCAAAGTATTTCATAGTTCTTAGATTAGTTCTACGAAGAAAGAATTTGTCTTGAATCTCTGTCGCTAACAACGAACAGTTGGTATCCGTCTTGTTCCTACTACATTTTTAGAGCCACTCCAATAGTAAAAAAAAAGTGCTAGAACACACATGAGCTCATTTTACGTGAAAAAGAATGCTCAAAAATTACTGACGTAATTTGTGCTATGGCTTTTGGAAAATTATATAAGTCACTAACATTTATGTTCCAATTTTATGATATCAAAGCTTAACGATGTAGCTTGAAGAATCGTAATAGGATTTTCTCTCCGAAAAGGATGAGTCATCCTAACGAGTGGTTGTAGAGTAGTAGACTTCTTTACTACTTTCCCTTGATATACTCAGGGATGTATAGCATTTTGGTTGCACTATTTATTTCTCAAGCTTCATTGGTCTAGCGGCTGTCCAGCAAGCCTATCGCGGTGTAAATGAGATATGGCTGATTGCACATGAAATACTCGACTATTTGAATTGTTACATGATACTGGGCAAGAACGAGTCAGACGTAAATCAGCTACGGTAAGGATTTTTGTAAGAAGTTCAGTAAACAACTACATCAAATTCGCGCAGCAAGGAAAATGCTTTTTTATTTTACCAAGTTTTTTGAAACTTTATGTGTTATTGGTGAAATCAACTTTTTCGAAAAATCTTAATGCCTTGAGGTTGACAGAAGGATTCTTTTTTTTCCATCTGGTACTGCACCCATGTAGGTCGGGCTGCTGGAATAATTGCAAACGTTTTTTTCCTTCGTAAAGAAGTACTAGTTCTACGGTCTTCGTTTCCAAAAATAGTGAGGTTGTGCTTTTGGCAAATCATAGCATTGTGATGTTATCGCTCGAGTATTTCGCTGATTTTGTATCCGCTGTAAAAATCCTCTAGCAGCTATATATATATATATATATATATATATATTTACTTATTTGTTTGTTTGTTTATTTATTTATTTATTTATTTATTTATTTATTTACGGGATTGCGAAAGTCGACGAGCATTGGAAAAGTGGTATGGGTGTACAGCTGGATGGGCGTATGGCGTACAGATTACTTGTGCCTATTGATGTATGAAGTCAATCCTGTCGATTGATGTAACAAGTCAATTGCTGTTTTACTCCGCGAACTTAACTCTGGTGCCTATTTGACGACCTCAAAGGAATGAAACGCTTGCTGATCACAAGGCTTGAAAACGAACCATCACTAAAGCATAAGTTACAAGAAAACTCCAACCACTGCGCTATATGACCGTGCAATTGACAGTATTCTAATATTCTTAACTATTAATATTCATATTTATGATGTTAGCATTCTCTAGAGCTTCATAACTGCATCAGCGAACTGATTTTAGTGACAGAATTACCCGAAGAAGCATGTTTTTTTTTTTGGAAAAGCGTGAGCAGAAAGTTTAATTTCATTTTCGACTGATACGAACTCAATAACACAGCTCGTTTTCATAACTTTTTAACTTTTGGTATAGTGCGTCCTACTTTCGTTCCAAGGCAGGGTATGATGTGAAATACAACTACAAAAACGTCGAGATAAGAGCAAAATTTGGAACCTGGTGTGGCTGTGAACCCTCGCGAAGTTTCGGTGATCTCTGCAGCAACGTAGGGAATGAGAAATAGTGATACTGGAATCATGTGTTGAAATCTTCCAGAAATTTTTCTTTTAATCTGTGCTTGTCTTTCAGCGTTCGCAATAATTAGGTTCTTATACGCTACCATATCATTCTTGTTTGCAGGTACAGTTTTTGTCATTAGCGAAATTCATTAAGATGTTACCAGTCTCTAGCAAACTTTGTAATAACACCCTATTTTGTTTTAATAAAAAACAGTACTTGACTTGTTCGTACAATGTGGTTCCATTTTTTGTAGCACAGACGGCATTTATGTCAGCTATCATTCTTCAAAAAGCACTTGCTTCTCTTGTTCTATCACTAGTGCTTCTCTTTTGAATATTTCGAATAAAATTTATCCACCTAAATACTCTTTAAATGCGAGAATGTCGGAGTAACGCTAATGTCATAAAAAGTTTATTTGCAGCTACGCTTAATAAATACCAAACCTTATAGAAGTTTGCAGGCAAGCGCTCTTAAACATTATCAAAGTTTCTTCGCAGAGAAAATGCCACTAAGGGATCGGAATGCAAGACACAAGAGATGTCCCCCTCAACGAGCAGTGTGAATATCTTTATTGTCTTTTCGTAGTAATACATTGTACTATCTATACAACACTACTAGAGTTCAGCAGTTGCCGGAAGCACAACGTCCTCTTATTAGTGCCAACATTAGCACATGTGTTAACTTCATTGTTTTTCAAAATCATCATCGACTGCAAACACGAGTTAGTTCAGTGGATGTGGAAAACTCACAACACAACATTGTTTTCAACTATTTATTTTCCTTCAGTGCCACATGCTCTCATATTTTTTTCATTGACAAGCTCATTACCGTTCGACGGAACGAACTGGGCTCTATAAGGTTTTCAGTTGTCTCGTCATTATCACCTTCGCATTTCTCAGTGGCTAGATTTAGAACAAATCGTTTTGTATAACAGTTTAATTTTGGCAAGAGTAATACAATGTTATGTTGCTTATGCTCTCATTTTGTTGTTCAATTTGTAATCGGAACACACCCCTACCGATGTGAATAACGCCCAATAAAGAAAGCACTATAAACAGATGAACAGCGAAGCAATAGTTTGAATCGCTTTTCTTAAAATGCTGTATGGTAGCCGTGCAATTGATATAAAACAATCGGAGGATGATCAGCTATTACACAAATCACTGGCTGATTCGTTTCGTAATCGTCGTCAATTTCGCATACTCACATTTTCGCTAGCCTTGTTCTTTTCAAAATATTACATGCGTTACTTATATACTGTTAAAAATCCAATTTTCATATCAAGAATAGGTTGTGAACATAGCGAACCTAACTCTTCACATGTGTTTTACATATATTTCCATTTTACACAAGCTGTATTTGGAAGATTGTTGCATGACACTTCTAACGATATTGCATGCCCAATTCGGAACATTCTCGTTTATTTAATTCAAGTAAACAGTGTTTCCTCGCGAGCGTGTTTTTTTAAGGGATGCTCACAATTCTGTGCCTCATCACTCTTTTTGGGAAAAGTGTTTTGAAAGATCCAATTGGCCAAAATGTTATTCTTTTACTGGTTGACGGTTATGGCGCTAGTCTGTTAAACGAATCAAAGCCAGATACGAAAACCGGCAAGTTTTCATTTAACTTAGTTATACTCATTAACATTAAAAGTTGTAGATTGCAAAAAATGTTGATGTGGAAATCTTAACTGAGGGCGTGTTTTCAGAACAGAGTAATAATTTTTCAGACTTTTTCTGTACTAGGAAAGCTCTGTGTAACTCAAACAGTCAAGAGTGAACAAGAAATTATACCACAGAGAAAAAAATTGGAAGTTAGAGTTACTACTCTAAATAGTAGACACACTTTAATGCGGAGAATTTGTAGCCTACAGTTTCTATCATTTTTCCAGGTATGCAACATCTTATTTCACACGGTGTTCAAGCAGAATACCTTCGCTCTGCATTCCCAACCCAGAGTTGGCCGAACTGGTTAAGCCTTGCAACAGGTAACGTTGAAGATTGAGAAGAAACTTCAATAATATCTTAGCCTTTATGATATACATATATATAAATATATATTTATGTATATATATATATATATATATTTCTCTTGCCATCAAAAATGCCGCATGTTAAAGATATGATCGATGGAAAAACTTATGTTAGAAGTTCAGCTTTCAGGAAAAGTTGCCAATTTAATAGTGAAAATGTTCATTTTAGCATGTCACTACTTTGTGGCAAATTATTCAAACTTGTTAGTCTATTTTGTCTTTAATAGTGTGTGGTGATGATTTTCCTCTGTTTTTTTTAGTGTGTAGTAATCCATTTTCTTCCCGTAGCCAAATTCATTTGACTTTTTTTCACCAGTGTTATCAATGACAATGCTTCGCGTAGTGAGTGGTCTTGAAGTCCGCTATCACGTGTCTCTTCTCACTCTTTTTTCATAATGCCTCCTGTTGATGTTTTCTTTATAATTCACCAGATCGTCTAACTTTTCTAGAAGCCTATTGACGTAGTGTTTTGAATACACATAATGGCTGTGAAGTCTGGCAATTTTGTAGGTCAAATTTTGAAGAGGCAGGTTTGAGGACCGAAGGTATTTATCAACATTGAATTTCTATGGAAGGTGATGATGGTTTACGTGGCAAAAACATTCTTGACGTTATGCCTTATGCCTGAGACAAAGTAAATCTTATTCGTTATCGTCGAGAGAACGGAAATAACGAAACGCCGAAAGCAACCTTTGTGAGAATGTATATGATAAATTTTTCATATGAACCAAATCAACTCAAATCCCTTCCCCGTCCGATAAAGTATTTTAGTTGCAGGCGGATTTACTTAAAAATCTCTCGAAGACGACAGTTTCACACTTAGTATCTCTCTCGTCATAATAATTCAAGACTAATGTCCTTATTATGCGTAATTCCTTTGCACTACATGCCACATTTTGCTCAAAAGATTGAGAAAAAGACAGAGATATTTATTTGATCTTCTGGAAAGAGTTTCAAAATTATTCAAGGACGTGCTGGCTCTTGCCTGGTGGTGTACTTTTCCGTTGTCCGTACCCTGTTTCGACTCCTCAGAAAAAGCTTGTTCCTTGGTCATTTTCGATGCTTAGGTAACCATAAGATAGCTTCAATCAAAGAAATTTGTACAGTCTACTTCATTTCTCAAAGGCTTTATTACTACGCTAAAAAAACAAAGGCAAATTTCCGTTTCCCATTCAAAAATTTCTCACTGACGAAAGTTTCTTCTTGAGAGCTTTAACAATTAGTCGTCGACAGATCACATGCCAGAGATTCCAACGATGCTTCTGTTTTTATAAACGAACTTCTTAGTGCGTTATAACTGCCGAAAGAGTTTGGGTTTCGCAAAATTGGATCATTCCTATTTCTTGCGCCTTTATTTGAATTCCTGGAAAAGACGCGACCTCTGCTTTTTCTCCGTGTAATGGCAATTACCTTATAGATCAATTTCAGAGAATTCAAGTAAGCTTTATTTTCAATATGATTGCACTGTCGCGCTACAAGAGCAATAATAAAATTATGTTTCTCATTGGAATATTTCTCGCTGAACAAAGCTTTTCCGCTTGACTTTCCACGACGATTCGATAGCTTAAATCTTGTCGATTCTGATAATGCTCTTGGTTTGCGAGGAACTTTTATTGCGTTTCAGCTTCCAAGAAAATGTTAAGTTTCGCGCAGCGTGACGTCGGGCTCAAGCCACCACGCTTTGGAGGTATGTGGATAAGATTTTGCCATACTGGCGCCAAACCAACACGCTTTCATCTGTATTCGAACATGATCTCACGGCGAGCCTTACCAATCCACTGCATATCGTTTGCCTTTCTATTGTTTTTTGCTGGTTTTCATCGAGTTTCCTCAATTATGAGCACTTATGCTTTGCCAAGTACTGAAAAAGACGCAGTCATGTTCCTACGAGAACATGACGTGTTGTAAATCGAACATCTGTACATTGTATGGAGCTTTAGTTCGGTCCACAGACTCTTTGTCGGACGTTACAAGCATGTTTTGAAAAACCTCTTCGGTTAAGATACGCCCTGCGCGCCGAGTGCAAAACTAAATCTTCCTTAGGCCGTTATTAGCGCACTATGAGGTCTGTTTCAAAAATCAAAAGCATCATCGGAATCCCTGAGAGTTCTATTGATTAGTAAACAAAAGTTCTAAGATATAAGTGTATTCAGCGAAAAACACTCAAATGAGTAGCAAAATTCTGTTTCTGCTCTCTCAGCGCAAGAATAAAGCCTTCTGAAATAAAGTGCAGCAATCGAATTTTTTTGACTCAAGCTATACAATGACTATTTAAACATTTTAAAGCACTGGAAAATACTTTTTTCTAGAGGGTTGAAATAAGGCCCAGTTAATGGATATAATCTAGTTTTGCGGAGCTCAATCTTCCTTTAGCTGTCACAGTGCACCACGAAGTCCATTTTAGAAACCAAATACATGGTTGAAATACTCAAGATTAAATCTATAGAATGGTTGTTGAAACTTTTAAGAAAAAGGTTTGATCAGCGAGGAATGCTTGCATGAGGAACAAAATTTTCTTTTTGCTCTTCAAACGTAATTTGAAGTCTTTTCAAAAATAAGACACGTCATCCAATTTTTTTATTTAAGCTATCAAATGACCGCTAAAATATTCAAAACAACCAACAAATACCTTTTTGTAAAAGCTCAAAACAGGGTACGGATAACGGATAAGTACTGCTGCTGGTATTACAAAATAAGATAGTCTGAATCATTGTGCAGAGCAAGTGCAAGATACACCAAAAATACCAACATCGGAATTTTTTGTTGGAGCATTACGAGTAAGGAAGATTTTCACATTTGTATGTAAATCATCTGCTCTCTGCTTTGCACCCCTCAAAATGATGACAAAAATTTTGTGTGATCCGATGTACGGGGGTATGCCCAAATTTAAGTTCATGAGGAAACGACGTTAACTCAATTATCCCCAAGATCTGTCGCCCCGTGAAAACTTTTATGAGATTATATGAAGCTTGGAGGCGATTTCGCTGACATGTCGCTTGTTTCCACAGGACTTTACAATTGTTGAATCCACTGTTAGGTGATGCTGTGCTATAAAGCACTGTCCGGTGCCACTACTTGTACAAATCTTGAAGGAGGTCGCGTTAAGACATTAACACGTTCTTACCACATTACCATTTTCCAGCTGTAATTGTACACATTCGTATTCATGAAGATGTTGGATCGCTTCTCAGCATACTTGGTGGATCTAAAATATAGGCCTTAATTGCGTGCTGCTGTATGCCTCTGTCGACGATAAATTCTTCGAATGTTAATTTATATTGACAGGATCGCATACACTTAACACAATCCCAATGTCGCGTAATGGCTGGTCAAATCTAATCTATTACGGTTAGAAGGCGGGTTAAAGGAAAAGCGCTGACCTCGATGGTGCACTACGAGTGCTCGCATGCTCGGGAAGGGTAGTCGTGGTTTGAGTACACCCCACGTAGATCAGATTTCAAGTTTTCCGAATTCCTTGTGTGATTTAAAATGAGACCTTAGACTTTGGTGTTCATAGTGTGAAGTCATCGTACAGTGCTTTTTTGTGGTTCTTTTAGTATTGAACTTCAGTAATGAAATGCTATACTGGATGCTCAGCGATTTTCCGAGAGAATTTTGTGTTCTAAAAGTGTACATCTTGAAAAAAAAAGACTTTTATCGATAAAGAGAACATGAACAAGTTGGACTATTATCGCTTACGATAGAATAGAAAAGTGCGCTTAAGACTGATCTTTAGCATAAGAGCATTTTTTGAAATGTAATTACAGTAAATCGACAAGGAGAGTCTTCTAGGTTCAAGTTTAGTAATGCTCATACTCGACGTCTCTTAAAGAGTTCGCTTGCAAAAGAGTTAGGCCTTTGGTGATTTATTGTCCCACGACGGGTCTCATTTCTTGCACCTATCTCATAATATTTTATCAATATTGTAAACTTCATGTCAGCTTCGGAGTCGTCAATTCTGGCAAATGTCTTGCAGCAGCTATCATAACTTTCCATTTTTTTGGTAAACCTTGGAATTCTTCTTTCGCAGCTTCTAGTGGATAATCTCTAACTGTGCGAATACTTATCTGTCCTATTTGCGTGTGGTAATCAGGCTGCTCATTTTCTCTCAACATAGCAGGCAATTGTATGTCGTTTATCGATGTTCAGGTGTCTTCCTTTTCCAAACAAATCGTCCAAAAGCTCCATGACTATCCAGTTTTGTTATGTCCCTGACAGTGCCCAGCATGTTCGTGTACGTGTAGCCGCCTTCTATTGATGGAAAGGGATTTCTTTTTTGATTGGTGTGGGAAAAGTGTCAACAGACCTTCTTTTTGGCTCTGTACTTGATGACAGTTGTTGGTAACAAGCTCGAGAAAAAACCGCATCCCGTGTAATCCATCTTGCTTAATGTATTATGGACACTTTCGAAATGCTGATGAGTTAGAATTCTGTCTCCTGCTATGATTTGATTTTTAGGGCCTCTGTGGCGCAGTGTTTAGAAGTGCTTTGCAACACACACTGGTCGAGCAATTGATGACCAATAGTCCGAACCTGTTCCCAAAACTCACCAAGCCTTGATAAATATAAAAATAGTAGAAAAAAATGAAAAAAATTGAATATAAGGCACCCGTAATCACCTATACACATCTTGAACCGATATACAAATAGAGTGCGAGAAAATTTGTGTCAATTTTGTTTGTTGTTAATTTCAGCATTGACTGATTATTCTTTTATTATTTTCATAATTTTTTTGGCTTTTTTGTTCAGTTTTAGTCTAAAATATGCCTTATTTATTTATCTCTTTTTAGTTGTGCTAAAGTTATGAAAAGAATGTACTGTAGTTATTGAGTTGTACGATACAGGAATGAAAATGGCCGACGTTGTCAAAATTTATTGTTTTGAACCGTTGTCAGTTTCTTGAGAAGGGCCAACAGAAATTCGCAGTGGCACAAACGATAGGCCGAAGTCATTTTCCGGCCTCTGCTATGGTGTGGGCTGGTGTCCGCGCCACTGGAAGGACACTATTGGTTTTCATTAACAGAAAAGTGTAAATCAATGCTGCCAGATATCAGTAGCAAGTTTGATAGGGCGTACTGAAGTCTTAGACTACTCAAAACTTTGGCGCCGATGGACTTACGCTTCAGTAGCACTGGGCTCCTGCGCATTCGGCCCGCTCAACGACTGCCATCTGTCAACAGCATTTTCCAGGCTTTTAGTGTAAGCATATGTGTCCGTCACAACTTCGCGGTTCTCAACCCAATGGATTACTTCATGCGATCCACGCTGGTGGATTGGTCTCGGCTACTCGCTACACCACCGTAGACCCCTCTTAAAATAGCTTTACCACTCGAGAAATCGTCAACTTTTTGATTATTGTTATAGTTGTTCTTCTAAAAGACGTAATTACTCCTTTAATTGAATGATTTATTCAAGCAGTATTTTTTAAACTGTAAAATGGTTCGGAAAAATTGACAGAACTTTTTGCGCACCTCGTATGTATACATATATATGCATATATACATACATATGTATACTTATGTATGCATATATATAATGTTATTCCTTGCCACTATTGACACAATTCTGGACAATCAAGAGTTATAGAAGCAAGCAATTTAAGCAGCGGCCGGTTTGTTAGATCATATTCACGCGACAGCGAAATTTATCTAAGCATCAGGAAAGCACAAAGGTCCGCTTTAGCTTGCTTTCATTTGCTGGTGTCTCAGCGTTGTTGTAGTTAAAACAGAGACTGTTCCACATTCTTTGAAGAATAGTCTCTATCATTCCATACAGTGCTCTCCCGTAAAAAAGGTTATAAATAAATAAGAGGTAAAACATTGCGATTTGAGTAAAGGATTAGCTCAACTGAATTAAACGTCGAGTTTTGCTTCGCTGATCAGCCCCTTCGGCAGGTGAATTTTGACAGCATGATTATGGCGAGACTGCTCATTTGTGCTACACTTACTATCACGCTAGTCTAATCGCAATTTATCGTAGATTCATATCCAAACTCAAACTTGATCAGCTAATGTATTTTTATACAACAATAATAAAGCAGCAGTAGTGATATGCCGACGACAAGACCTTACTTGCAGAAGATATGAACACTAAACAATTTATGGAGTGAAAGGGAAAACTAGCAATGGCAAAGTATCTTTCGAAAGTGCTAAGGATGTGATGGAGAGATAATAGTATTATATATATCTTTTGGGTAAGATATAAAGATCAGATGAAGGTAATATACTCGAAATTTCTAGTATTTTTACTGAATTTTTTCCACTGTCGTGATGTTTCGTGTATACCTAAGAGCATTGAGTGATGAGCAAAAACACGGCTTCAGCAGCACTCGTTGCTGAATTTCATTAGCAGTGAAGCTGCCGATGTTGCTGAGTACTCACCGCCATCGCCGGTTTATAGATCCTCCTTAGTTTTCTTTGTCTACGTTTCAGCAGCTACGATTGGCAAAAAGAAAATGAGCATCTGACTGAGTACCGAAACATCATAACACTGCGAAAATGAAGTAAGAATACCATTAAATTTCGAGTAGTAGTTGTTGCAATGGCTATCAGCTCAACTGGGCTCATAAAGCGAAATAGCATACCCGACCGAACCTGTTAAAAGTAGATGGCTGATAGCTAACAGAAAGATGTTGAAGAATGAATGGTGGCGCAAATGTGCCTCGGTAGTATAGGGTTGTAGCACGCGACCCGGTAAGGATGAAACGCGAGTTCGATGCCCGCCTGAGGCTGTGTTTTTGCTCACCACCCAGTTCTCGAAAGTTGTATAATTAGCCAGCTAGGATGCATGATCGAGTAGAAGTAAGAAAGGATGTTGATTCGCAACCATGAATCAATGGTGGACCGTATGTACTGTGGATAAATAGACCATTTGCCTATATCACTAATAAAGAAATAGTATTAGCATGACGATAGCAAGGCATCGGCTGTATAAAATATCTGTACCAAAGAGACCAGTTTGCAGAGATGACTGAGAAGAAGCAGAAAACACAAATGTGAGAGGCAGACATTTACAGTGCTCCTATGGGATGGCAAAGTGCTCTTTTGACGAGGAACGCAACCTTAGGGCAAATTGCAGAGTCAAGAAATGACTATGGGTAATCGACTCAAATCATCATCACCTCTGAAAAAAGACGAAAACACCCAAACGCTAGCCACATAAATTGATAACCGAATTTTTTTTGCTTATGGATCTACACTGACTATTTGCTTCCCGAAGAGCTCATGTAGTCATAGCGATTGCCTTATGGGAGCGTTAAAGCTGTTTTAGTTAGTTTGAATTTATCGTGCTGCTTCGCTGTCTTTAAGTTGAATAATTAGAAAGCTTGGAAATAGTGTGCATGGAGAAGGACAAATAGATTCTCTTATAATTCTACAATAATTCCACTCTGTTGGCCACTCTTTATCATACATTAGTAGCGAATAAACACGGTAGTGGTAGGCCTAATGTTTGTCGTCACAAAGCAGGTTAATTCTTATTTACTATGCTTATTATGCCGACTGCGCTTTTTGGTGCTTTAAATATTACTCGATCTCAGGTGCAAGAGTCTGAAAAGTAGCGCTAAATGTCGATGCATAATCTGTAAATTTGAATAATCGAATTTAGGTGCATATTTAGATATGGTCGTGTGAATAAACCAGAGACTTTTGCCTATTTTTTAGTTTCGTCAGCTGCATTTTAGGTTTCTTATTGGTTTTTTTTTGCCCTTCTGCTTCTCGAACCGATTGTTGTGTGACAAATAGTAACGTTGACTTATGACTCCTTTTCGTGCTTTTCAGCGTTTCGCATATACATTGCTCTGTTTCAGATCTGAATTGACTTCAACTTTAAATACTTCTGCGAAGGCAAAATCTAGAGTAAAATTAACTAGTAGTATTGTGACGCACGTGAGGCCAACACTGCTCTTTGGAAATCTATATAAAGGATGAGCCACATCAGTAATTTAATTAAACAAAAATCCTAAGTGGTATCAACTACGTCTATAATGGATAACAAATCACGTTAGGGGGTTGACGATCTTGAAAAACCTCTGGCTTCGTGACAATAGAGATTATTTGATGACCTACACTTTGTACGGACATATCTCGCCTGATTTTTAGAAAAGAAAGGCCATGTAATAGAAGAGGAAGCTCTATTATATCGTACTAAGAGCTCATTGGGTTAGACTGAGATGAACAGAAGACATAAAGGTTATGATACTAAAAGGTCAGAAGCAGTGAACGCGCCTTGCTAGCTCAGTGATGAAATGAATTATGCAAACGAACAAGTAGAGACAATGAAAAGATAATATGAATGTCACGTTCATTTCTCTTCGTTACATCGCACTTTCCACTCACAACATAGCACACAGCATTAACGTGTTTGCAACGAAATGAGACATGCGTGACTCAACGCTCGTTCATACCGCAATACCGCAAGCACGCGAATTTCTCTGCTGAGATGTCGAACAATGTTGAGTAACATACGAAACTTGAGACCTCACACGAGAGTTGAACTCGTCTTTCACTTATAGGAGATACGTGCTACTACCCAAGATGGCCCTTGCTTTGCTACCACTCCTTCTGTTTACTAGACCAAACTCGTAGACGGTTGACTGCTGACAGCTTCGGTGCCCTATGTCGAGGAGTGTGGTAGCAGAGCGAAAGCCTTCAGCAGTTTAGTGGTAGCACGCATCACCGGTGTTGGGAACGTGGTTCGACGACAGCTTGAGGTTCATGATTTTGCATGTCACTCACTTTTCTTAAATATGGAATTATAAGATCGTAACAGCGCTAAAAAAGCAACAAAATGAAAAATTTTCCTAGTTATTCTAAATATGTTATTTTACAGGCCTTTATACGGAAAACCATGGAATGACCGCTGATTACATGTGGGACAAAGAATCGAAATTCAGCTTTGAGCGTGGAAAAGGTGCAAAATAATTATTTATACCGCAGTTGATTTTGTGATTATTAGTAAGCTAATCTATAATATTCAGTATTTAATTCATGCCTACGAATTACAAATTTATTTATATGACTCTAATGAGTAAGTTTCGATGATTTCTCACTTTAACCTAACTCGAAATTTTGTCAGTTAGCGAGCAGCATCAATGCCATTGAACAATTTCAGTTTTTTGTCAGTAAACAATGCTAATAGCACCAAACTTATAACTTTACAATCGAGTGACTCAAAATTACCTTGCTACTATAGTTACATATTTCATCAGTCGTGATAGTCTTCCCTTTTTTCAGTATTTTCTCCGATGAGCGGACAGATGCAAAATTGTCATATCAGTATTTATTGAATACAATAAAAGAGCACAATATAAATACATTAGCTAATGTCTTAGCGGCTCCTTCTTTGGAACCTGGAAAAATCCAGTTGATTCACATTATACTCAGTCAAATACTTTCATAACCCTTGCATAAAGACGTAATAAACTAATTTTTAGATAGCATAGTAAAAAGCTTCATTCTAGAACAATGACCATCTAGCTGTTTTTTGAGTCTTTTGATTGTTTATCGTGAAAAGCCGTTAAGAGTCTTCGATGAAGTAAGAATGTACCTGTATCGGGATATGATGACTAGCCTTAGGTATGGTGCCTAGTTACGTGTGGCATAAGTTCCTTGGATGAGATTCAGAGGAAAAGCGTTAGCACAAGACAATCAGTCCAGTGAAAACAGGGCTTTATTCATCCTGCCCTTTATTTGAAATGAAGTAAATACATCTAGAAAATCATGATTAAGAAGTTTACGTTTAAACGGTACAAAAGCATTGATTGAAACACCCCAAAAACTCAAAGACTTCAGCTGTTCCGTAGTTGTTTGCATGATCGTCTTGTGAAACAAAAGCGGCATACCTCATAAATATAAATTAAATTAACATGTTACGTGGTCTGTTATGGGCTCTTTACACTCCGATACACGTAGTTCAGTCTTGCGGCCTCGTCAGTCGGGCAGGCCCTTCGTCTTTAGCTAATCCTCTCGTCTGACTCTACAACCTTTATTAAGAGAAGGCAACGACGAACAATTTACGCAATCGCTGTCAAGTGAAAAATCACTAGATCGGCAGTGTTGTACACTTGATTGTTCTTAGCTGGTATTCTAAAGTATCACATCGTTCGTCTCGAGAGTTTTCTTGAGACCGCGCTCAAACTTCAATATATTGGATAATTAAAACAAAAATACTGCCGACATAGTGATTTTCCACTTAATGACAATCATGTAAATGGTTCGTCGTCGCCTACTCTAAGTAGGGCGACTGAGGCACGCAAGAGAATTGGCTAAAGTCGAAGGGTCAGGCCCGAGTGACGAGGCTGGAAGGCCGAAACACGTGTGTCGAGCTGTACAAGAGCCCATAACAGACCACATGACATGTTGGCTAAAATAATAATTATGACGTATATTTAATTTTGAGCGTGGTCTTGGGGAAACACTCGAAATAAACGGAAAAAACGGCATAATTTTTCCTAGTGGTAGAGACGGCGTCTGTATGAGATCTGGTACGGTTTGCGTAATTCTTGCAAGGCATGCGGGAACAAGTACGCTGGTGAAAAAAGTGAATCTATGCGACTGTATGAAAGATCATTCATCTGAAAAAGTGGAAACCAAAGAAATCTTCCAGAAGACACACATAGACAAATAAATCATAACGTAGAAGATTGCGATGCAAACAGTGTTCACGCAAGAAAATCCTTAGCATCTCAAATCTTGAGGCTATTTGCATAAATACTAATGTTCCAAAGATGGACCGCAAAGGGAAGTGTTCTCCCTTTATCACGCGTGGCCTCACATTATACCTTAGGCTAATCTTTTGGAGTGAGCCATACACATTCTCGTCCAATGGACTCTGAGCGGCTTGTCTTCAATGAATTCTTGAGAAGTTGAAATCCGCTGAACAGTGATGGTTCTAAAAAAGAAGTTCTCTGCTGTACAACCCTAAAATTTGCTTTGCTTTCTATGTCATTTGCCGTGGTTATGAAAGCATTATTATGCCTCAAAATTCTTCCACATTTCGACACTTATGTTAATTTAATTAATATGTACAGGGCCTCTCATGAGATTTGGCATTAGAGCAATATTCACCAATCTATTAATCAGAAGTAATTAAATGCTCAATAACACTATTCAAAGTATGTGCCATTAGCCTGAACACATTTCTGCCACTTCTCAGGCAAAGGTCAACACCGTCGACGAAAAGCGGATTTTTTCAAGAGTCAATGTCGTCCAAATCAATGGCTGCCACCAGGTCAACGAGAAACTCCAAATTCACGTCCAGATCGATTCGCGCCAAAGGCTATGCTCGTTATCTTTTGGACTAGACCGGGGCGATTTACTAAGACTTGTTGCCAGCCGAAGAGACGATCCAACGCCAACGCTACTGTGAGTACCTGACCGCCTCGATGGGGCCCTGTCACGTCCACGTCGCCGCAATCTCGACCTGCTTCAAGACAAGGCAAGGCTGCATACGGTCAAACTGGCAAAGAGGAAGTTGACCAAATTGGCCTGGGAGTCACTGCATCGTCCGCAGTACAGTCCTGACTTGCCGCCGTCTAACTACAACCTCTTTCGATCGCTGCAGCACTTCTTGAGCAAGAAGAAATTCCGAGATTGCCAACTTTCTTTGATAAACGCTTGATTTCTTTGATATTGATTTGTTGCCTGAGAGATGGCAGAAATGTGTTCAGGCTGATGGCGCATCCTTTGGATAATGTTGTTGAGCGATTTTAATCATTTTTGGTTTAGAAATTTGGTATTAATTGCTCTAGTGCCAAACTTAAAAGAGGACCTAACAGTTGGAGAAATCAATTAACAGTATAGTCACCATCACGATATATGATATTCAACTATTTCTGGGTAAGGATTGAATGCCTTTCTTCCAAAAAAGTAATGATGGTGATCAAAGAAGGTGATTAGGCCACTTTTGAGCTGGTTATAGCCTTTGAATTTTTCCTTCCGCAGTTGCTGCTTCAGGGAGCGAAAGAGATGCCAATTCAAAGGAACAAATCAAGGTTATACTACAGAATGGTACCGTAGTTCACACCAGCTTGCTTGTTTTCCAGCAGATCTCAACCAATGTGCCCTGCCAATCCTACAAAAAATCGAGAGCATGGTATTTCGAGCAGGGGACTTGGGATTGGGCTGGGCTAGCGAGTCTTCGCCGCCAGGCATACAGTAGGCGTGATGCGTGCTAGTCCCGTAGTAGAACTAGGACTGATCTACACTGATGATCGAATTAAGAAATCCCTGCTTGTGCGGTTGCAGCAGAAAACATTCACAGATGGTCACGCGTGCAGCGCCGTTGCGGATGCATGAGTTGTCCAAAGGATGATGCTGCAGCCGTATTCATATTTTTGCTCCAGGTCTCTGAGCACTACCGGATGCACTTTACACTTGTGGTGATGAGCGTCTTCGTCAAAGGCGATTAGAGAGCCAGTATAGGGCTGACTTTGACAACTCGTATCTCCATCATCAAAAAGCTTAAGCCAGTGATTCACAGTCTGAATGGTTGTAGCCCCTGACCCAAACGCAGTGCTGACCTTCTCGACCGTCTTTCATATACCACTCTCCAACTTCTATTCACAAAGCATAATCAAGTATATATGGAGCTGGTCCATTTTGATTCTCAGTTAATTGACCCGCGACGTGCGTGCCCTATTATATCACTCCGGCCAAAGCTACTAAATTATTTGACTTGTGTCGAGATTGAGGAACGCGTGTGTCCGTGGTGGTTGGAGATGCTCTGCACACACATGATCGATCAGTCGATGGTCGATGATTCGGTTCCGTGTTCGAGGCTCACTAAGCCTTCCATCTCTCGGAATTAATGATTGCACCAGGCTTTTCTAAGAGGATCACAGCACTGACTTGATACATCAATGAGCCACCGCAAGTCATCGTAAAGACCTGATATGTATTCAATAACTTCAAATTGAGCTAAAAATCAAAGACGAATCCATGGCGTAACCCCCGGAAATAGACCAGCGCCAAGAGCTTTATCCATCATCCTCATATCGAGATTAATAGAGATTCGCTCCTGGGAATTAATACGTGATGTGGCACCTCACGTTTTTTCAGTTTTGGATATAAACCCACCTCTTCTTGAATCTCACGTTCACTCATCACAGAATGACACTATATTGCCATTGTTGTTTAATTTTCTGAAAATCTATGATGATCGTGTTTGAGGTGCCAACGACTCCGAAGATATATGGTGGGAAGGTCTTCCAGCACCCTTATGGTACACGGCAGGAAAATCAGGCGTTGATGTCCACTGTTACTGGTTTGCACACTGTCACGTGAGTAAAATAAATTAAACGTCTTCAGTCAAAAATCGATGTTAAGCAGTATTTGGAGATGTATCGCATGTACAAGCAATGTAAAAAAAAAGTGGAAGCTACTTTTGAACCACTTGTCAGCACGACTTTCTCTAAAACTCGGTAATCATGAGAAATATTTCCCTGTATAGGAGTTTTATAGAAAGCATTCATTTAACAAATGCTTGGAGGCCTTCTCTTTTATTGGTGATAGGCTGATTCAAGTCGATGGTTTACAGTTAGTTCTCATAGCGTCATAGAAGTTTGCCGTCACAGTGAGTGGAATCCAATAGATTCGAGTACTACAAAAACTAAGCACCATCAAATAGTTCTTCATTCGAGCTACACTCCACTTTACTGGATTCGAATCGATGAGCAACGATTACCCATAAAACAAGAATGACCAACTTTTATACTAGTTACTTAGAGCTGTCCCCGGCTCTAGAGAACGAGAACATGAAATTTTATCCGATCAATAACATTTCACGAGAATTCTTAATTTTCTGCTTGTCTTGCAATTTTATGATGTCCAAAACCACATACACAGAAATGCTTAAATATGCAAAACTATGAACCTCAGGCGAAAGTTGATTTTATTTTTTATCCTCACCGAAGGCACGATCCGATCATTGACGTCAGTTAAAACTTTTCTATCCTCTCTCCCATTAGCGACATACGAGATGCTCCTAACATCTACCTCTTGATTGCACGTTCAAGAGCCAGATGATTCTTCAACCTTCTCACCTAGTGGAGAAGTCTCTTATATATTCGCTAAAGCAGTAATAAACGTTGAACCGAAAGGTAGGCACAAAGGCGGATGTTCTTTGTTTTCGTTAATAAAATTCGCTGCTCTTAAACGCCCCAATTAGCTTGTTCCTCCTATCCAACTCTGGAGCTAACTCGCTCATCATGCTGACTTCTCGATCAAGATAGACATCAATTGAGCAGTCAGTGATATTCATTCCGTTCAGAGTGAATAGAGCATTGAAAACCAAGCCGTTCCTCATATACATCGTTTTCGTTAGTTAGGCCGCAGACCAATCCTTCCTCAGGCGTTGTAGAAGTCGCTCAACAGTCGTTCTTCCTAGCTGATGCTTGGTGTTATAAGAACGATACTACCAGCGAAGCAAAGAGGGTGTATTTGTCGAGCGTCGATTTTCACTCCCATGTTTTCTATTCTAAGGTGTAAGGCGGCAATGATTGAACTTCTTGTATCGACTCATCCAACCCATCTCCTTACTCCAATACAAACATCGTTGCAGAACGGGGATATTTTTGGCTGCAAAATCTTCAAATGGCTTACGAAGAATCGTTATGTACTGAGTAGGAATGCCACAACTGTCCAGAGTTATGGGCTGCTTCTGTTTCCTCTGAATCAAAGGCTTTCTTAAATCTGTCAATGTGTTCTGAGCCTTCTATGAGGTCTGTTACGAGCATTTACTGAGCGATTACATCGATACGCTTGGTTATCAACAGAACGTTTTAGTGTGCTGTTACCGGTGAAAGAACATGTCTTGAACTCGGCGCCGTGTCAATCGCGCAGCGCAATTTACAAATGGTGTGCGAAGCGCGCCCAGTGCAAAACGTAACATTCTTTTACCTGCAACAGCACACTACGAAGTTTTTTTAAAAAACCAAGCTTTATCAAAATTCTTGAGAATTGAGCTATCAACTGATTATTGAAAGGCGATTGCTTGATGCCAATGTCGCGAAATTTATCCGCATCTCTAATTTTTTCAATTTTTATTTTTCAATTTTGATTCTAAAAATTTTTAAAAAAAGAAAGTTTTGATCTCAAAGCTATAGAGAAATAAAAAGTCTTTGGGAAAACCATAAGCACTAATGAATTTGTCGATGTGCTATGAAATAAATACTAATTTTCTAAGGAAAAGCTTTTTCGAGCGAAAAATGCTGGAGTGTGAAATAGAATTTCCTTTTTACTATTACAGCGTAATATAAAGGCCTTTCAAAAAATATAACACAGCTTTCAAATTTTCGAGATTACACTAACGTATAACTACTAAAATGTGAGAATTAGAAGAAGAATGGAAAGTGCAAAAATTTGTTTTTTTGAATATGAGTTCTGATAGAATCAGTAGCGTACTCTCCACAATGATAGAAGCGCGCTCCTGGCACACTTATTCCATTTACATATTACAATTAGTTCCACTTAGACCTCTTTTAGAGGTGTTTAGTTGTATAAGATGTGCTTCAAAGCTACGTTCCTTTAAGTCAAGCGATACAAATGCACACTGAGGGCTAAACGTTTGTTTATCTTTTTCATAAGAACGTGGAATTACCGCTGAGAGATGAAACAATTTCAAAAGAAACAGTTGCTCTTAATATCAAAAAAAACCTTTATAAAAGATTCGCTCGTAGTTTTTATTTTTTATGTAACGATAAAATACCTCAGACGCATTAACTTTACCTATAATTAGCATTGAGCCACCTATGACGTCCAAGCGCCAGAGGTAACATTTTAGGCGTGAAATGTAATCTTCTTTTCGCTCTTACAGACTTCAATGATGAACTTTAAAGGACGAATTGCATGTCGAAGTTCTCGAGGTTTCTACTATCGAATGGCTAAAGAAACTTTAGTGAAGAGCCATACTGAAGTCCCAGCCGACCAATTGAAGCAAATTGAGTGTAAAACATAATTTTGATTTCGCTGCTATAACGTAATAAAAAGTTTTTTTTCCAAAATTCAGCATTTACGTGAGATCACAGTGATTTAGGCCTTTGAATGGTTGTCAAATATCTGCGAGAAACTTTTATCCAGCTGGAAGGCTTTCAAACATTCGTACATCATATTTGATACACGTGGTTGTTTATGGGTTAAATCGATGAAAATGAGACAGAGTGTCTCTTGTACTCTCGTGAAATATCAGTGTGTCTTGTATTGAAGTAGATGTGGTCTACAACACAAATCCTTTCAGAACCCTGCTTTTTCGCATGATTGGAGGGCATGAGTACTGAAGGAATTCGAGTAGTAGTCATGGATGATTTTCTCCGTCACTCTTCTGGAAGGTGCGATTGTTCCGTCTGTGATAGCCTTAGACAGATTCTCCATCTTCGGCCATACGTGACAGGAGCACTCAGAGATTCCATCTCAGCGGGAGTGAAGCGAATAAGAATTCTATCTATTTCTCACAAACATCGTTTTTGTCCAATCTTTTCGGATGCGATGTCGGGTCAGTCGGCAAAGAAACGAAGCTCTGACAACTTTATTATCTAGAAAAGGAATAGTTATAATCCACTAACTCATGCCTTTATGATGCGGGTCTATGTATTTGTTATCACGTTAATTTGAACTTCAGGAAACTCTAGATTTCTTAAGGCAACGCAAACAGCATTTTGATTGTTGGGCATTTTCTTAGAAAGTAGTTTAAGAGGGTGGTGAAGAGTTAGTACTATTTTGACGCATTGTCCAGCCCTCATCTGAATGAGGCGGAGCTTTTTCCTTCAACTCCTGAACTGTTAGTATGTTGTCGAGCGCTGTCGTCAAAAAATGTTCAGTTTTTTCTCCTGATCAGTACTGATTACATATGTGGCAACATTTTATCCGCTTCACCAATAACAGCGCTTTCCTGCTGCCATCGTTTCGCCTTCCGTTTCAAGGCAAATTTTCTCGATTCATCGACGAGCCTATACAATGTTATTGATAACGCTCTAGCGGTTAGGTGGTGTCGTTTTCTTCAAAGCTGTCCATAGTAGTTGTTCTTCGCCATGTAGGCCTACAAAGCCGCATCGCTGGAATTGAATGAGGTGCAACATGGCAATGTATGAAGTTACGTCTTCTAGTATCGCCATTGTATATGAGATAATTCCAGCTAAGATAAAACGATCTAATCTCTCTGGAGGTCTCTCAGAACTCTCTAAGGCATTTGGTCAAATTTGTAAAATTATTTTTCTTGATGATAATACGATGTGAAGAAGTCGGACTAGTATGAGCGGCATTTTTCAAAGTAGCATTTATAACAAAGACTTCGATATAACCTTGACATGATCAATCGAGTGTTTGGAATTCTCGTGGAAGAGGCCAAGGCGATTGTGTATAGCAATCTCTACCTCTCGGTTGTGACTAGTCAGTAACGATGCAATAGACGTTTCAGAGAGCACACTACGACATGGTGGTGAAGGTGCCTCCAAAAAGATGGACAGACTTGAGCTCACCAGAGCAGACTGATAAGCTATCAGAAGTTTTTCCAGAGATTGTGAACCGAATTATCAAATACCAGGCGTACAAGCAACAAGTGAGTCATTGGCATGAGCAGGCCCTTCTCCAACAATTTTCTTTAACACAGTAGTTATGTGAAACCGTTAAGTTCGGAACAAAAATTGTGTGGTTTCTAGTTTTTCGCTTATATCAAATCTACGTATATTTAGATGTTTCTAATGCGTTATGCTGGTGTCGATAACGCTTTGAGACAATATGGAGCAAACTCGGATGAGGCCAATCAGGCCATCGCGCTCATCGATCTCTACATACTTGAACTACAGGTGGACCACTGCTTTGATTTCACTACTAAAACTCCCTACTAGTTTTCTACCTAACATTTTCATCCAATAGAAGGTGGCACATGACTTTTTTCAGAATTTGAAGCCTTGGTATTGGCGCTACTAGGTCATTTCATCTGTGAATTTACATAAAAAGTTTTTCTTTATGGATTGAACTTTCAGCAAAAACTCGAAGAGCACGATTTATTTACGTCCACGAACCTATTAGTGCTATCGGATCATGGATTGGCGCAAATCGAAGAAGAAGAGCAATTCTACCTAGAGGAATGTCTTTCAGACTATTCCAAGGTACATACACGAAACTACTTTTGATCTGTCAAATAATCATTTTTGAGCCACGCAAGTCACGTGACGTGTTAAAAAAGGGCTGACTTACACAGTCCGTTACACGTGCTTCGACCTTGCAGTCTCGTCTGTGAGTGCTCCAGTCCCACACTAAGAGTGAGCGACGTTGAACGTTTTACACTCTATACGTTACGTTTTACACAGGCCATACATATGACATGCGCGGCTCAAAAATGATTATTTGGCATATTGAAATTTGAGCTGTGGACTTAAGAAAACACTCAAAACAAAAGATTTTTATGAACAATCCAGTGTACAGCACTTCGTGTTCGGTGATAATTTCACTGGATATAGAGTGTAAAACGTTCCTCGTCGCTAACTCTTAGTGTGGGGACTGGATCACCCACCCACACAGGATTGGCAAAAGACGAGTAAGGGTAACTGACCGACTGACGATACTGCAAGGTCGAAACATATGTATCGTGCTCTATAAGTCAGCCTTTCTTTAACAGACCAAATGACATGCTTGAATCAAAATTGATTACCAGGCATGTTGAAATTTGAGCTGTGGTCTCAAGAAAACACTCGAAACGAAGATATTTTACATCAATCTCTGAGCAACAATCTCGTGCCTATGCGAAAGTGCTGAGAGCGTTCATAAAAACCTACGTTCCAGGTTGTGAAAGTTGTTAACATTCATTCTATGCTCATGGTTTTCACCGAACCAGAGGACGAAGGACATGTATGTTCTATCTTTATAAATTTCTCTTCTGTTTTAGATGCCTATTTTGAGGGCGATCTAAGTGGAACTGAAATTACACCTTTGGGTAAAGATCAGCTGCTTTTGATACGAATTTGGCTATGATTATTACATTACATTGGCCTATTTTCTGTCTCAGAACGTCTAATATTGCAAAATGCAAGATTAGATTGAGCGTTTTTTTTTCTAGTGAGTAAATCTTTATTGGATCATAGCGTACTCGAAGAACTTGTCACAGGTTCACTTCGAATTGCGAGTTTGTGATCAATGGGCTCCTATGGGTGACTACGAAGACACGGATGCGTTGCTAGTGAAGGCGTATAAGGTTCTTGTAGATAATACATTCGTAGGATTTTGTCACAAGTCATTATGAGTGTGTATCACTCCGTCAAATTATGTTTGTCTACGAAAAATTATTTGAACAAAGTGTTTTTCAGCTCTCCGAAGTTCCTGAACGGCTTCATTGGGCCGATTCTAGATTCATGAGTGGTGTTGTGCTGCTTACGAAGCCTGGTACCAGTATCATTACGGTAATCTCCATTTCTTCTTTATGATCAGATAGTCAACCTATATTTAACCGTTTAACATAGCATAGCAAGAATAGCGCTCAGATAACCATGGAAATAGAAGTTCCTTGCAAAATACGCGTTGCCGTTAATTTAATTTTGCGCTCTGAGCTCATCAAATCGAACCCTCCGGCGTCGCAAGTTACCACTAGTTTGGTCCGTAAGGAATGTAGTACTAGCTTGATATATCGACAGGCAAATAAGTGTTACTGTAAGGCCAAACATGCATTCAATCTTTACGAATATGATTGTTCTATTATCTATTAACTCAAAGTGTGGCGTTTCTCTTAGATATTGATTATCACCAAACACTTAATCTTTTGTTCCTTATGCAAGCCAGTGATGCAGCCTTTGCAGTCCTGACCAATCTAGTTGCTCACCTAACTCACAACCAAAAAAAAACGTGAATTAAACCTCGATTCTATACCTTTTCACAATAAATTATGACAGTTTTGTCGGCTATTCATTTGTTGCACATTTCATCACGTCAATAATCGTGGAGCAAAATTCAGTGAAAGTTGAGAGCTTGTTCTATCTATAACGCTCACAAGTACCACCTCTCTTTCTCTTGATATTTTTCAATTCGTGTTATTTCTTGAAACTCATTTGCATATTCATTATATGTCATTCTCAGCAGTTATTTCGTTGTTCTGAGGCTTAATTTTTCGCAGTACCTGCAAGATTTTGCTACCAACGCTTATTGTAGCGGTTTCAGTTGAGATTTTGTGAGAATAGTTTAGCTCTAGTGACGATTGCACTGCAGTAGATAGCATTTGATAACAGTTGTGAATCAGTGTGTGCTGAATAGGCGATGCGTACTGATTAGTCCTGTCATGTAGGTTTTGATAAGATGGAACGGGTGATATTAGAAGATGTCAATTTTGTACCACTAATGAATAACCTTTGATATACACCAATTACAACATTACCAAATAATGGAAGTACATAATAACAATGTTAAGCGATGATTGTGGCACATGATGATGCAGTAAGTGTGAGCCTTAGTGTATGTTGCTTCGAACTCCAAATCGTAGAAGAATCAGAGAGGCCATGATACCATAGACCAGTAACTGAACAATAGGCAAAATACTCGACAACATGTATCATGTTAAGTCATGACCAGGATTATGACGGGCCAGACAACGGGCATCGATGTCGATTTGTGCTGTAATGGTGACTATTTCCCATCATTCTGCAGATGATAGCCTGTGAATGGCTTACAAGCACAGATTGGGCCAGCTGCGAGGCCTTCAGCGAGTTGGAGACAGGTCTTCAAACCGACGTCCTGCGCTACTGCAACAAACCAGTCCGCTGGGGTGATTGAGTATTGATTCTGAAATGGGTGAATATCAATGGCTAGCAGAACTACGAATGGTGAAAAAATACGGCGATTGGCGATATAGAGAAAGTAATTAGTTTGTGTTTTCAGATGACTGTAGTATCATTGCCCAAAGTGAAAGATTACTGGAGAAGCCATCGATCTGTCCACAACCCCAACTTAGAACCTAATATCCTGCCGAGAGCTGTTTTTTTGGAAGTCATTAGACACTTGTATCTAAGAGATGGGTGGTACGCTGCAGAGCACACTTTGTGCATGGCGCCCACTCGTCAATGCGATTCAGAGGAAGAACTAAGCTTCGCCACTTCATTCCTTGTAAACGGAGCAAATGTGGAATGAAGCTATTCAAAGTTTACGGTGAACGAGGGCACACCTACGAGACGATGTTTACGCAAGCGCGCACACGAATCCTAGACTAGACGAGTGTCTTGCAGAGGGTGTTGTCATTATCCTAATGGACGACCTGTCAGATGAAAGGAGACGTTTCTCCGCAGACATCTGGCATACTAATGTGCCCCTAGTCGAGACCCTTTACAAACAAACACCTGCTTGATCATGAGATACATGAAGAGTGCAGAGGCTTCCCAAAGGACTCGTGCAGGAGAATCTATGTAGGGATGACTGCAGAGAGATGCAGATTCGGAGTGGCGTAATGGTGCTTAGGCAAATGGACGTGAAAGAAGTCGGAATGGTTTCAACAGCACACGGCTCCATCACCATTACACATATGGGAGTTCGAAAAATCGCAAACATATATAGTAAGATCAACACTTAGTGAATCTACTGCGATTACGTCCGCAGGATCGAAATGAAACAATGCAAGATGGACGAGTTCGGCAACTAAGAAATCTGCGCTTCGCCTCAGCCGACATTCAGCCGCGTTATCGAAAACCATAAACCTCACCACGACGACGTAGGCGTTGTACTGAATTTCACCGAAAGCTCGCCAAGGTTGGAGAACGTGTATTCACCCAAAAAAAAAACCAGAAAAATTTTTACGAGGTACAGCCAATGTAAGAAGTGCGTTTACATGGAATGCTTCTATGATTCTCACGGAAAATGCACTTCTAAATGGATCAATAAATTCACGTGGAACTGTATATTTTAGACTTTGATTCATATAATATCTTAAATCGTATGGCTTACAAATAGGTTTCCTTCGGATAAGAGGACTGTTGATCGTATTGGGATGTATAAAACAATTAATGTATGTAGAATATACATGTACACTATACAAATGTATTAATGGTTTCAGGATCTATAAAACCGCAAAATGAAAACCACTGAGATTTTTCGATCATTATTGGTTTTGTTCATCGATTTTGATTGGTTTTGCTCAATATTGGTGGTAACAGTGGTTGATTGTTGAGTAAACATACTACGTAAAACTCTCATCATATCAGTATTATGTAAATATGGCTCAAAGACATGGATTTTTCAAAAAGGGTTGAAAAAGCATTTTCTCAAGGATGTAGCCTTCCTATTGAAAAGTAAGAATTTCTAAAAGAACTGAGCTTCTTTCAACTAGAACTAAATTCATGAAAGTTCTTCTAGTAATGATCTACCTTCCTTTTCGCAGTAATGAGATTTCCTTGAAATCGAAATCCTACCATATAACTACCAATTAATCCGCTGTGAAGTTAGAAAGACAGATTGATTGCTGCGAAAGCAAAATGTTATCCTTTTTTTGCTGGCAGCGCAAGCCGAAGATGTTCTTCATAGATGTCATGCTTTGTACTAGAATTTCCACATTTCCAGTTGTTCGATAACTACTGATAGTTTAGTGAAAAGCTTTTTGTGTGAAAACCAAGGATTTATGAGCATATTCCACAGAGTGCGCTTGTATGCAACAGAAATTACATCTAAAAGCAAGGATTTTTAAGGCAATTAGGCGTCCTTTTCATTAGCAATACATTTACAACGTTCTTTTTCTTGAAAATCTATTTTCTAGCGGTGATACTTTTCAAGGATCAAAATCTTGCTTTATAAAGCCAAAAAATCCGCTGTGGAGTTGAAAAAATGAACTCGGCTGCAAATTGCTACCTTATTCATCATTAGAATGTACTGCAGAAATCTTTTGAAATCAATCCTCACATCACAATCAGATATTTTCAGACTATCGATCCATTACAAAAACATAGACGAACTAAGGAAAAGTTCTAATAACAACCGGAATTATGTTCCTTTTTGCGTGAACGTGGTTTCCCCTTTTGAAATTCAGTTTAAGGGAGAATTGGCGTTGATTTTACTAAAAATATTCACACAGAAGTTTTCTTAGTGATATTTAATCATTTATTGGAGACAATGTCTATCAAATCTTCTTAAATCTGGATTTGTATTGGGTCACGCACCAGTCTCCGCAGACGTGCATATAGGTCGCCCAGCTGAAGGACAAAGTAACCCTCACCATCAGCAAAAAGTTATATCCACAGAATAGGGCAACAATTTCCAAGAGTGAATCATTTCTTTAAGCGAGAGCTCCCATCGATTCCTTCGGCTAGTGATCACGCTCGTGAGGCTAAACAGGCAAGTGGATGGGATCCAGATGCACCACAAATGCGAGGAATTTTTATGGCCAGAGGACCAGGTACAATTCTCTTAAGTTGACACCTCGACATATTGATCAACATTATGTTATTTTAGCATTTAAAGTCGACGAAAAAATTGGCCCCATTGAGATCGTCGACGTCTATCAGGTGTGGTTACTGGTCCATACAGCTATTGTGAACTTAATACCTTTTTTTGCTTGTTATAGACTCTGTTGAACATTTTGGCAGTGGAGCCAGCACACTCTCATAATGGAACATGGTCAAATGTAGAAGGAATGCTAGCAAGTGGCTGGGAAGAAAGGCCCAACAGCGATAACTCCGGTTATGCGCCGCAAATTTTTACAATTATTCCTCTCACGTTGATAGCTTTCTTACTAGTATGCTGAGAAATCAATTATATTCATTTTTCATAACGCATCATTTCGGATGCCTATATAGAAAACGTGATTGTCTTATATTTTCATGTTCGCTTTTGTGTATCAGATTCTCATAGTGTTTGTCAAGTACGTAGCGTAGACGATATAGCCACTAAACGAATAGCTGGAAGCTGAAGTTGAATTCTAATGGCTGATACTGTTTAAGTTAGGGTACATGGATACAACGGGTATATCGTGAGGTTCTAAACTGGCGTCCAAAGACAATTGCTCAATCCAAAAAATAAGACGAATTTGAGTCGGACTGTTAGCTTCATCGTCCTTAAAATTTGGAATTATCCTAAAACTGCCTACCGCATTCAATCCACAGCAGTTCAACGTGTCATCACTCAAAAATTTCCTGTATCAGCACTATTTTCAAAATGCATCTGAGAAATGTCTTTATTCAAGGAAATACCGCTACCTCAGTAGCGAATACCGCCTCGAATGCTTCAATCTTTGAACAGTATTCTTATGTGATGTCAAATTGTACACATTTAATGCTGTATAAACATTGACAATTTCTCCTTGCCTGTGATGATATGAAGAATTTTTGTCCGAAAAACATATTAAGATTTTTTCGAGCTTCCATTGCTTTAAAATTCTGTAGATAAGAGCACTCTGTGTTGAAAAAGTACTTCAGAGTAATTTTAGCGATTTTTAGTAATTTCATTGGCTAAGTAACGTTCAGTATTCTTTATTTAATCCTATACTTGAAAGATATATGAAAAAAAATTTTTTAGAAAATATTTCATTACCGAGAAGCTTGCATGTTTGTCCGCCCTTTGCAAATTTTGAAATCTATGGAACTCATATCTATGAAACTTTAGGAAACTAGATTTCTTGTCTCTGAAGTAATATAAAGGACGGCAAAGTTTGAAGGATTGAAAGTTGATTAGTTCCCTCATGATTTACGATGCAACCGACTCCATTATCATTTTGAAGAGTGACCGAACCATATTTATTCCAAGCATTAATTTGTGAACCACATCACTCTACCGAGTCAGCTTCCATCCTACCTTGGGATGCCTGCACCAACGAGCATATATTCGAAATAGTGATTTCGTATGTGTTATGAGGCACATTTATTCTTTTGAAGACGGAATGTATTTTTTTCATGGAATGCAGGATTGCTTTCTCAGCTTTCTCACCGAATAGAAGCTCCCTATTCAAGTTTTGGTAGTAATTTGATAGCTTGAGAAACGGCACTTGTAACAAGGTACTTTTTTTTGAAAGCACCATTCTGATGCGCCATGCCAACAAAAACATTATTATATTCACACTCAATTTTTGTTTGCGTGGCCGAGACCTTCACACACATTCTCCTCAGACTTTTAATAGTAGCTCAATAGCATCAATCGCGATAATTCTGAAACAATACTTAGTTCACAAAGAAGTCTTATTTAACGTTCTAATATGAAAAGAGGACTACATATCACCGTCGCAGTTTTCCTCGGAAATATGAAATATATATGCAGCAAAAGCATATGAGCATAGAAGGAAATCATTGAATATCACTGTAACTCAAAAACTTAGATATTTCTCGAGACGGAAAAAAGCCCTAGTAAAATGACTAAGATCTGAATAGCGAGAATTGCGGGCAGCTTGAAATCGCGATGCGCGGTCGATTACCTGTCGTTCCCAAAGCGTTAACAGCTGTGCTACAGGCGCCCTTGAAAAAATTATAAGTGCCGTAATAGTTAATACGGAAGGCAACAAAGTTTATTTATGACACAAAAATATACATCATAGAAATTGCATTTAATTGAGGAGAGATTAATTGTATATTCCATAGATGTTTACTAATAAAAGTGGCTTAGAAAATATGAAGTCCAAGGTTACAGCAGTAGATAAGGTTCCACTTGATTCCACTGACGTTTGTTCGTGTATGTAGCCGTGTTACTTCCTTTCTCTCCACCGAATTCTATTAAAAATAGCAGTCAGTCAAATACAAGATACGTTAGAATTTTTTCTGAAAATAGTTCGTTACTCCTTGACCCATATCTGGTGGTGGTAATAGCAACCACGGTAGTTTGAATTACATAGACACACTGTAACAGCGTTAAGATGTTTAGATGTATTTTCAACTGATTAAATGTCAATTACTACAATGGAATAAAGATAAATCTGCAAAAGGTGACGGAACTCTAGATTTAGAACTATTACTAATAGTCCAGTAAAAACTGAATGCCCGTTGATTTAGGTAATCCAGTGATAGAATGCTGTTGTGATGCGCTCAAGAGAGTTGCCGTTACAATGCATTAAATTGTCTGATCAATTGGAAATCTCCAGTGTCGTCTGTCTTTGCCATTTTTGATAGTTTTTGGCACACAATCAAATCTTATTTATATATTTTTTGCCTTGTTTTATTTTTCTTTAGTGGGAAATGTTATTACCTCGATAATTTTCTCGGTAACCTTATGTGCGTCCAATCTAAGGAACATCTTACACTGAGAACTGACGATATCCTTAGCTGCTTCTGACAGCAGTTGTCTGCAAGTTTAAAACTGCATCCTCTCCTTTCACCATTTTTTGCTGCATTCACTTCAAACCAACTTGAATGCTTCTTCGTTATTTGCGTACGAAAGAAGAATACGGTTGTTGCAGAGTAGAGCATATCCACACGGTTGTCCCCCGTTCAGTGCCAGCTTACCAGTGATCTAAACATTGCTGTGCCATTGTTAGTACTAGCTATAAGCAGATAGGCAGTAGAGAGATTATATTCAAAAGCTTCTCCGTCAAAAAGTTCTTAGAAATTTCAAAATTTTCAATCAAAAACTACTCGTATACGACTCAAAATCCTTATATTAGAATAGGATCTTGTAGCATACCCCGGGAGTTTGAATTAACGCTGTCACATGCTCGGAGCGATCGTAAATTGAAATCCCTGCATCGTAGTCAAGCACAAATAATTGGTTATCCTTCGTTACGTTTACAACTACTATTGTACTTGCTGCATCACTCAATGAAAGCAGATTCGATCTAAAATCAAATCTGCTGTAATCACTGATTTGTGATCATTTCTTAAACTCCTATTCCATACCGGTCAACAAGCACCTCTTCAAATCTATGCCTGTCGGATACGATAAATCCAGCTACATCACGCCATTGTGCAACGACTTTCTGATGCTCTATACTGAAATTGAAGGAGTCATGAGTGAAATTGAGCTTAACTAGTTCTGTGCATAAGAAAATGAGCAAAATTTATCCTACTATGGTAAGACAATTATCTCTAATAGATTACTAGCTTTCCACTGTTTATAGTCGGTGATATCGGTTGAGCTATCGTGGGCATGATCAAGAAGTGTTCCAAGAATTTCTTTTTCTATTGCTCAACTCGTACGAGGTTGTCATGAATTTCTCAATTTTGATAACGTTTGAGCGTCTTCGTTTTCTTCCATTGTCACAGCTGTTCTTCTTTGCTAATGTGTTTATCGTAGTCTCGAAAAGACAAATCGTCTGGAGTAAAGCAGCGCTCGAAGACTCGAGTGAATAATGATTCGATCAACTCTAGAGAGAACGATGACGTTAAAAACAGTTGTCCCAGGAAAATTTTATGACAACCCTCTAAAGCTTAGCAATCTTGGAAGAGATTATTATCCATATTGAGGCTGATTAATAGAAGATTTTGAAAATTATCCCAAGGATTTCTCACCTATCATTATTTAAAAGGTCGATGGTCATGTTCTTGTTAACATCCATATTCGTCTTTCCAATACTGCAGTGAGCGAGTGTATCAATCAGATGTGCAAATACAGACCTGATACAGAAGGTTGGCTGTGAGAAAAATACAATATTTGAACACCTGTATGACTTTCATGAAGTGCTACTTCTACCGTGTCTCCGTCTTAACCAACACGAAAAATCCCTGCTTTTCTCTATCCATCTTTCACAAAATAGTAGACCAACAGGTTAATCATCATCAGTACCTGCCCTTGGGATCGGCGAAAACTGTCTCGAACATTGTTGGTGCCTTATAATCGATAATATATGGAGCACTACGGATAATCTACAACACTATTTATTTTATATCACTGTGTCGGCAGTATTACCCACATATGGTACTTACTTTATACACACACAACTCTTTCTTCTCTCTGGTTGTCTCTTCGATCCATATTGTGTGATTGCTACATCCTTCAGCGACAACTCCAACAACACAGTACGCCTATGAGAAACAAAAAAATGATTGTATCCATAGTAGAATCAATGTAGAAATTACAAGAAAATTTTGGCTGAGTCATGATTCGTGAAGTGGGAACAAAACTCTCTAAGCATTTACATGAGTTTTTTCCTTACCTTCCTTTACTAAATTGAACATGGAAAACAAAGTTTGTTAGCAAAATGCAACAAATGTCAATGAGAAATTTTTCAGGAAAGGCAGATTCAGAATCCTGCAAAAATCCACTCATAAATTTTTTGAATATTTAATACGTGGGAAAACACCTCTGTACTGCTAGTAAAAAAAATCTGTACTGTTAGCCAAACTTGTGAAACAAGAGTAATAATTTTTTGATTTTTCTTAATGGCGGTACATCGACAAATGTAGCCACTACACCTAACTATTAATCTTGGAGAATTAGGAAAATGGATTACCTGTTTCGATGAATAAACGGTCACTACTCCACACGCGACCACCCTATCGTTTTCATCGACGATAAGTGTAGTCACTGCTGGAGAATCTTGAACGATGAAGGAAGCATTATTATTCATAGGAAGGAGTCCTCCATCTAGAACATAGCTAGCAAGGTTTTGTTTAGCCAATAGAGCAAGTGAGGGATCAGTAAGCATCTGCAACATTCAAATGTTCTCTTAGCTCCTCGTTGATTCATTTATACTACGTAGAGCACTCGGAGATAGTGATCTCATGAAAATTTCAGTAACAGAGAAGGTCACAGGCGAGTAACACCCCACGGTAACGGCATCTCACTGCCAGCTCTAAATAAAAAGTTGCTATATTGTTATATAAAAAATATCTCAAAGTTCAGTGTGCCAAAGTGTCCGTACACAACACTAGTGATCATCACGGAACAGGGCTTTTAGAATTCAGCATGGGCTCGACATGCTGAACTGGTAGCTTAGGTCGGGGAAAGCGTGTCTGGAGATCGTTCTATTCAACAACTATTCCTTAGAGACGGACAGTCTAGAATTCAGAAAGGACGGAGTACTGAAGCATTAGAGGTATATGAGATGAAACAACCTGACCCAGCCAATTTTGGCGATATGATATGGAGAAAAGTGGGGTAACGGACTCTTAACATTGGGAAAGCACTATGAATGAAACATCAAACGAATGTCAAAGAATAATTCTAAGCCATATTAATTTGTAGTAAGATGATTTTAGAAGTCCACAAATATATGGGAAGGAAAGTCTGAAACCTTCATTCTCCACGTCGAAGATATCTTAGATTTCACTAAAATCAACACTGGATTACAAAACCGTAAAACACTTTATTCAGTCATATTCGAAAAATTTTTACGTAACAGTTACCATTGTGAATTACACTCGTCTTTTTGTAAGAAATCTATGTGATTCTTAGATCTAAGATCCTTTAAAATTTTGAGGTTCAGTCAGTGATAGTTGATAGTACTCGAGGGCATGTAGAAAGTAATCTCGGCTACGGTAAAAAGGATCCACCATTAATTCAAGATGTATAGCTCCAGGTGCGACTGTTCAACGACACAGAGTGCTGCTTTAATGCGACGCGAAGGTTCCACAACTGGGACAACTGTGAAGGCGTTCTTCAGATAGGCATCGACCTACACACATATATGCAATCGCCGAAAATCTTGTTGCCACGTCATATAGGCCGTCTGTCCGTGATATATATATGTATAGTATATATATATGTATATACATATATATATAATAGATAGGTAAATAGCTAAGTAGATATATAGACTGCATGAGGAGGAGGCAGCTGAAAGCTATCAAAACAGGGTGCGACCTCGATATCATCACCAGCGGTACCCTGCGGTCAGCTAGTGATGCCTTAGCTCGGTAATCTCCGAGATCTTAAAAGTATCTGTCTCTACCGATATTCTACGGCATCTGCAACGAGAACGACCTCCTCAAGCAGCATCCGAAATGTTTGACGAGCTTTAAGGCGATGAATGAGATGCAATAAACCGAATGCTAGAAGTAGTGGGATTTGCACAAACTCGTGATGGCGAGTCGTGTGAATTAAAAATAAAGCTACGGTTCCATATCTGATGTTATATGTGGGTTGAAGATGAACATTACAGTCGACTGTTATTTGGCAACATCTGTCCAGAATACGACTGATTTTGAATGACCATTGATAGAAAACGTCTCATTGTTAAGTGACAGGTTAAGCAATAGTAAGATGAGAAATATTGTTTAATTTACCTACAAGCCGGCATGTTGACAAATGTACCATATCTCAACTTTCATTGAGAACGACTTCGTAGTATCTGGACGACGTCAGCTATGAAATTATGGCGCTTCTATGCCGCATCTAGACGATTATTAGCGTAATTGCAATCCGAAAATAGAAAAAAAAGTCCGTGTTAAGGTATTCCTGGCACGACTTTTACGTCAGCAGCTCTAAATTTATGATTTTGCTTGTATTCGGTCCGTACCCATCCCATCCAGTTTATTTCCATGATGATAATGTGTTACGAAATAGGAAAACTTGAAAGTTTCATTCCGTGAACTAGTAATCTATTCCATGGGCACTGGTCAACACTATTAGCAAACATTCGTCCACCTCCGACGTGCCCTGTCTAGGACACATCCTCCATGCTTTTACTCTTTTTTTGAACAACTCTGTTGCTTTATTCGTCTCTATCTCACCAACTATTTTCATACCAAAATAATTCCGAAAAAAGAATGTCTAAAGCCTAAGAGAGATTGGTACGCCAGGGCCATACACCGGTGTTTCGGAGGTTTCGGCCTCCTCGTCAGTGACCCCCGCCCCACATTAAGCCATGCATTGTAGAAAGGAGGGAGGCGTATGTGGTGACGGCATAGTGTTCAATGACAGTGGCCCATCACCACTTTTCAGTCGATGGATTTCGGGTTTTGAATCAAAAATTTATCCATATTTTCATACCGAGTCTTGAAAACGAGGTTTTTTGCAAAAAGACTGACAGAGCTGTTTGTTTTGACGCTGTGTTCGCTGTGGCCACGGATGTAATATTGGGTGTGCGGCTGTGATTAACGTTAGCCATTTGTAAACAGCATTGGAAAACACTATGAAGTTTATTTCGTGAAAAGGTGAACACAGAAAATTTAGTCTGATGATTGATTGATGGCTTCTCTGAGATGTATAAACACTTCTCCTGCTGCTCCACTTCACAATCCATTTTTCAAAAGATTTTCTGTGATATTTAAATTCTTCACGTAGATGTACGTTGTGATCCCTGCAATCAATGATGCACCTGTCTCAATATATTGAATTGTTACTCGTTTAGACAGTTTTTCACGATACACTTATATGATCTTAGCAAGAGTACGGGTACATGGACGGCATAGAAATATGTGAGACTGCATTCTAAGCACTTAGGCTTCATATAACATCCACGATATGCCGAAAAAGACACTGTCAGCGAAAACCCATTCCACAAGAATCACAGAACTACAACCATCTATTGGTGCGAATGTCTATTCAATTGATGTGATGCGGTCCACAAAAAGCGCTTCTATTTAATTCGCTTTGATTCTTTTTCTTTCCTTTCGCGACAAGCGCTGATTAGGTGTGATTAAAACTTCCTAAAACATAAGTCACATCTATCAAATGATAATAGCACAATAAGGGTATCAACACGTCATTTTCTTCAGATGGTGGCGCACAGCTGACCTACCTATGGTCTCTTATAATCCTTTTTTCTTGAAATACGAATTTCAACTCAATCTCTGTAGTGTCTTATAGAAGATAAGCTGGAGCCAAGTAGATCAATTTTCACTCTTCCCTACAAACTCTCGCTTTTCTGAAATCAATGAATAGTTTACCTGCTTTAAGTCTCTTAATCCTATGCTCACCTTTACTAGACCTTACTATTCTACTATTGAAATCTCTCTGGAAATAAATTCGCGGGAAGACATCTCTGTGTGCATCTCCTTCTCCGTCTGATCTTATCAGTCGAACTGTCCGATCTGCGAAATTAATGATACTAATCTACTTTTGAAACGGAAGTCAAACATGCTAAATGTCTAGGAGAGGTGATAGGATCTACGTACGAATGGACGCGATGGGTAACATGTGAGAGTGGCGACAAAAGCCGGCGATAATTTGTCACAGAGCCTTTCTCCAGGGATACCATGCCTTGTTTAGATGATACATGTCCGCTTTTCAGCCTATCGTCTCGATTGGGCGGTGACATGAACCTTGGCATAGCCTGCGACTTCGTAAAGAGTATGAATATCCGCATCTGAGGAGTCTGCCATGATGTTATGAGTGAAAATTCGAAACAATCTTCATGACATAAAGATGACGTGTTATTTTTATACAGCTTTACGAAAGTGCTATGTATCGTGACATTAGATCAACTCTCACCGGTCGACGTCAGAGACATAATCGCCCATTGTTCTGAGCACACTGTGGGGATAGTTTATAGCTGATTAATCTGTTGAGTCCGGCGTTGGACATATACGCTCAACAATCGCCGCGCCACATGCCGGGCAGCGGCGGGCAGTTTGTATTGGAGCACAACAATTGAAATATGGGAATTTATGTGGTATATTAAGGTTCTGAGGGGATACGATTATAATTGGGCTATGGAATGTCAGGAAAAAGATTTATATGAAGATTATTAAAACATAAGGAATGTTCATGTAGTTGAAGAATCTCCTATTTCAACGAGAAAATTATACAGCTACAGCTACAGCTCTCGGCGTTGATCAATTCCTGGGGATGCGCCATGCATTCGTCTTCAATTTTTACTTCGTTTAAGGTGATTTAATGCAAATCTGGCCTTTAAAATTACTCGTGACGGCCTATTCTGTATCTAGTCAGTGCTGCTTATCCTCAGATAAATTTGAGACCTGTTTGGTACCAATTTATCGATCCCATAGGGATGGTTGCTGAGCGTGAGATTTAACCATCGACCTTGTGTGTGACGTAAAGCACCTCTAACCGCTGCCTCAGATGCGCTTCTTAACTATATCCCTCTGAAGACCAACATTTTTTCGACTGTTTTATAACATCTAATTCCTTTCCTTTAGATCTACGTTTTTGTGGTCATTCGACAGTTTGAAAAATGTTGATTTTGACACTAGGCTTTATCTGATAAGGATATTACTTGTTTTGAGCCGATAGGTCTAGTGCTATATAGGCGCCTATTTCGTCCTATTGGGACTCATCAGTAGCACCCTCCCTCGGTTCCGTCGATCCCTTGAGGTGAAATAATCCTCTAAAGGAATCGGCGCCGAGTAAAAATTAAGCACTCAAAGTAGGATGATGGTATTACCTGACTTTGTGGTGACCGGCAGTCGAGCTTGTGGCTTTTAAAATGAACCATACTCATACTAGGCTTTATCTGTGAAAGGACCTTCATACTACGTTCTACTGACGAAAACGTTTCAATTTCAGAGTGTGCTGCATGAGCTTCTTAGCAAACTATGATATTTTTTAGCTTTTTTGATTCTAAGAGAGTTTTATCGCTACAAAAAGATAGATTAGTATTGGACAAACTACCATAAACATTATTCAGTAAAAAGCGACTTCATTATTCATTATTCAGTAATTCAGTATTCATTATTCAGTAATTCAGTATTCATAAACATTATTCAGTAAAAAGCGACTTCGACTGTCATCAAAACCTTCACTTACTTTCTCACAATTCCCACTATTGGTAGATTGATATCGATTTGCGAAGTCTTCAACATCATCACGACTGTTGTTCGGGCATTTTTTTTCGCCTTCGTCACAATGGTCATTTGATACTGGTCAAGTCTATTGTCTATGAAGACTGAGATAGCCTTGTTAAAGCGTTCTCATGCAAACAGAAGGAGTTACTCATATCTATGGACACAGTTTGCTACCCAATTTTATTTGATAATGCTCAAGATCGTCCTTTTGCACATATCGAAGACCTTATATGAGGCACAGCCAGTTGAGAAAACGTAGTTTCAAGAAGGACTTTGCTGCATAGACCAAATTCAAAATGCGTTACGGATCACTCAAGTCTGTCGGGAATACCGTGAAAGCGTCTGACAGCGTTGAAACGAATGCAGTTCTGTCAGCGACTGTCGATTGAGGTATAGACTCTCCTATATACGAACATTAGCCGACTGGTATAGAAAGTGCAGTACAAAATAAAGCTACTCCATCGCCGTCTCACCATACCCATAAGAGAAAGGGTTCGACAACGTAGCACTATATCAGTCCGCAATAGCTGTTCATTGATCTACTAAATGAATAATGAATTTGCTGGAGTGGGACGAGAAAGTCATACGTTCTGATGGAATATTCCTATCAAAGCTCTGTTTTGCGGATGACATCATCACCTTTTTGACGGTAGCAGTGCAGCAAAAACGATGCTCAATAAACTTAACAATACGGGAAAAAAGATTAGGCTGTACATGAACAGGACGAAGACACCGTTTGTAATGAATCTATTATTGTGCGAAGGTGAACAAATTAAACTGAATGACTCTCTAATTATGGAGACTACCTCACACGTGTATCTTCGACGCTTAGTAGAATAACATGAAGAAGGAGCTAGTTAGAAGAAGGAGAGCAGCATGAGCAACATTCGGGGCTCACAAAGTAGTCACCAAACAGATAGCGGGCTCTAAACTCCATGCTCACCTTTTCGCTGCAACAGTCCTCTCAGGGCTTTGCTATGCAGAAGAGACGTGATCTTATATCACAACCACGTCAAGAAGTCTGTGCACCACTCATAGGGTGCTTTAGCGAAGTTTTCTGAAAGAACCGTCAGTTACAACGTCTAGCTGGTTTGTGTGGCTCCGATCTTCGAAAACTATATGATCTTCATGATCCACAAATGTATGCATCGACAGCGAAGCACGGATGGGTCGGTCACATAATAAGAACATGCATAATAATTGTTTTTGGGCCTGCATGTAGCCATTTATAAGCGCTTATGCAGAGCAATACGCGGTGTTTCGGCCTTGCAGCCTTGTCAGTGCCTTTTATCTGAGCCAATTTCCAAAGGGGCGAACCTCTTTACTTAGAAAAACATCAGACGTACCATTTACATGCGTCGTGAAGTGATAAAAAACACCAAACGGGTAGTATTGTAGACTCGATTGTTTTTGGCTGGTAATCGTAAAATATCATACTAATATTGTGTATTGCACTTTATAAGTGCTCATAACAGACCACATGAATAGCTTAGAGCGCTAAGGAAAAACCTTCTGAGAACGCGACTGGATGTTGGCTTCTTTTTGTCTTATCTCGAATTGTTAGTAAAATACACATAACTCATAATCTTCGAAAATCTCTCCCGCTATATGGTATCCGACCCTAAACGGGTGATTCCAAACGATAATTGACTACTCCACTACAGTCATGAGCTTGATAAACGGGCGCATTCATATAACCACAGAAAACGAAGAATGTCTTTTAATCTTTGACGATGGTTATTTCCCACTCAGAATTCAACTGTTCACCATGGATTTTGCCTTCTATACAACCAACTCCGAAAATCGGTCATGTATAAATCGTGGGATCCGATCTAATGTGAGCTTTGCGTCCCCTTGTCCTAAAGCCCAAAGACGGACTACCTATTAACCTTGGCATAGTTTGGATAAATGAGTATTTTCTTCTGTTTAGCTGTTACGAGGTGTTATTGATACTATTTATTGAATATTAGCGATACAATACAACAGTACAGTTAGTGAAGCAGCATGATTATTACAATGATCGTAGTAGCTACGTTTCAGAGGGTCGCCTTCTTCAGAGCCTGGAAAGATCATATTGATCCACAATCCACTAAGCCAAAACCTCTATGATCCCGGCAGAAAACTAGAAACGAATTCTGGATCATACAGTAAAAGCCTCATTTTGAAACACTCACTGTTTTGATGTTTTAAATCTATCATTTATCCATAAAAGACCAGCCGCTGAGGGTCAGTGCATCAGTGGGCTGCGCCTAACTCAGGCCGCATTTCAAATTTTATTGTTGTATTGCTTAGCTAATATTCAATAAATAATATCTATAACACCTTAGAACGGCTAAACAGAAGAAAATACTCATTTATTCAAACTAAGGCGAGTTTGATAGATAGTCGGTGTTGGAATTTATTACAAACTGTCCCAGCCAAACATTTCCGACTGGCAAAAGAAGCCCTGTCACTAAGACAAAGGATTGTCTTAGCTATTCCGTTACTGCTTGAAACAGCGAACCGTTCCGAAATCCATCAGACGAAGCGACTTCGCAAACTATGCAGTCTACCAAATGAGGATCGAGGAATTCTGAACATCGATATGCGGCTTCTACAGGAAGCACTTCGATTCAAACAATATCTGCTATATTCTCATTTGAAGAAGTTTGAATCAAAAAAATTGTATTGTGTTCGATATTTGGAGAATCGCCTTTGGAAGAGAATCAAGGGTGGGTCATTTCTGATTTGCCAGTCTATTAGGTCAAGTGCCAAAGTAACCCTATGCAGAAAATTCGAAAATCTTTTGAACAGATTGCGTAAACCATCTTTATCAACAAAACACCACAACACCCTAAGCAAAAGCCTTGCGAGTCAATCTCACATCAATAATGTGCTAGATCAATCAAGGATCACCATGTTAGGAGACATGACTCTCCCCGATAATGTGCGCTCACTCTTGGAAACAGACCCAAAATTCTCTTCATCGCAACCTATTTCTGAGGAAACCCTGTGCAGCATCGCATGGAATTTGTAAAAACTTCAAGACCGACTCCGCAATAAGGCCAGACTAGAATCAACCAACAGGCAAGAGTAACAAAATATAATGGCAATATCAGCGCCACCTTTTTCTCGAGCGCTGTAGAAAACCCCGATAACAAGGTATATATCAATTTTCGTACATTTTCAAACAAAACTCTCAGAATTTTAAACGGCTATCACTGCAAAATGTTTAGTCTAAACTAAAATCAGCGCAGAAAAACGACATGCGACAAAACGAAAGCTAATAAATTCCAGAACAATTAGGCTATCAATTAGTGACAAAAGTTTCATAAAAGACATAAAGACGAAGGGAGGAAAGTTTCCCTATCAGTTAGATATTGCGATATTGAAAAAAGCGTCTTGAAGACACCACACTCTACCGCCCATGATCTGATAAGGATTTCCAAAACAGTATTGAAAATTGAACAAAGAATAGGCAAAAATAGGGTTCGACTGGTTTAAAACATTCCGTCATCTCTCAACTAAGTCCACCATCATGTCCCGTCTCATATCTACTTATTAGAACTCATAAGTTGGTATGCACTGATGATCTCATGTCTACTAATCCATCAAATTTCCATGTCAGACCCATCATCAGCTGCGTAGGCGGGCCAACGGATAGGATAACATAGTTCTTAAACCTAATCCTAGTCCAACTACTAAAGCACATTTTTACCCATCTCACTAATACCCAAATGTTTCTAGACTATCTACGTAACGTGTTCCCCAACAACGCGTACGTAATAAAATTTTCGACGTAACCGCTCTTTATGCAAATGTGTCGAATGAGTCCGCAATGCAGGTCATATACGGGCTTCTAACGGAGCACGAGAGGACCACAAACAAGTATGGCTTCTCAATCCGACAGGTTATGGCTCTCTCAAAAGAGTCCCTAACTGTTCATTCTTTAGATGGTCCGAGAACTGATTTATACAAATCAGAGAGCTGGTAATGGGACAACGACTAACGCCAACCCTTGCTATAGCCTTTATGTCTAGACTGGAGAGCCCATCGATGTCCGGCCGTTACGCTACTGCTGGTACATAGATGATTGCTTCGTCGTGTACCCTACCCAAGAGGAGATGGACAAATGTTTTGAGTTGTTGAATAGTCAGTCAGAGTACATGAAGTTCACCCGTGAGAAACAGAAAGCAAATTAGCTCCCACATTCAAACGTTCAAGTCAACCTGTCCGAAAACTGCTGCAACACAAAAGGAGATCCGAAAACCCCACTGGGCACGCATAGGGACCAAAAACATACATGAGTAATGTTTGGCGTCAAAGTCACGGTCCTCGCACAGGAATCAAAAACATCTGCGCGTAAAACTTTAGAAGCTTTTTAGATACATAGCAACGGCCCAAAAATGAGCCGAAAAGAGAAGCGCCTCGTAATAACGCGTGGCCTTGAACCATACCTCAGGCTCATCTTTCCTGCCTGAGTTAGACACAGCCCATTGGTGCACTGACCTTAAGCGACTGGTCTTAATGAATAATTGATAGACTTAAAAAATCAATGAAAGAGTGTTTTAATTTTCGGATGGGGGTTATAGAGGTTCTGGCTAAGTGGACTGTGAATCAATTTGACCTTTTGAGGCCCTGAAGAAGGCGACCCGCTGAAACGTTAGCTACCACAATTACTGCAATATTCATGCTGCATTACTAACTGTATTGTTGTACTGCTTCGCTAATATTCAATAAATAATATCAATAACACCTCGGAACGATCACAAGTCCGTCGCTCGTTGTTTTTGTGTCATCACTGGTAGCTTTTTGCGGATTGAAAGATAATTACCATGAACCTTGAAGTTTACTGCCCTTATAACACTGTCATGTTTCAACTGTATATATAAGAATGCTAAGTTGTACGCAAAACATTCGACTGCAGGCGGTATTTGAACACACGTTCCAACCTACCGCGAGCGCGTCTTACCACTCACTACACACAGTGTGTGGCAAACCGGTGACCTCTCCCACTCAAATAGTTAAGCAGCTCTAAGGGAAAATAAACAGGCGAAACGTTAACCACCGTTTTCGAAGAAGATATAGCCTCGCGAAACTTCATATAATTTGAGCCAATTCGTGAGATGTTGTTTTAATAGCTGAGTGTTTAAATAATTTATGTTGCATACCTTTCTTTCAATCTCCCTTACCAGATACTTCTTTTGAATGTGGATACATCCAATGCACAAGCTCTGATATCGTCCACAATGGCTTTCATTGATTCTACCTAAGAGTGAACCGGGTAATTTCCAAAAATGAATAAGTTGAACTTGACAGTTGGGAAGCTAATCGGGTTTCTTCAAGGTTTTCTATTGGGTAGATCGAGTAGAATCCAAACGATAATTTTGATTCCTCTCCTGACTAACGTAATTGCAATTGAGAGTTACGAGCTGACTTTGAGGAATGAAGGTTTGAGTTATCCCACTTAAAATTTGATATCGCTCTATGCGTGCCTTTCAGTAACGCACAGGTGAGCAACAGATTTGTTTGCTTATTTAATGTTCCAGTCATTCTAAGGCAAGACGTACTAGTACCTATTAGTACTCATTGAACTCATACAGCTCTAACATTGTATTTCCATTAAATTCGCCCATTAGGACATGTAAGCCTAATTGGGACTTACAATTTGCAATTGATAAATGAGTTGACGTTCAATTCTATATTTTATTTTGTATGTTCTATGATGCATCAAGAATAGCTTAAAGGAGAGTAAAGCAGACTTATATGACAAGACTAGCAGCATTCCTTTGCGATCTGAGAACAATAAAGAATCCACTATCACTAAGCAGTAGTGTTAAATGACAATCTCATTCCTTTGTGTTCACATGTGCCAAAATTGCCATAATTCTCGGAAACTAACTCCTATCAACCTACTTTGCACTAGGCACTTTATATTCAACTTCGTTTAAAGCCGATAGTAGTAGTTTTAACTGCTCTATTACTAGTATGCAGCTTTTTCAATGAAAAAAAAACGTCACGGATCTTCATCAATGAGCGTTTCCTCGCCAAATGATCGTCACACCACGTGGCACGCCTTCAGATGGCGAACAAAGGCTTGAAAAGGATCAAGAATGCCTTGTGCCTCCCCACTAAGCCGGTGAATTCAAGCCGGACCTTTTGTCCATAGTGCGTCAAATTGACACATCTTATGTATTTATGTAGATGATTTCATACATACATGGAAGGATATATTCACATTTATTTAGATGGTCGTCCACAATCGACTCTGGCCAAAGGCCTGGTAACTATAAAGCATATAGAAGGTGGTGACGAATTGCTTCTAACAAAAAAGTTCTTCGCCTACTTTGGAAAAGACGGGAAATACCTGAGTATGTTCAGCGTTCACACTAAGATACCAGTAATGAACACGTTTGTATCAAAATTTGAAATCGGTAAGATAGATGGGCCTGATTCCCTAAACACTAAAAAACCTTGTACGGCAACGTTGGATGAGTACGTTAATGCTACTAAATCCAAGAGTCGTTTCAGGCTGACTAAAATTGGAGGAACTATTGTGAATGCTTTCAATCATGATTTACTTACACTAGAATTTTATACCCTCCACTAAGCATCTATTGATTCATGATTAAAATGGTAAGGAAGACAGCGAGATATAAGATGCTCAACGAACGAATCCTTACAGAGAGCAGAATCTACTGGACTACTCTTGCACGTTACAGGAAGAATAGAGCATCTGAAAGCATGCATCCGAGTCACTCGACGATCATCAGAGCGACAGGTGAAGCGGATTCATGTATACATTAAAATGCCTGTTGATGAGTATCATAAGCATAAGGACAAAATTCATCTCGTGCTACTCTCACAAAGAGCACTTAGAAGCATGTTATATCCACCTGTTCACCTACGTTATAGAATGTGTTCCTTCAACTACTTTGTCCGTACGATTGCGAAGTCGTAACTCGACTAAATTTTTCAAAATTTCACCTGACTGATCTAAAAATTCCACTTGAACTCTTTTGAATAATGTAATTGGTTGTAGTCTGAATAGGATTTACTCTCACAAACACTCTAATCCACATGCAAAGCACTGTGACTTTTCAAAAAACAAATGACCCTTCCATTGATTAACTCAAACTGGAAATCTGGAAATTTGGAGTGCACCCGATTTTCGTAAAGAGTCAGTGATCAATCAGCAAGAATATTCTCAACTTTTGGATTGCTTCACTACCAAATTCATTGACCACTTACAAGAATCGGAAAGGTAAAAGTACGTTTGAAAACGAAATAGCGCAGTGATTACTGATGCAGTGTATCAAAAGGCAAGCCCCTGGTTTGATCTCATGTCCTCCCACACTTCTTTACAATCGAACGACGAATGCTTTAGGGAGCGCCTTAGCTAAGCTGGTTCTAACTTCGCAGTGAAAATCGTCTCGATCTGTTTTTTTACGCCATACATAGAAAAGACGAAATCCTCAAACAGTAGCCGAAGCAAAACGCAAAGTGTTCAAGGATCTTCGTGGAGAATGCGAGAAAACGAATCTCTGTAAGAAACATTAGGATCCGCACAAATAACTGTGACGGCGGGTTGCGTAAAAGAAAACTTTTAGAACAGTATATTCATACTTTAAGTATGCACAGTGATCAATAACCTATGCGGAGACGCAGTGATGTGTCAAATAACTTAGCAGTAACTTGGCACTTAGGTTCCATCTAAGATGAATATGATATAGTCTTGCCTTAATAAAGATACGTGAACTCAATTCTGAGTTCTCAAAACAGTAACATTACTTTGGAACAAAAGTTGCTCTTGAAATAGTATTCAGTGTACCAGATGATATAGACAGATATCAATTCAATGAAATTCATCAAACCACATGTCATAAAATCGACGAAGTAGTCTTTTTTCCCTAATTGAAAAGTTCCAATAGTACTAAAACCGTAATTGAAGAATATGCTCTGATAGAAATCTGGAGATCGACACCAAAGCGAGTATAGCACGAAACGTATCACCACAATAATCACCTTAATTGTAGATGACACTGTGATGATGACATGAAATAAGATGAATGACAAAAGGAAAAAAACACCCGAGCGGACCCTTAAAAGCTCTAACTGATCAACGAATTCGAAACATGCATCGAAACATAATATCCACAAGATCATCTCCGCTAGCGGGCATCCGATCTAGCATAATACAAAGAGCTGAAAACCTAACAATCTGCACTATTACTGTTGAGAAAAGGAGCGGCAGTAATGGTACAAGAACACGTAATAGAAACGATAGTTGGATAAAGTAGCTCAAGTTTAAAGAAAAATAACTAGATTACATGACTAAGAATTACAATGCTGATATTCAAATTCAATTCCACATTTAGAAGCCTTGAACTCTGGTAAGAAGCTGACATCGAAGTCAATTTGAGGCAAGAGGTGATGCGATTAGCAGGGCATAACAGAGTCGTCATTGGATCACAATCCCACGATTATCAGCTGATCAATGAGGTCATTTGTACGGTTGAAAATATGGTTAATGTCGAAAACACGGCGTACAAAAGAGGCCACCTTCTAAAAAAAACTATTTTGAAAGTAGAATTAAAACCACAAACTTATAAAGCAAAATGTTGTTGCTGTTCAAAAAGATTCCCAAAAATTTTTTACATTTTATTACGTATACGATTTTATTTCTTAAAGAGCTGTTGAACAGCTCTAATTTCGTAACTCGTCATGTTACCCATTTTATAGAGTACAAGCTGCAAACAAATACAATGCAGTATCCCATTTCAAACTCCAATAAATTTGAAATATTTTCACTCACAAGTTATGGATCTTTCTCAAATAAGAATCTCCTTCCGAATAGTGGCACGTGGGCATGTAGCCGGCCCAAGGTGGTGGATAGGCAAATCAAACGCTGATCAAATCTGATCACGTTCTTCGCTGCGATGCAGCTGTATTCAGAAACTTTTTTTATCTGTCGCAGCTGCCAAGTTGATTTACCTTTATTTCTACGAGTCATGTTGGCCAGAAGCCCTCGATCATGTAGCTGGGATATTTATGAAAGGCGGTCAGAAGTGGTTTCCATTAAATAATTTCTCCCCTGTCCACGAAGTAAACTGACAAGCTACCCGTCAGGGTCCATTACCAGCGTTCACAGATCGACAAGCCATACGTTGGGTATAGAAAACGGAATAGAAAAAGATTTGGGCCTAATACCATGATGAGTCCCAAATAGGCAAATATTTGGAAGAACGAGTACGGCGAGACCGTTAAAACCTAGAATGGACGATCTGTACGAGGAGCGTACGTACTTTACAGATGAATCCTCTATCAAGGACCGATAATGCAGGTAAGAAAAAAGGTATGACATTATCGGTCTGCTTGAGATGACAAGATGAGACAAGAATTGGATGTCTATTATTAATGCGATATAGATCAATACCAACTTTGATCATCATTGTCGTTACACACCAGCATCAAACTACGGTGACGGCGGTGTCAAAGGTTTTATATGGACTTGAACATATTTTTAAAAAATGATGTCGTGTATATTCTTCAAGACCATCATTTTACCATACCGCGAAATAAATAGTAAAGGGTTGTCATACAATCGGCTTTCTTTTCAAAAGTCGACATGTTAATTCACTGCTGAAAAATCAACCAACATCTGGTCCAAACAAGATAAGATTCGAACAATTGAAGAACCTCCCGCCAGTTCTCATCTACACACTAGCTCGGCTCTTCAAACGCTACCTGCCAGAATGCAAGGTTCTCACCTGGATACCTGGACACTTGGATGGCACGTCTCTACTGGGAGTTTGAGCTCCAGCAAGATATCCATTTTTTTCTCTATTCCGCAGTTATCGTCTATGGTAGTGGTCTGCTTCGAATATGGTGACGTACGCGAAAGGCTTTCCGTGATTCTAAACTCCATACCCATCAGCGATGTACATGGTTGACGCTGGCCATAAACATTTTCATCCACCTTTTGGTGGACTCTTAAATTTTTTTGAAGTCAACTCCACTGATCTTTACGTCCATCTGTCACCTGATCTTATTACGTGACCGGCCCATCTGTGCTTCGCTATCGATGCATATATTTCTCGATCTTGAAGAGAGATACTTCTCGGAGGTCTGATTTGTGCAGACCGGCCAGACTCTGGCTCATTAGATTTCAAAAGACATCGTTCAAGCGCTCTGTGTGGTGTGTAGATTTCATGACGTGGCTGTAAAATCAGCTCATGTCTCTACTGTATAACAGACGCTGGAAGCACTACTGAATCGGAGTGATGAGCACAGAATTTGGGGTTCGCTACTTGGTCAGTGACTTCATTGAGAAGTCCGTATGTGGTCCATTTTCCTCTCCTTCATCTGTCTAAATTCCTAATTTCTCTTTCATGTCTTCTCCATAGTCATTAATTGCTCAAGGACACGTTCAAGTCGGTCTCAGTAATCAAAGAACCACCCAAATCAAGCTGTTCACCTTCGCACCATATATTCTTCAAACGGCGTCTTTGCCCTATTCATGTGTATCCCAAGTTTTTTCATGGCTTTGTTGAACCCATTAATAATGGCGCTAACCCAACTAGTATTTCTCGAGGAGACAAAGACACATTCGCGAAACGTTTTTCAAGAAATTCCCATTGTCACACTCGCCCTTTGGTTCTAATCTAAAGACTTCATTACCTGCTATAGTGCAGCAATACGTAAGATTTTCCCGTAGGTTTAATGAGACGCCGTTGAAAAAGCAGCAATTCTGTGCTGCTCTTTAAACGACATTCCCGACAGAATCCAGCCACTTAACAAGGATTAGATGTGGTCCATGCAGCACGATCCCCGTTGGGACCCTGCTTGCTCAACTGGTTGTAAATCTCAAGGTCATCATGCGCGCAAAAGAACGATCTCCGTCTGGACGATACTTACGAAGATCTCATTTGCCACCATTCTCAGGTAAGATGACTGAGCGCAAAGCCCTTCAAGGGTCTGGGACCTTTTCTCTCTGAAGGCATGATATTACGTCTTGCGAGAAGAATATGTAGATTGTAGCCACCAGCTTAAAGGGCAATTGGTGGTGATATTATCAGGTGTCGGAGCTGTGTCTCCCTTCATATTTTCAGTAGCAACTAGAACTTCGGCGTTTTTGAGTCACTCCTATATCGCCATTGCCTATACCGATGTAGCCCTCCTCCAGAGATCTTTTACAGCCAAAATTTGTTATCCGATGAGCTGACTGGGTTGCAGTAGGATTGACTCCGCTCCTATCTCTTTTCGAGAAATTCCTCAGTAGTGATAGAGATGCGATTAACCTTTGCTTGAGTAACTAGTGTTAGTTCGGAAAACGTTTCAAATTGACCGACAAGCAGTTCCTAGTCTTCGGTTGGGCCTTCCTTTATCTACCAGTCATATGAGGGAGTATTTCACTGAAGAGATCCTCGCCAAACACATCTTGTTTTGCTTTTTCGGGCTGTGACAACACTTCTTTTCCAGTTCATAACTGAATAGAATAATCACAGCTAAGAAGCGGTGATCAAATCCCGAACGGAATCTAGCTCCCCACTAACGTGTACCAAAGAGGCACCATTCTCTCTGTAAGTATATGATCGATCAGTGCAACAGTCGTGCATTAGAAGACCTCTGTGTCCATTGCCGCTTTCTTTCATTTCGGAAAATTAGTATCATTGGAAGATACTTACTGCGGACAAAAGTCTCATTAGGAAGTCCTCGTTCTCGTTCGTTTTCCCATTTCAAATTTTCTTATCCTATATTGGTTTTTGCTGGTCGTTCCTAATCCGACATTGAAGTCTCCAACAATGAATTTGTAAAAAGGACTTTTTGTCGCGGATGACTTCTTATAACTTATTGTAGAGCTGGTCTGATTTGATCTCATAAACTGTACAGGTTGGTGAGCGGCAGTTCACGGTACTGACTTTCTTCCGACGCATGATTTAGAGCAAAGAAGAGCCAGCAGTGGTTGGACGTCGTATGAAGTGACCAGACGAGAAATGAAGACCAAAGTCGTCATATTCGGTGGGCAGGACACTCAGGAAGGACTGCTAAATTTATTGCTTTTGTTCCTTGAAGTTGCGAAGTCAGTCTAACCGGAGCCCTATTCAGGTCGTCACCACACCAGGCAGTCGCCGGCCTTAGTGGATCAGAGGGAGATTACCACCGTGCAACTGGATGATACCGACACGGCAGTGATTCCTGATATAGTTTGCTCCTAGCTGAGCCTTCCGCGTAGAAACGCTAGGGTCCCTGGCTTGAGAGGCCATGCTGGCGAAATGAACCATCCACTATACACCATAGTCCGACACCCAGGAACATTCCCAGCCACGGAAGAGGCGGAGATCCACTGAGAAGAACAAAGTTCTTAGTCGAAAAAAATTAGCAATACAGTGTTACTGTTTGAAAATAAAGACCTACACCACATTGGCGACTATTACTCGAGCTGTGTGCTGTACCTCATCCATAAACTTTTCACTTGAGTCTTTATAAACAGGATTGACGGAACACTGAACGAAGGAAAGCCATGTGAACGAGCAAGTTTCAATAACGATTTAGTAAAACAGACCATATCTACACATTGACAAGACTCACTGAAGTTTTGCAAGCTAAAAAAAGACCGCTTTGTCTCATATTCATTGCTTTGGAGGAAGCCTCTGGTTCTATCAAATCATAAGCAGCCATATAAGATCTGGACACTTGGAGGATCCCCAGTCAGCACTGGGTATTTCTCAAGAGCTCTACAAAGTTTACACGACCTAAACATCACCGTTCTAAACCGATGTTACCATCAACGTAAGTAGTCCAACAACACAATACCATCTCGCCCAAATTATTCGTTGCCACCCTTTAAAACATTTTGTGAACATTGGAATGGGACAGTACGGAGCTGAAAATTGACGAGTCCGACAACTACACCATCTTCGCTTCTCTGATGACATCGTTATTATGCCATTAATTGTCAGCCAAACAAAAAAAATGTTGACTAATTCCAACAACATTTGTATGAAAAGATTAGTCCACAACCGAATCTTACAAAAACGATGCTGATGTAGAACGCATTAGTTTCCAATGACCCATTCACGCTCGATGGTACACTTTTTTTTGAATATTCCAGATATGCCTATCTAGGTCGAGAAGTCACTTTGACGAACGATTCAGCTCCAGAGTTGATAAGGAGGAAGTCAGTGGGTTAGAAACCAAAAATATAGGAAATGTAGTGAAGAGGACAGAGAACACCCTACTCCGTGTCCAACCTTTCGACTCAGCGATTATTTAGAATATGCATCAGAAACTCGGTTGCTACTAAGTAGGGTGCCAAATCACTTCGTTATTAAGCTCTAAGCCGAGAAGTTGGCGCTAGGAACATCTCGTATATCACACATGAGCAAAAGGATTCGAAATTTTGATTTGCGGTAACGATCGAAATCAAAGATGCCGTTCTACATGCCAATCGAAAAGTGAGCTGGTGTCAAGATAAACGACAAGTGATGGACGAGAGCAGGTACTGGCTGGATTCCTCGCTATGTCGAACGCACGACAGAAAACTACCGATATGATGGTTTGATTTCTTCACATGAGTTCAAAGAAAAATGTGATGCTCGACGAATTTCTGCATCGAGAAGGATCACTGGGCTACTTTTCCACAATATAGAAAAAATGAATATTTTACTTATACTTGCTCAACTAACTCAACTTTCAACTAGACTAGAGGTGATAGGAGTTACTACGTTACTCGCTAATGAAGACGTTGCGGTGAGAGTAACGCAGAGGTTAAGGGTGCTCTGCATCACACGCAAGACTTTTCTCAAACCCACACCCTAGATCCACCAAACCTCTCATCCTTCCAAAGTCGGTAAGTTGGTACTAGACTTATTGAGTAGTATAGCAGCATTGAAGGGTATACTGGTGGGTCACACAATCATTGTATAGGAGATACATCATGTAATCACCTCTAACCATGTTTGATGGAGTCAAATGCATGATGCATCCTTCAGCAATCGGTGACTGTCAAACACTCTATCGGTTTGAAGGGGACTTCAGAGAAGATGGCTGACGCTACAGCAGTGTGAGAAGAATTGGTTGGAAAAAAAAAGCTGAATACCAATTCACATTCGGAAGGTCAACTGTAGCTCATAGTGGAAATCAAAACAACAAAGTAAGGACTGCTGATAATTATGAGAAGATATCAGTGATAGCCTTTAACCTGTGCTACCTCATACTACAACTGCAACAAATTTGCTGAGAAAATCAGATTTTTGCATTTGTTAATTTACTTCAAGATGTAAATAGATTGTAGGAAGTTTCATTTGAGTGTAAAGAAACTAACATTCAGAGTAGCTGTCATCATTAACAGATTGGAGAACAATAGTTGTGAAGAACTGCCACGCTCATTGTTAATCCAGAGAAATAGTTGGCTGAGAATACGAAGTCGTTCCGTTTCGATTGTTTTCTTGCCTGTTGATGACAGCCCTCAGCATCTGCAGTTTAAAAAATAATAATAAAAGAGATGAATGCCCTTTTCAACGAGTATTCATTTAAATGATGGTATAAAGGTGAGTAAGGAATTCAAAATTTGGAATCGTGCGTTAGTGAACCTGTGCTCCTGTTTTCTATCACACCAAACAGGAAAACAGATCAGACAAACAGTATGAATTTTTACTGTTTATAACCCATTTGATTTCGACATAATTTTGTTGTATACGGTATACGAGTTTCAAACTTTTTATAAAGATTTCAACCAAATTTCTTCTCTTTTGAAGCATTAACTGTATCAACCGTTGATGATATTGGTTATGACTATTCTACGCAACTTTAACACTCATTGGCATATGCGGTGACTACCAAAAATCATATCAGATTTCTCACAAGTCACGTGAAGTACAAGATAGCACCTCAGGCAATATTATTTTATTGTTGCTGTGCATTAACACGCATATAGTGCAGCATTTTTTATCCTGTTTTCACTCGTATTTTACAAAATTTATTACAAATACTGCGGTCTATTTCGCCAGTTACTATTATTTCAAGAAACAGCCAGTGCGGTGACTACCAGAAAACATATCAGATTTTCCACGAATAACGTGAAGGCAAGATAGCACCTCAGGCAATATTATTTTATTGTTGTTGTGCATTAACACCAATTATAGTGCAGCATTTTTATTCCGTTTTGACTCTTTTATTAAAAAACGGGGTCCATTTCGTCAGTTACTATTATTTCAAGAAACAGTCGAAAGCTGAGAGACGGACGAAAACACAAACCTGGATTATGTAGTAAAAGCATCTTGTATAATACGATATGATGTTGTTTGATTTGGAGACGTCGCATAAGCTTGAAACATCCGTCGATAAGTATCGTGTACATTTCTTCACTAAAGAGCACATACAAAAGATCTTTCATGTTTGACATCGGGAAATAAAGTTGGGATGATGAAATGTTCTAAACTCTCTCACGTGTGACTTATGTCGTTGACCTTTTCAATAAACGTGCCATCAGGATAGTTTAGTCGATCAATCTCAACTGGTTCATAGTCAGGCTCTTTTTCTGAATAGAAAAAAATAAGTCATATATCACAGTGAATGCATATGGGGGATAACCCATATCGTGGGATAAGTTCGTGTATAATGTTAAAAGCTTGTACACAAATAATGCTCACTAATGACAATGTCACTGTCTTCAGGTGACGTTGTGTAATATGCGAGTTGAATCAGAGGAAATATTGGAGCAAACGCCTTCATGAGTGCAAGCTAAATCGATGACTTTTTGCAACGTAATTGAACAGCTTCGAGTTGTGATGACGGAATTAGTACTTCACCTTGTCATTAAGAAGAAGTCGATCCATGATAGGTAGACATTTTCCCCACTCCATCATCAATGACAGATCTCGTACAAACCATAAACGTAAGGATTCAAGTGTACAATGGGATGATAGCGTTGTAGTGTACTGAAATATGTGGATAAAATATTCAACCAGTGAAAACACTCACTCTTGTTATTGTATTTTCTTATACACTTAAGAGAATTGAGTGATGAGCAAAAACGCGACCTCAGACGGAAATCGAACCCGCGCTTCATCCATACCGGGGACGTGTGCTACCACTACACCACCGAGGTACATTCACACTACCGCTCATTTTTGAATATCTCTATGATAGCTGTTAACCAACAACCTTTACTTGATCTGGCACCCCTTGTGATAAGTTATACTCAAAATTTTCTATTGTCTCACTGCATTTTTCGCAGTGTTATGATGCTTCATAGACACCTAAGACCGAGTGGTGGCTGACAGCTATAATAGAGATATTGAAGAGTGAGTGGTGGTGCGAATGTACCTCGGTTTTGTAGTGGTAACACGCGTCCCCGGTATGGATAAAACCTGGGTTCGACTCCCCGTCTGAGGTTGTAATTCTGCTTACCACTCAATTCTCTTAGGTGTATATGAAACACAACACTGCGAAAAATGCAGTTGAACACTAGAAAATTTCAATTACACTTTCTTCTGTAAATTTCTCGTTCAAATTATCAGGATAGGTAGGGACGGAGGTGGAGCAGAAATAGTCAAGTGCTCAGTGACGCAGGCCATCAGGAAGCAAGATGCTTGACTCTTTCCCGAACACTACCTCTCAATAACCTAGGTACACCGCCCTAGCTGGGCAGTCTCAAGATTGCGAGAAGAATCAACTCGATCAGCATTCTACGACATCTATGGAGACAAAATCTTCAACCAACAGCCGCGCAGAAAGATAAAAGACCTTCGATAATGAAGGTGAGAGAACGACTCAATATAAAAATACTACGATCCACGAAATAGATGTGACGACGCGTCATGAAAAATAATAATAATAAGCGATATCACTAGGATATGCTCAAAAGATTTAGTAGAGAAGACTGCCGGTAACATGTTCGCAAAAATATCATCCGTTGCTTCTTGTTCATATTCATTGCTGTACACATGCGAATAAAATCTCATCATTTCGAAAACTTTCATTTTAGATAAAAATCATTTCACTGTGTAATCAGAAGAAAGTTCCTCAAAACACAAATATAGTATCAGCTAGCAAAAATAAAACCTTTGAAGTGGTGCATTTTGATTCAATCATCACTATCATTAAGTTTCACAATTCACTTTCAAAACAAATACTTACCAGTGGTTGTGAGTTCTCCCTCATCCACTCATAATCGTTGAATAGACATCTGAAAGTAACACATTCAAAATTTTTATGAAAAAATCTCTGAAGTGAAGTGGCACACCAAACAATATAGCGTACATATATGTTAGACGGCGGCAATTTCGAGAACCAACTTCCTTCACTGGAGAAAAACTTTTCATTAAACTGTTTGTAACCATTTGAAAGCTTGAATTTTTTTTTTGGCTAAAACTCTGTGCGACCAGCTTTTCAAAGCACCTTTTATTACGCTGTAAGATTTAGAATAAATTATGTTTCAAACGACCGCGTGTTTTTGTTTCTTTTCTCGCTCATAATTCTATGAGCAAAACTCCTTCCTTGGGGTACTAATACTCATTCGATAGTACAAGTTTCGAAGAACTCAAGAATGTGTTTGCATTGTGGAAAAGCTCTTTTGGTAGCGCTGTAAGAGAAAGAAAAGGATTGCACTTTGGACCTCACCCGACAGAGCTTTTTCTTCAGACTATTAGTAATCACTCGATGTCGTAAGTCGCAATGATTCAAATGTTGTGCTAGTTTTCTGGAAATACCGTTTAACAGGGAACAAAGGTCGAATTTCACATTTTCGGCGACCTTGTTTACCGGCTGATTCACGAAGCGAGGGAGTGGGGCGATCGATCGCGTTTAAAATAATGTTACCCAATTACGAGTTTTTTCACCGCATCGATAGAAACTTCCGATAAAAACGTATAATTCTGATACTACGGAAAATTCTCTACACGCTTAGATCCTTTTCGGCTTCCATAGAATTACTCGCGTGATAAGATAAAGGCGAAAGGCGAGTGTGAAACATAACTTCACTCTAAATTTTACAGCATTATGAAAAGGTGCTTCAGAAACCGGTGACGTGGGGCTGTAGCGAAAGATGATGAATAAGTCGCTAACAACCTAGAATCTCTTTGAAACAAACAACAACAGCAACAACAACATCGAATGTGTCAGTTCAATGCTTTAAGATATAACTTTCAAGACCAACATTCATTTAGCCTCGATATAGATAAAGAATGTAAAGTTTTCCATTGATAAGCTACAGGATGCTTACAAAGTTCACTTGGCTAACATACTGATGTCTTCGCCTTTCAAATGCGAACTGATGGGAATCGTGCGTACTGGATGCTATCTCTGACCACGCTGCTGTATGCATCCTTGCAACACTAGCTGACTATTTCTAATCCCTTCTACATTTACGCCTTCTCATATTTACTCTTCCATAATAGTGTGAAACTTTTACCTGTTGTACATGCAACTTGTCGCTGAAGTATGTGGTACGAAACGGCATGCACGTCGTACAAGAAGCATTTTACTTTCCAAGCGCATCAAATCATCAACAAGTAGCTTCACATCATTCTAAATAGAAAGATTCTGCTAATATTGCGCCTCTAGCTTCTATTTTCACACTTTACTGAGAGGATCTACACATCAAATCTTGATTACTTGTGATTCAAGATCGAAAGCAGAGTTGTCTAACTCTGAGATCACCAAAACAGTACTCGATGATGGTGTCGACGTATTCACATACTGATCAGACCTGAAACTTGTGATGATCAATGTGATTGCTCCTCTTATCCTAAAAGTGTAATCTTACTGACATACCTAATATGTACGCTTATCTGCTCTTTGAGAATTTTCAACTGATTAGACAAAATTAGTTACGCAGCGAGGAAAAATGATATTGATATTCAGTGCAAAGATAAGGAGGTGGTTGTTCAAGGTGATTAAGCCATCATTTACTATGGTTGAGTAAAATGTTGCGGGAAATCTTTGAAAGATTCGTTATTTTGCACAAATTAACAACAAGAACAACCATAACTATTCTTCAAAGTATAGTTAATAATATTATATAGTAATTTTTGGCTATTATTTTTTGTAGTTATGTTCAAGCTATCCTTAAACACTGTTAAATGCGAATGTTTCCTTAAACCAAGCCCAAATTTTCAATATGCCTAATAGTTTTTTAGTCATGCATTTGGTTTGTTATGGGTATTTGCACAGTGCTATACACGTGTTTCGGCCTTTTACAACCTCGTCAGTGGCACACTGCCTTTCGTCTTAACCAGTCCCTATCGAGAGAACCCTGTAGCAGATTCCCCCGAGCAACTGTTAATTTCCTTTCTCTTCTACTTATCCTATCGCAAATCGTCAGATGATTGATATTCTGATTATGGATAATAAAAAGGTCAGGCAATGAGTCACAGCGTTGGTTAGTGAACTGAGCTGGCGGATGGACAGTTTTTGTGGCTCGCACCTGGCATTCGAACGGATTCCAGACAAGGGAACAGACGAAAAACATCAAGACGGTGGTCGAGGGTCACGCCTCAATGGCACTTCATTCGCCGTTTAAATTCATTGCTTGCTCGCTTTCTTCATCATTCTCTTGGATTGAGTTCGCACTCACTTTTCGCTACTCTTAGCTCCGATTCTTCCACTTCTGTAGGACATTTGCTCATCATAACCAAATCCATCCCACTAACAATTCATTGATATATGAAAATCGAAAAACTTGTCTTGATTGACTGACGCGAGGTTGGTAAACTAGTCGTAGCAATTCGGCTGACGTTTCGGCGATCCGCCTTCTTCAGAGCCTGGTTGTATGTGATATCAGTCTATTTGAATGATTCGAATGATCTCATTTATATGCTGCCTAGGTCAGATTAAAAGATCAATCGAAGAAAGGGCGTGAGATCTCGAGTGATGGTGATGCACTCGTCCTTCCGGTTCATTTCTGGATTTGTGGCGTTTATCCAAAATGCCTCGAGAGTTTTGCGCGTGGATATTTTTGATTCCTGCGCTAGAATTGTGACAGTCACATTAAAATCCTTGTTGTTGTGTTTTTGTGCCTTATGTAAACCTAAAGGTTTGGTTTTATCTATTTTAGATTTACTATCTAGACGTTCTTTTATGCGGATGAAAAGTGGTCTAAACGTTTCGCCTATATATTCTTACCCGCATGTCTTACATGTTAGCAAATAAAATGTGCCCGATCTCATACAATCCCCCTCTTTCCCGTTAGAGCAGATCATACAGTTTTTGGCGTTGCACAATCGATCATAAAATCTATTGCGGATCAGCTGATGGCGTAGGGTGGGAGGTGGGATTTCAAAAACTACCACGGAATTTTCAAGACCGCATCTTTTTGGGCACCTTTTAACTGCGCTACTGATTTCATTTGATATAAATGGCAGTTTGAAGGGAACTCTATTCAGGTGCGGAGTATTGCTCTTTCGGGTCCTAATTCCACTTTTTTGGATACTCCCAAGTAGCAAATGCTTGGTAGCCGTTGAAAATGGCAATTTTTCATGCCAAACGATTCGTTCCTTTCCTCTTCTCCTGTGCACACATTTTAGCCGTTCGAAACATGTCTTTAATTAGCGATATTTTCATGTGTGAAGGATAAGAGGAAAAGTGATTGACCGAAATGTTTTTTTTACTTGGTTTTCGATACCATTTTGTACTATAGCCACTATCCAGAAGCTTTACTTGGATTTTAAGAATGGAAGCCAGCTCTCGTCTGGACTCTCTCGCCTAATTTTTGACTAATGACCCTCCTAAAACAATGTCTTAGTTGTTCAGTGTTTCGGTGCTTGGGTGAATACTCTACACAACTCAAGAGGATTAGCATATGTATAAGGTGGAAGCGCCAGTTCTCAATTACCACCAATTGCTCTACTGCCGATACATAGACGACTGTTTCATTGTCCGTTCCACACAAAAGGAAATGGACAAGTGTTTTGAAGTGTTGAACGGACAGTCAGAGCATATAAAATTTACGCGAGAGAGTCCAAACGAGAGCTGGCTTCCATTCTTGAACATCCAAGTAAAGCTTTTAGATAGTGGCTATAGTACAAAATTATATCGAAAACCAAGTAACAAAAACATTTTGGTCAATCACCTTTCCTCTCATCTTTCACACGTAAAAAATCGCTAATTAAAAACATGTTTTGAACGGCTAAAAATGTGTGTACAGGAGAAGAGGAAAGGAACGAATCGTTAAACTTGGCACGGAAATTTGCCATTTTCAACGGCTACAAAGCATTTGCTACTTGGGAATATTCAAAAAGTGGAATTAGGTCCCGAAAGAGCAATACTCCGCACCTGAATAGAGTTCCCTTCAAACTGTCATTTATATAAAACGAAATCAGTAGTGCGGTTAAAGGTGCCTAAAAAGATGCGGTTTTGAAAATTCCGTGGTAGTTATTGGAAGCCCACCTCCCACCGTACGCCATCAGCTGATCCGCAATAGATTTTATGATCGATTGTGCAACACCAAAAACTGTATGATCTGTCCTAACGGAGAAGAGGGGGATTGTATGAGATCGAGCACATTTTATTTGCTGACATGTAAGCATGCGGGGAAGAATATGTAGGCGAAACGGTTAGACCATTTTTCATCCGCATAAAAGATCTAAATCTAAAATAGATAGAACCAAACCTTCAGGTTTACATAAAATACAAAAGCACAACAACAAGGATTTTGATGTGACTGTCACAGTCCTAGCGCAGGAAAAAAAACATCCACGTGCAAAACTTTTAAGGCATTTTGGATAAACGCCCAAAACCCCGAAATGAACCGGAAAAACGAGTGCGTCACCATCACGCGAGATCTCGCGCCCTTTCTTCGTCTGATCTATTAACCTGACCTAGGCAGCATATAAATGAGATCATTCGAATCATTCAAATAGACTAATATCACGTACAACCAGGCTCTGAAGGAGGCGGATCGCCGAAACGTCAGCCGAATTGCTACAACTAGTTTACCAACCTCGCGTCAGCTAACAAGATAAGTTTTCTCGACTTTCATATATCATTTGATTATGCCGCGGTTTATAGAAAGTCGAAATATGTTTTGTAACGATTCATTGTCACCTCTGTCCTTTATTCAGCCCATATCACGTCACGGAGGGTCCTAATCCTTGCCTTATGAAGTCGTAGATCTTTATTACCTTGTCGTCATATGAAGCCTAGTCGTTTCTGTGTTCATATTACTGTTGTAGTATCGTTATTGTAATGTTTATATTTTGTACGTTGTTCGTTATAAAGATTTATCTTGTCCTCAAACTCCGCATGGCAGGCAAACTAGCCGAGTGAAAGAGCAGTACTCTATCGAAAAGTACACAAGTAACCACTCAACTACCACTGCAAGTGAAATAAACCTAACCCCCTACAAAGAGTAGACGCAGACGTACTATTTACATTAACGAATGGGCAGTAATGTACATAAGTGAAAATATTATCGAATGGGCAGTGTTGTATACTCGATTGCTCTTGGCTGATATTGTCAAATCTGTCATACCTTTCATTTCGAGTGTTTCTCTAGACTACGCTCAAATTTCACTATGCATGATAGTTATTTTTGAGTTATGCATGTGGTCTGTTATGAGTACTTGTACAGTGCAACACACGTGTTTTGGCCTTGCACAGCCTCATCAGTAGCACATTGTCTTAGCCAATCCCTTTCAGGGTGGGGGAACACAATCCCCTACACAGAGTAGAGATACTATTTACACGCTGCATTGAGTATTTTTGAATATAAAGTCAAGTTGGCGCAACTTGTGGACAACGGTCCGCTACGAAACACCAAGCTTTTCAGCCAAATTACGAGTGTTCGATGAAGGCTCAGCATTCAAGGCGGCTTGCAGGTTACTTTCATCCAAAACAGATGGCCAGTCAGAAAGAGGCATATCTTACAGATCGAGATTTCTTACCCTCTTTGAATGGCTCAAAACCATCTGCCCATAGTCGATTTTATTGCCCTACCAACCCTTCACCTTCATTAATCTTATCGGCGGTTTTAGGAAACGTTAAACCTTTTCTCCAATAATGGCAGACCAACATACGCAAATCATACTAATCAATAGGCATTCTGGAGCTGAAATTAGTGAACTAGATAAACATATACAAAATTATCAATGAAAAACGATTCAAGAAGGTCAACAGATGAAACTTTTAAGAATTTCTCAGAACTTTCTGCTCAGTCTAAAACATCTCGATTGCTCTACAGAGCGTTTCACCTTAACATAATTACACGATAATATTTGAGAGACTTGAAAATGCATAATACCATGATATGTTGGATGTAACTAGCTTGTGGACCAAAATCAAAATAATAATCTTTGTTCGCGGAACTGTTGTGAAGTTAGTATATAGTAAACAACTCTCTCACCCTGCACTATTCGGACTGCCGACCTCCTCTTTCAGTGATAAGTCGGTTTGCTCTTTCACGCGTCGTTCCTCTTCTTTTTTCTTTTTTAACGCCTTCGTGTATCGAATCTTATCCCGATCGTGCTGAATAGCTGAAACGAACGCTTAACAAATAATGATCAGTATCGACGAATACACTTGTATCTTCCCGGCTGCTTCTTTTCTTGATGCAGTTTTTCTTCCTAAAACCTTTTATTCACTAGATATCTCACTAGATATAGCACAAGAGTGCACACCAGAAGCTGCTCTCTGCACAATAAATTATTAAACAATTGTTTTTGTATTACTCTGTTTGTTTCGCAATGAGACTGTTGCTAAGGAGGAGCGCACGACTAAATTTCAATAAGGTCTCACATGGATATATCACGCACATTGCACACCTGTAACACCACCACGTAACATGTACACAAAAAAGCTTCCTGCACTAATTATATCAAAAGCTGACCTGTTTGGAACGTAGTTCAGCAGATATACAATCATAAATTCTCAAACTCTTGAAACACCCAATAAATTTCCACTATCCTTTTGGACTTAGTTTCGAAATAGGAAATGTTAAAGCTGCTAGAAATACTCGAACAAGTCATGAACATATATGAATCTGAATTTATTCAACGATGTATACAACATAATGTAGCGATAATCTTCATGTACTGACCGAAGGCAACTAAGTTAGCCTGCCACGTGAAGCCTGTGAGAATGAAACTCTCTCCCTCTCATTCTCTTTCTCTCACTCTCTCACTCTCTTTCTCTCTATCCCACAACAATTCAGAGGTCTCTTAGACATAGATATTCTAAAGGTTGTGTGGATTCCTTTGAAATCTCTTATGACAAAATTGATAAGCAGTCTCACCTTGTAAGAACAACCTGTAGTGTGATGTGCACGAACTATGAATTAGCGGCAACAAACAACTTTTCATAACTTCTAAACCAATAGGATTACATCTGTAGACCGGGCTGGAACGCTGACTGTTCACAGAGAGGCTTGAAAACTATCACTTGATGAAAGCTCATTCCCATCCATTCACTAAAACTCACTTCACATGATTCGTTTTCCTCATGTATCAATTCGTCTCTCTAACAACAAATCCCAAGAGAGATAGAACCATCGACCCTGCGCACCACGTAGATCATCTCTAAGCACTGCATCACATCGCTCGATGTACCACGTTACAATTATAAAACAAGATGAACTACACTTAACATATGGATTTAGCGCATATCACAGAAAGAATTGTGACCCTTTCACCTTTAGGCGCACTAATATGGAAATATGACCATGCTAAACATTTCAAATCCCTCATTTTGATTCAATGCGTACAATTTTTATAGCCTATTTTGCCGCAGAGTACCTTTACCAGATTTTTTGCAGTCAGTAGATAGCTTTTCAAAAACAGATTTCATACTACGACTAAACCATAGACCAGACTAAATAAGTCTACTTGGCGCGCTGCAGTTGCAACAACCTGTTTTCAGACGGTAAAAAAAAGTCTGTGGCTATACGAAACATGGAAGAGACAGAGAAAATACACAACAAGCGAAGAACTAGTAACATCGTGGATAGATAATAGACAATTATTTTCTACCATACACAGGAGTTTATCACAAGCAAGGATTCCGAACATGGAGGAATATCCAGAAGAACATAGTGGGTATCTAGAGTTTGAGACATTGAAAATATATAAAGAACTATGTAAGAGGACGATAAGCCCAGAAAACCGGTGCGCCGGATCTCCTAACAGAACTCAACGATCGTAGATCTTCATTACAATGCGCGTTCCCACCGCGCTCCACACGTTATTCTAAGAGCTCGACATGGGAAAACTTTAGCTGCCGTGAAAAGGATAAACCACCAAATTTGCGCAGTAAATACTGTGAAACCGACAAACAAAGATCGGTTACGCTGTGGCTGGATGACGGACAATACTTTTTTTTTAAATCACAAGCAAGAGATGGTAACGTTCAAAAAATATCTGAAACGACTAGTACAGCCTGATTCCAAGTTTTCATGGCACATGAGCTAAAAAATCAGCATTCGTTGATACGTACAAAAGATAATAATGCACACATTAAATCCTCATTTTCTTCTTTGAGCCAAACAAGAATTCTTACATAATTTCTTTATTCATTCAACAGTTGACGTTTCGGCAGTTCGCCTTCTTCAAAGCCTGGAAAGGTCAAGTTGTCTACAATCCAATCAGTCAAACACATCTCCATTACTCCTTTGGAAAAAAATCACCAGACCTAGATTTTAATAGCATCAAGCACAAAATCAACTCTCAACATACTCACCGCTATTTATATGCGTTCCACTGAATGTTTCAAGTCACTTCACAATACTTTGAGGCGCCAATTAGTTCGCAACCGCTTATATGACCGTCTCTGTATATTGAACGATTGTAAAATATGTCCTAACGGCAGAGACGAAAAATTGCATGAGGGTAGGTACACTCAACCGGATCTTTTGCAAAGCGTGTAGCAATAAATATATTGGCGAAATGGGTAGGCCGCCCTATGTCCGCACAGAAGAACACATAACTGACGAGCGTCTCATTAGACGAAATATCCCGTTAGGGACACATAGAGCACGGAGGCATGACGGAGTAGATTATGACATAGAGGTCACCATCCCTGGGCAGGAACAAGGAATATCAGCGTGAAAAATTCTTGAAGTACTTTGGTTTAACACCACCAATCCGACTATAAACCGCATTTAGGAATGCCTCATTATCACTCGTGAATTAAGCCAGTCTAAAAGACTGTTGTTTTGATGGGTGGGCTGCATTACGAGCCCATGTCATCTCCTTCCGGTGATCTCCACTTGAATCATTGAGTGGAACACATATAAACAAGCGAGGAGTATGTTGAGAGTTTATTTTGTGTTTGATACGACTGAAATCTGAGTCTGGTGTTTTTTTCTAAAGGAGTAATGGAGGTGTTTGACTGAATGGATTGCAGACTTTGACCTTTCCAGGCTGTGAAGAAGGCGAAGTGTTGAAACGTCAGCTGTTAAATGAATAAAGAAATCATTTAACACCTCGTGTTTGGCTCAAAGAAGAAAATTAGGATATATTGAAGCATGTCGAGGTTACAGACATTAAAATTTGGAAAAGAAGAGTAACGGATCAATACACTTCGTATCCCAAAGTTTTTTCCAGAAAAAAAATTTAGCAAAAAAATGCTATATATGCAAGAATTTCATTAGGAGACAAAAATTCGAAAAGAATAAGGACAAATATTTTCTTGAAAAATCAATTGATGTGTCAAAATTCCAAGCAAATATCTTCTGAATTTAAATATGCGGTCTTCAGAAAGATGTGATAAATTATAAATTTTGGGTGATATGGCAAAAATTCCGTGAAGGTCACTTCGACCATGTGACAACCTGTTGTAAAACACGAGTGGGTGCACATGATTAGGAGAAAGCATTGAAAGAATAAATAACAGAGCGCGCAATGATTTCCCACACGCTCTCACCAACCTCATTATTAGGCACAACATTCATTCCTTAGCAAATCATTCTTTTAGCGCTAATCAATTCCATCAAATCGGGACGGAAAAAATAAATCACCTGTGAGAGAAGACGCAGACATGAGTTCACTTCAACCGTGTTCGTAACTTTACACTAAACCTCAAAGTGTACACCAAGAATACGACTAAAGATAACATTTGAACCGATAAAATTTGTAGCCGTACGAAGAGCAAAGGTAACAGTATCAGATCGGAATTTCACACTTATCATCCTCTCCTTTCGTATGATTTCCTCTCGGTGAATGGAAAACGACGGCAAAAAAAAAAGAGCGAACGATTTGGGGTACACTGTAAGGGTGAAGAACTCAAAGCGCCTCATTTGATGCAAACACATCACTATAAGCACAATTCTATATCAGGCTTCTAAATCAGGAATTTATACAGTAATATACAAGCTGCGTTCACCACACTAGCTTGAATGAAAGCAGTAAAAGCCTCTTGGTTAACGTGAATGCCATAAAAACCTGATCGTCGGCAACTAAGCGCGAACAAGAACGCTCTAGAACACTTCGTAAAAGAGAGCAACCAATAACTGTCAAATCAACTGCCTCAATACAACAGCGTCAATGATTTAGAAAAAAGAGATCTTAAATGACGCAAAGTTTTTGTTCTCGATCATTCATCCACTTTGTATTCTAAAATATCCATTCAAATCCAAGTTGTAAAAGTTGGATAATATCTAAGATGTTATCAATAATTGACTCATGTGCCACCCAAATAATATTAAGCCGACCCAGAAAATTTGGTCGCGCTAATTAATCGGTCGACAAGTCGCCATGACTGTGCTGGTCTATGTTGCAAAACAGTAAACCTCTAATCTGCAAGGATCGAGGATATCTGTGGCGAGAATCTGTAATTGCTTTTATGCGACAACTTTGGAATTTTAGTGAAAACTATGTTCAACGAACATCCTACGCGTTGAATGGGAAGGAAAGGACCTCTACGGATGATAATGGCAAACTTTGACGAAACGAACGATAGAAGTGGTAAGAACTGCACGATAGAGGAATATAGTTCATTCTACAAAGTTGAACTGGCAGCACTGTGCAAAAGGTTTTCACTTCGACTTGAACTAGTTAACTGAAAGCTTATCACAACAAGATCGTGACTCTACAAAGTTCATTATTACAAGAAAATTTTCAATATTTAGCATCAAACGATTGTGTACTGCTGCAGAACAATAGCTGAGAAAGTGAGAAAGTACAGAAAAGCAATAATATTCGGAACTTTTAGCAATATCAAAGGCAGGATTTCTTGGCTTGTACTTTTAACCAATTGTCCTAGAATTTCTAGTAATAGAAATGACACATATACAAAGTAGGAAACACTCTTATGACTTGAATTTCTTCCCGTCTGTCAAATAAATAGTTTAAACATTCTAAATTTGCCAAGGAGGATAGAAATGGATAAAACAAAATGCCAACAACTTTATGCTAGGTAAAGTTTAAAGAAAAACTCACCTTTAGGATCCATGCCCATATCGAAACACTTTTTCAAACGACAACTCCGACACACGCATCGAACAGCTGCAAAATTTTATTTCGTCTTAATTTTAATGAACCTCTTGGTCGGCCTCAAAATGGTCATATTTACTATTATTCTGTGCCGACCTCAGCATTTCATCAACATAAGTTTGCTCATATTGTCGGTATGCAGAAAGGTCTATGTGAAATATGCAGCTATTAATCTATCTGATTGAACAATCGGGTTATCTCATGAATTAAAGTCGATAATAGAAAGAAAATAATAAAACTAACATTTACCAACGACGCAGTCACCGGAAAACTGACATGTAAATGTCTGCTTGTTCTGTAAATATAGCAGATTACTTCAAGGGGTATTACACAATGAAAAATCGATGAAAAGCTCGGGTTATCTCACGAATAAAAGTCGATATAAGCTTTCACACCAAAGAACGGTGAGAGTAAGAATTCAAGGTTTGCTTTCGTATTTATCAGCTGATAATATTCTAATTACTGCAGATTACTGCAGGATGGATTATGACCGGACCAGTAAATAATGTCGATTGCCATTCGCCATCATTCTCTATTGTGTTAAGAGCTGTCAAATGATGCTGGGTCGCCTCAGCGTAACTGCAGTCCTATGTGAAAGGGCAACGTTGAGAACGCAACTTCATTAGCCTGGTAATCCAATTTACTCGATCGGTCTCGGTGTAAGGGATCAGAAGGTCAACAGCGCAAGAACAACTGCTGCGTACACTCGACCCAAATAATCGTGGTCGGGCAACGCTTCCGGAAATAATGTGATCTGGGTTCGAATCACGGCTGACGCGGATCTTTTTGCACAACACTCTACATTATTGGGTATATTGTAATATCATACCACCACAAGTGGCAGTCAAATAGAATGATTTCTGTTTGATTATTGATATCCAATATCTGTCAACATAAGTAGGTTCAATGCCGACAGCGGCTGCCCCGCCGGACCGTAGACGGTCGGCTGTTGACAGATAGTAGAAAGAGTGCTGTGCAAAACGAGCGTCGGTTGTGCAACGCTTAGCATACGTTCCGGGAAAGAGTGGGATCTGGGTTCAGATCCTGACTGACGCAGATGTTTTTGCACAGAACTCTACATTATCGAGTAATTCCGTTCTGTTGTAAGCGATACCACCGAATCGTCAGCGATAATAATAAAGATTTATAGAACCCTTGCGTTAACTCATCAATAAAAGCAGAATAACAGTTTAGTTTACAGTGTATGCAGGGACTTTCCTTAGCTCACTTTTCTTGTTCTTCAAGCAACATTCTACAAAAAACGAATGTTATCAATCCCTTCTCGATTTATTTTACACAAAGTTTCTGTATAAACTATTGATCGTCTTTGCATGTGCTTTTTTCAAAAGGCCGTATAGCATTTCATCGTTTCCGTACGTAGTTTACCAAGAAGCTATTACACCTCCTTCATATGTTCTTCTTTTACCGTCAGTCTCGTGCATATAGTATCTCCTCACAATACACTTTATTGTTATCATATGAGTGATAAAGTTCAAAGCAGTCAGCACAAAGTCTGCGTGCTTTCCGCATTTCTAAACCTTTTCATGACCACTAAAACGCCACCGAGTATGGCTACATCGCCTGTGCCTTTTCGACTTTTTCTGCCGCGTTCAAGCTAGAATAGCACCCTGCCATTCGCTTGGGGATGAGTCGTACCATTTAAATCTTCACCAAGATGCAGGTATTCCTTACTTATCTTGACATCGTCCCATCGTCATCACTGCACTGCTACTATCACTGGAACGGTTGTATCCCAATATCTTAAGCAAGAAAAAAAAATGCTCTGTGAAAAAATTAGCAAATCCTCTGCGGGAAATTAGTAGAAAGCCTGCCTTGAATTAGCAATCATTCGAATCTTACAGCTGACTCAAGTCACTGTATTCCATGAGACCAATTCATTGCAGTTCTGTGCAAGGGAGCCAATCACTACACCTTGAGATGGAGCGGTACTTATTACTCAAGTTAAATTTAGTTATTAGTTGTCTACTATTACGAAGTACTGTGAAAAAGTTTAACGTTGAAAAAAAGTTACTTAATCCAATAAATAACTTACTACGAGAGCACGGCGGAAAAAATGTTTTACAACCGTTTGCAACTCGGTACGGAGTAATGTACGCCGCTTGCTAGATCCGCGCAAACAACGCAAAGAGTACCTTCAGGGATCTTCTCGCGCTCTGTAAATTTACTAACAGTTTATAGCAGAAAATACTAAACTTTTGACAGTCGCTTGGATAAGTTTTCAATATCACCTGTGTTTTACTTCGAAATTACTAGTTCCATGGTTGCATCTCTCATCTACACACGAATGATATAACGTATCATTAGTATGAATATTAGCATAAATATCGATGAATGTTGACTTAAATGGTAACATCCGACTCCAAGTAGAAGTTGATTACGCGTTCATCCCATAGCGGAGCGCATGCTGTCTGTCACCACATCACGGGGTCCCCGCCTTATTACCACTCTTTCTTCGATATAGACTATCGCTTGTCAAAAACTAACTTCCGACAAGTTTAGGCTGCTAAGCATATCTCGGCATTGAATTTAGTTGTACAGTATATAGCATACAAGAATTGGTAGCACGCTTTCACCCTTCGTCTGGCTGAAATTCGGATGCAACTCCTGCCTGGGGTATATCTTTCAACACTCTTAAATGTGTAATTAGATTACAACTTCAAAACACTGCTGAAAATTAGTAAAATAAGAGTTTTTATAAATCAACATCAGCACTTGCGAAACAACGTGATCTTTCTAGAAATTATGCGACGAAAAAATAATGGTCGTTTTCAAGTCTCTATCAATGGAGTCCAGTTCTAATTAAAATTGTTGGAATCTGCAAATTTTTGCCAATGAAGTAAAATTTTCTTGTATTACCATGATGAGGATCGCATTTTTTGTAGCTCTAAGTTATGCTACTTCCACTTTATTGCTCCATGGCAAAATTTCTTTATTGAATCAATTATACAAACACAGACCCGTCCAGTATGACACGGTGGTGTTTTCCAATGTGTCATTTACTTCTGCACCTGCCACTTTTGTGTTAGCTATTTGATATACCCAACTTTGCATCAAAACTCCAAAAAGAACATTTATCGTAGAGAAATTTTTATGATGAAAGGAAGATGTCCATTGTCGATCAGTTCCTGGAAAAAATCGCCATGAGACTCGTATCCCTTAATTCTTCCGGAATGCCTCTTGATTAGAAGCGACACCGCGCTAATGCGCGTGACATCGACTAGCAGATGGAGAGCGATTATTTTCACAATTTAGTAGTTTCGTAATGATTTTTAGACTTTCATCACCACTAAAAAGGGTTTTAGGACCAATAAAAGAAATAATATCACACACGGACTTCGATGCGGCTATTCATACTTTGATTAATGCTGAAACGTTTACAAAACCACTGTAGCAAGACCACTTCATCGACTACCTCAAAAATTTCTCGATTATTAGTAAACTCCAGGAATTAGGACAACTTTTTATGTACCCATTTGTACTCTATTGTGAACAATACTCATCTCTGCAACCTCTGCCACTGGTTATGCGCACTACCTAATTCTTTTCAACTCATCATGCCCTGGAAGTGATTTCGTGAATCTCGTCCATTTGCCTACTCTCCAGAAAACTTCGACGAGACCAGGTGTGAGTGATTTTGTGGGTCCATCAGTACATGACACATCCGGACCGCCACCTGCTATCAATGGATATTCTTTCGATAGACAACGTTCTCCACTACCCATGTGATTTCTCTTCTGCATGGTATCCAACGCCCGCTCGTTTTGAATTACTTAAAGCTAATATATGTGAGGAAGAGTTAATTACTTTAAGACAACCGAAGACGAAAAAAAAAGTGCCTTCGATTAGTTGTTGTATGAAGTTCACAAGAGATGGCGACTCCACATTTTCTATGATTTATGCTAGCCAGTGCTATGCTAGAGAATGGAAATATAAATTTCTCAAAATGGTCTCGAAAGTCACCAAAGTGTTAAATTAAACTGTGTACTTCCTCCTCAGACGTATTTCACTCCGCTCACTATTCGATCACTCAGTAGACATAGCCTTAGGAGGTCCGTCTTCGAAAGTGATCAAATGAGGAGATTGTTCTCCACAGACATGTTCCACTCTGCTCACTATTCGATCACTCAGTATTCATAGCTCTTAGATAAGCAGATTGCTGATCGAAAGACCTTCTCATTCTCTGAAGAATGGCTGACCTTCGCCACCCAGACAGTAACACACTTACTGTGTTGTATTACAAGTCACTGTACTAGGGTTGCGCTATACGTAGTATTGTACTAGAAATCAACCACTCGAATTGTCGATATTTTGGAGTTGAATGCAGAGCAGACAAATATCTATAGCAATAAGAAGACTGATGAGTAAGAAAAGACGGCTCTCCTTTTCCTCTCGCTTGTAAATTCCTCGCGTTTTTTAGTGTCAACTGTTGTTGATCGATGTCGAATGTGTAGTTGTTGTTCGTTGTTTGTTGTTGAGCAAATATCGGAAATTCTTCGTCATCGGTCCAATGCTTGAGAAACATGGTTTAGAAAGAAAGCAAGAAAAGAAATCCGGAAAGAAAGTTGGAAATTTGTATTCCGAAAGATGTACCTGGCGTATTCAGAAGTAGAGTTTTTACGACAACTAGGCATTTCTTTTTGCTAAAAAAACCTTTGAAGCACTCTCTCCAAAATAAGTATATCTTTTTGTAAAGATGAAATTTGCTTAAAATCAAAAACTGCCTACATATCAGCAAAAAATCCGCTGTGAAGTTGAAACAACTCACTTAAAGAGCAAGACCTTATCTTTCTTTCGTTATTAGAACGTACTTGAAATCTCCATGGAAACCAAGCCAAGTACTAGAATCTGTATTTCTCAGGCTATCGAATGATTACTACTAGTCTAGAAAAAGTTTTGACTGTTACAAAAGGCAAGGAACCCGAATTTTTTGCGAATACGAAACAACATCTTCTTTTTGTAGCTCTTTTTCACAAACCAAGCTCTGTTTTCATTTCTCAAGCTATCGAATGACCACAAAACATATGTTTGAAAAAACAAGTGTTTGATGCCGGTTAAAAACATGTCCCATTTTCACAACGATGTGGTTTCCTCCATTTTCCGATATAGAGAAATTTTTTTATACTGAGAAATTTTCCTTGTAGAAGTCCTTTTCATGATATTCTACCATTCAATGACGATAATAGCCCTTCAAACCCTCAATTTAACTTATGATATCTCCTATTTCTATTGCAGCGTGCCCCAATACAGAATTGCAGGGAGACGCGATGCCGCCAGTTACCGTAACTGAGTGAGACGCGATGCAGCCGATGTGCTACGTTTTGTAGCACGTCGTACCCTAATAGTTAAGCATCATGGTGTTAATGAAAAGTGGGCTTATATCAGTGACTTCTACAGACATTTATCGTCCTAACATTTACATTCACATCGACAACTCCAGTATCACCGTTAATCTCATCTCGACGAAACTCTTTTCCTAACCGACAGTAATTTCTAAATCAGTAGAGTATCGCAGATATTCAAAAAGTGATTATGTTATAGAAGAGGATTCTGTACAGTTTTATTTCAAATTTAGACATCTTTACAATTGAGATTTCCAAAAACTGAAGGTGGAAATTGAAATTTTGAGAGAGAAATTTTATTGCGTATTGTTCTAAACGAGATTCCGCTTGCTTATTTGATTTCGTGTACATACACGAGTTCAAGCGATGAAGAGAGAACTTTTGACAATGTGAACATAGAATTGTAAATTTCAAAAAGTTTGAGTGTGATTGAGGAAATTCACCACGAGCCCAAATTTACTCATTCAACTTTTGAAGCGGATATTATTTTTGCACCGTGAAATTTCTCTCAAAGTCACGTCGGCGAGTATGTGTTAATGGAGTTGAGTGCCTGAGGCACGCTTGGCGGATTGATTAACGTTGACCATTTTATCCTTAATTGTCAGCAACATGTCATATAATTAACGTGTGGCATATAAGATTCCGTGAAGAAAAAAGTATGAAAGTTTGTATAGCTCGCAAACCATTTGTCGAAAAAAAAGCTTCCTTTTAGTCATTATTATGCTGCGAAAAAATGTCATAGAAGAGTCCACGAAAGTGGAGCAGCAAACATCGCTTCTGTGGCTGCTGTGAAAGTAGCGTCAGCGCTATTGTGATGAACATGAAGTTCTACAGATGTGGGTGGTATGGGATATGAACAGCACGATAAAACATTTCATAGAGAGCGAAGTGGTGAATAACGATTTCCGGTTGAATCGCTCTCAACGATAGAGAAACATTACAAAAACACTGTCATTTCAACAGCAGTAAAATAAACATTCCTATTGCCAACTTGATAGAATTATGTATGCATGAACTCCCTGTCGCTGGATTGTACAGTGAACTGCAACCTCTCTAAGGCATACTTTACGGAATAGTTCTGCCAAGCGTACATTTTGACTTAAACAATAACCTTGACTGAGTAACAGACAGTTTTTCCTGCTCAATGTCAGCGATTTCTATGAGAGTTGACTAGAGTAACATAGTGACCTGAGACTGAGCGTTGGTACAGCTGTATCATGCCATAATTACATGGTGCGAGTATGATAGCTTTTCAATCAGCTTCAATCTATAGACTATAACATGTGCACTACTGAAAAAGATTTCAAAAAAATGGAAGAAGGTAAAAGGTAAAAAAAAGTAAAAACGAAGGTAAGAATGTAAGAATGAAAGCGAAGTTGAAAAGTGAAGATAAAAATGGAATCACTTTTAGTGCTTAGGATCAAAAATAGATTAGAAACAACTAAAAAGTCAATATTGAGACAATGAGCCTTTTCATGTAATTTGTCTCTCCACTATCTACATGTAATAAACCATAAGCATGAAAGCAGTAAATGGAGCAATATGTTAGTTTTTAAGATTTGATGTCTTCAATAATTGCCCTTGTTAAGCTGACAAGGGTTCATTACTCATGAACTGTGAGTTTCAGGGCTCAAAAGATCGACAACTCTCGCATCTACAAAAGCGCGTAGAGAAATTACATTTTTGTATGGCCTTATTTGGGGAACGTATTACTCTCATCATGAGAATTCAATGACTAATAATGATATGTCAAGAGGATTTACCGTTTATTTAGTGACTACGTTTTTTGAAAAGAAAACCATGAGCCAACGAAATTATCTGAGTTACGGTGTAAAGTCACGCGTGATTCAAAACTCGTTCCTCAATTGGTGTTAGTATTTCTCAAAATTTGTCAAAACGCCCGATGGAACTAATTTCCACTCAAACTGTATCTCGAACTGCAAAAAATATTCTGGCAAAAACAGTACTGAATATCGAAAGAGCAGGAAATTATCTCAAAATTTACACTGGAATCTATCGTGCTCACATTGAAATGTGTTGCCGCAGTTTTCATCAAGATTTGCAGTACCCAGCGATAATTTAAACAAGAACAATTTCAAAGGAAGTCAGACATGTTGAAAATGTTGAGCCATTCCTCATGAGGACACTCCCCGTGCATTCTGAATTTCTGGATATCTCTTCGACGAAATCAGCGCCGTATACGTTGACTGGAACAGAGTAAATTCCAGTAGGACAATCGTGGACCACTGGTCGTTCACATACTGGGACACAACGCATTGAAAGTTCACCTAAGTTTCCTAACTAGTTAATGAGCATGATTTTTCTCTGGATTACACGTCTTCTGGCTTTCTCTGGATTACACTGATTCTAGATTATTTGGATTGGATTCTTGATTTCTGGATTGAAGATTCTACACCAAAAGAATTGTTGAAATAGGCAGCGAATGAAAGTTAAAACAAAACACTGTTAGTCTACACTACAGTTTTAAACGGTCCAACGAAACGCTTCAGTGAAAGCTCTTATTAAGGTTGATAAGCAGCGCATTAATAAAATTCTGCTTCCTTTCTTTCTATACACTAATTTTAGGCATCTAATATAGAAAAAGCTGTTTTCTTAACATTATTTCATAATCGACCAAGAAAAAAGTGTTAAAATTGAACAACTAGAAAGCATGAGAAACATACTCATAAAACACGCAAGGGAAAAATTAGCGTTATAAAAGAGAAAAAATTATGACTTGGAAAAACTCACTGCTGCTTGGCATTTATGAAGTTTCGACGAGGCATAAAAACTCAAATATTCATATTCAATCTGCAATTTTCAGACAATTAAAGGCAAAAAATAATTACGTTGGCCTCATATGAACATCGAGACAATGATTTTCGACAAAATTAAAGCAAAATTTAATAACCAAACGTAACAAAATGTGAAATCACTTCTACCAAAGATTGTAAGTAAAGTATCGGTTTCGATTTGTTGACAGACAGAGTTGCACTAGCTAAGAAATCGCACGTAGTTTGTTAAGGATTTACATAGTACACAAGGTATGTAGAAGTTTTTTTTCGAAAAAAATCACACTACAGTACAAAGCGGTAGTTCTCAAAGGGCAAGCATCCAGAATAGTTAGTGAAAGCCTACACGTAGATGATTGCAGCGAAACAATCGATAATTTATTTATTCAAATGAATTACACTAATCTAACGGAAATTGCAAACCAGATCAGAGCCTTGGAGGTACTTTCGTCGCTTACACTGCCAGTAATTTTGATCCTTACTGAAATTATTGGCCACTGAAATTTTAAAATTGGTGAAGAAGTACGAAAAAGAAAGATGACAAATGTGGCTCATAATGAAATCGACAATGATCATCTGTGTGATAAAAGGGATGGTGTTAGAATACAACGTAATATGGACTCAGTTTTGAGTGCATTAGATGATAGTGCAAATTCGACAGCAGCATAAGATGATAGTGTCCGTTGCACTACACGAGCAAAACTCTCGTTAATACAAAATTTAAACATTTCAAAAAACGCTAAATATCAACTGAGTATGTTGAACGTGTCCATCGTATCAATCAGAATACCTCTGAAAATCACTACTCTGCTCAACTAATTCAATTTTAAATATCTGAATTGAGATATACACGACTGAAGAGAACCATCAACAGCCGGCAGGAAACGCATCATATGGGGAAAAAATGGGAAAGCTCAGAAAGTGATTGGCGCTGGGCGGAGAGAGCTTTATCACGCAGAACATCCATCCATCCATCCCAGTGTGAACGGAAGGAAAGAAGGTGGTGATTTCATCGGAGAGATATCAAGTACACCAAGATATAGAATCAATAGCTGCTGAACACATAAGAGACTTGTAAGTACCTCGCTCATTCTTCAACAGCCTCTTGCACTTTGGTAGGGAAAAAAAGGCGAAACGAGATGGTGTTGTTTTATGTGTAGCATCGCTATGCGAAGCAGATGGATATCGATTCTTGTCAGTTAACGACAAGTGGACTGGGAAAAAAAAAAGAAAATTTTGAAAGAGTCAGTAAATTGAATGATTTTATGGCGCCGCAGCATTAGAGGGCATCCCTTCCGTTATACGATCACAAGCACTTGAATCGCACGCACTCTTGTTGCGGGCATATTTCTCATCTCCAGTGCCTCGTCGATCATCAGATATTCACTGCCCTCTTGTAGCCGATCGGATGACAAAGACGATTCCTCTTCAGATACACCAAAATGATTACGATGTTGTTAAGCCATAATGACAACGTACGACACAGTTGTCGCTTGTATGTGCCGGAAAAAAGTCATGAAACTCCGGGTTCACGCCACATTACTTACGATTCCTTGTGACGAATAAAATGGCGATAACTTTGTTTTTTTATGGAAAAGCTATTGATTAGCAAAAAAAGCCTCTGTTACACACAAACGCACATACATACATACATACACACATATACACACACATACATACGTACACGTCCTTGGGATCTGTGCTTTTACGGAGAATCAATAGAGTACGGCTGGCACAAACGATGCTGGATGTGAAAACAAGCGCAATCGATTGAAGAAGGGCAGCAGCATGTGTTTATCTGTTTGTGTACGTTTTTCGATGCATCTGTGTGATGGCATTCACGCTTTTCTCTTATCTCATTGCATTGTATTCTAGTGGTACACACGTCAAGGTGAATCTAGTAGCGGGGATTTTTGTCTCCACGGGGTCTACCATTCTGACAGACCGCGGGGAGTGTGCATGGGACAAAACGACAGTGCCGACGCTCGATTGTAGCGAACGTAGATGATTGATTATCAACGATTATCAGTAAAGTTATTAGAGGGGGGGAGGGGGGTGGGAGAGAAGTATTGAGCGGATGCTGTTAATCGTCGAATGTTAGCACTATGGTAACACGTGGCTGTGAATCGAGCGGGGTGGTGACGATGTGCGACACGATGTTTGGTCGATTGAGGGTGTGACGAAGTGAGCGCGGCCGGCTACGCCAAAGTAACAAAGTATTGTTGCGATCGTCGGTGAGCGACGAGATGACGCCCACACGGCGCTTGTGTCCGAAAAATCCAGAGATCATCGCCTTCACGGCTTCCACACGCGCGCACACACATAGACACACAGACACACACACGCACACATATACGCATACATGCACACCACACACACAGACACGCACACACACATACACACATGCACACATACACATGCACACACACATGGACATACATACACACACGCACACATACACAAATACACACACCACACACAGCGTGCAGAGAGAATCATTTCGCCTTCTTCATCCAATGGCCGATAGAAAATCATCTGCACCGGTTTCTGAACTTTCATGAGTTCAAGAGTTCGATTATTGCAAGGTGATTTTGAGATTTCTTCATGAACGTCATGAGTGCTGGTCGGATCGATTATCACTCGAACCATGGGGTGGGAAAGCTCTGTCAGAACGTTCCTACGTGGATTTTTACATTTTACTGTTCTATTTTACTCGTGTTGAAAAAATTTTGCAGCATAGAAAAAAAGGATCATAGGTGGCGCAGTGGTTAGAGGTGCGCTGCGTCGAACACGAGGTCAATGGTTCGATCTGGCCCTCATGGCTCACCAAGACATCCATCCCTCGGGATGTCGGTAAATTGGTACCAGACTGGTCCCAGACTTGTCTGGGAGCATAAGCAGAACTGACTCAATAGAACGATAGGCTACCTCGTGTCATTGTAAAGGCTAGATATGTATGCAATCATCTTACGCGAAGTTACAAAAACTAAAGACGAATGCATGGCGCATCCCTCAGGAATTGATTAATGCCGAGAGCTTTATTTTTTTATCCTTTATAGGAAGCTGTAACAAGTAATGAATGTTCCACACAACACTAAAAACATATATACCTAAGGGGTTCGAGTGGTAGCCAAAAATGCCACCTCAGACGGGAGTTGAATTTTTTCTACATATCTTACCAAAGCTGTCAGCAATTAACCTTTGACAGGTCTGGTCGGAGATGCAAATATTGCATTTAACCCAAGTAAGCTGTCAATCATTGTGTTCATATGATCTCACTATTTCTTTGCTTTTACAGCCTTTCCGCAGTGTTAAAATGTTCCAAATATCCACGTAGGGGATTTGAGTGGTAAGCAAAATTTCGACCTCAAACAGGAGTTGAAACTCGAATTTCATCTCATAGCGGGTAAGCCTACTATATTGTTACCACTCTTTTTTCTACCAAGTACGTATTCATTTAATTTGATGAGATGTGTTCGGTTGAAAGCATGAATTATTGCCGATTTTTTTCTGCATTCTTTTCTCACGTTCGAGTTGTACTTTAGTGCATTCTCCTTAGAGATTTCTGGAAACCAGGCTTTGAAAGCGCACAAATACAATGGGCAGGATAGACTTGAATCGAAATGGACGACTAGAAAAAATCCGCACCATAATCCAGGAACACTTCCACGATACCAGTGTACTGTCTACTGTCGAGAAATCAATTTTGTGTCTGAGTTCTATACTAGTTGGCGAATCAATATTGTAGTGGAGAGGGCAACACAAGGTGCAAAGGCTCTTTCCCGATCTAGATTGCCAATCGCGTTTGACTATAACGCTCTCTGTGGTGCGGTGAGTCATGGCTTGATTGGACATGGAAAATGAGCCAGGCTTCGCTCATATAATCAAAAAAAAAAGATGCCTAGCATCTCACCCTGTAGGACGACGACTTACAACCGCTTTGTGCGAAGTGGTGATTGTAAATCACTTTGATTCCGTTCTATGACAGCTCAGACAATTAACTCATTTTTACGTGACCAACATTGCACATTATATGGATTTCAGATCTTCATGCATTCCGTTTCCACGCGTCCATCACCCACGAAGATCTTCTAACTCTTCGCATGGGCGCTCGATTGCTGTTGTAGGATTTTTCCTCTTTTATAAATGCAGACTGAAAACACTGAGAATGATTACGATAACATTTGAAACGAAAGGAATGCAGATTGAGTCATTTTCCGCCAGAACTCTGATATAGCCGAGCTAAAGCGTTTTTATTTGAACTGCAGAGGGTGATGTGTTTCCAGATAAAACCGGTTCCAATTTTCCGACCCGGAAGGGATGAAACGCTCAGTGAAACAACTGATGCAGTGTCGCGCTAGAATTCTATCCGTACACTTGCCACAATTAAAATTTATATTGTAACGGAATGAAATCGAGTAAAAATATGGGCAAAATAGCATGGCATGAGCTTTAGTCTATCCCAGTGATTTTCGATAATTGTGGACGTGCGTGTATGGATATGATATTTTTGAAAAATTGCATAATATTCCACAGTCTTCTACACGTGTATTAGCTATATCAGGATTTTTTCTAACGCATTGAAAACTCTGTTACCTATGTGTCACAGTTTTGAATACGTTTCTTTGTGCTACAACTTTTTTTTCCCGTGTTCTTTCAATGTCAGTATTTCTTTCACGTAGACGATGTGACCACTATGACTGAGAAATGACTCTATTTTGCACGAGGCGAGGCAGCTGTTATAGTGCATTTTGACAGTGATTTGCAACCGCGTTTGTTCAGAATAATACACTTCTATGGCTTAGTTCAAAATCCCGACTATCTCTGAACCTTGACATGACTGAAGAAATGTAAACTTTCTTACAATCTCTCCTTTTCTTTATCTAGAACTTGCACGAGGCTGGTACTTCTTTTTTTTTTCCAAAATCCATGGTTTATTTTCAGACGTTCATTGGCATTTGAATGTTTAAAAGTTTGTTTTATAAGGTTCATAGTTTGAATTTTTTGGTAGTTACCGAATCAAATTAGAAATTCTTGTACTGCCTGCAACACTTGACGATTCTTTTGGTATGCACATATTGGACCAGTTTCAGATTCGGAGGTTTTGATGAGGGCTCGTAATAGCGAGTGCGTCTGTGTGTTGCTATTAATGGACGTTTCTGTTGTAGGACAAGACTAGTTGAACACGTCGATGCATTGTGATTTTGAGGACAATTCACGTATTGATATGAACTCGTACCACTTAATCTTCTACATTTCGGCACATTACGGTTCTCATGTGGTAATCAATATGATTTGTTTTTGTGGAAGAAAACGAATGAACTCAAGCGACGAAAAGAAAAACGCTGCAATTAGATAGCCTTTCGGACAAATGTAGTGTAAGAATCACGTGGTGGTTCGTATCAGCAAACATGTTCGCCTGAATGTAGTCTTCAGTAGGAAGCGGTTTTGCTGAGTGTGTTGAAAGTGGTGCGCCATGCGTCGTGTCCTTCTTAAAAATGTCTATTTTATATTTATACTTCAGCGTCATTTTGCTTTTTTAGATTTTCTAAGAGATATTCATGCCAACAGCCTTAGGTGTATAGATTGTTTGGGAAACGGTTTCCTTAGCCTGTTAACACATGTCAATGGAACATGAATTTTCTCCTAGAGTAGGCTCCCAATCGACAGAACATTTTTAACCAGTTAAACTTACGTTTTTTTTTCAAAATTTTGTGATTCTCATGAGTTTCAGTTGGATCACATTTTTTGAAGGTTTTTCTGTCATGCACCATTAAAGATATATATATATATATATATATATATATATATAATATAGAGAGAGAGAGCATTTATCATTTATATACATCATTTTATATTATATTTATATTTTTTATAATTATATTTATACTTTTTATTTTTAAATATTATCATTTTATATCATTTTTTGCATTTATATAACATATATCTGCCTCTAGTTCACGATTTCGGATGTTTAACTATATTTTGTGTTTCCCAAGGGATATATTGATACAAGATCTTTAGAGCAGTGGTTGGGGAAACACTATAAGGTATAGAGATCCCATTCATTCCCATTAGTTCGCCGATCGTCCTAATCCCTATTATTATCGTCTATGTAAGACCGAGAGTTGCGAATATGCCTAATGGTAGAGGCGTGGAGTGCTTGAATTTTAAAAGCAAAATGCCAGATCTCTTGTGTGACATGTGGTAATGAATACATAGGCGAAACGGGAAGATAACCTCGGTTTTGCTTTGTAGAACAGCCAGATGGAAGATTCAAAAGTCGGACAAGTAATTCCTCAGGTACGCATAGGACAGAAAGGCATAACAGTGCAAACCTGAGTAGTACCAAGAGACCTGGGGTAGAAATCAAAAACGCCGACGTGAATAACCCTTCAGGACTCCTATAAGCCGCAAAAGTCCAAGAGCGACTGGAATGGAAGAGTTTCTAAACTACAAAAGATATGACGCCTTACCTTAGATTAATTTTTCAGTCTAAATAAGGCTCGCTTCCTACAGCTTGTCACAACACACTAGTGACTTCCTCCATAAATGTTTTAGAGGGTGCGGTCTAAATAACAGCCAGACTAACTGACTAATTTTGCATCAGGATTTTACTACATCACCTGTATCATCTGTCGTTTTGTTGATCGCCGAGGGGCTTAAGCGACACCAGCAATGCTTCCTTTTTCCGGAGGGTCTTCTTCGCTCTAGGAGCGTAAATCATCATATTTCTTTTGTAGGCTTCTCGTAAAAAAAATCAAACCATCGGGTCCTTGGTCTTTCTATAGAGCGCTTAACATCCCGAGGAGTTGATTTAAATACATGTACGAAATAAAAGATTGGAAAAAACTTCTAAGAAAATTTTTGAGGATTTCAATTTTTGGTAACTTTGTGTTATTTTTATTGACATTTTTGTATATATTTATCTAGTTCATTGATTTCAGCTTCAAAATACCTATTAAGCAGTATGATTTGCGTGTTTTGATCCGCCATTACTAAAGAAAAGATTTAACGATCCTCAAATTCGTCAATGAGATTAATAGGGTGAAGGTGCTGGTACGGCGGCAAAATCGACTTTGGACAGATGAATCGAGAGATTTACAGAGGAGGATTTTGATCTCGAAGACATGCCTTGTCCAGGCCGGCTGTGTGATCTGGATGAAAGCGACGTGCAAGCTGCTTTGGATACTCAGACTTCATCGAGCACTCGTAATTTGCGAACAGCTTGGAGTTCCGCAGCGTGTCGTTGTCAACATGCTGCACCAGTTCTACCTTTCCCACAAGAAGCCTCGTCAGGATTCGCATGAGCTTCATTTGATTGTGACCATTTTAGATCAGTGCAACATTTTTGAATGACCGTCCATCTGAATAGTCCAATGAAGTTTAAGAAGCATCTCAGGAGTTTTTCGATTCAGAAGAGCCGAATATTAGTTTGAGCCAGGTGCCGAATTTTGTAGAGCAATGGCAGAAAGTCGTAGGCAATAGTGGTCTATACTTTGAAGACAACTTGTAGTTGTTTGTGTTGTTAATTTGCACATATAAACGAGACTTTCAAACTTTCCCTAAATTTTTCGCTTAATCCTCGTACTGCCCGTTGGATATGTTATGATATAGCAATAAGTTATACGATTTTTGCAATGAAATGGCATGATTTTAATATTTTTCAACTTCGTATTTTCTTGCAAACCTTATGATATAAAACTTGCCTATATTTGCTTCAAGATAGAGCTGTCTTGGGAACGAATTCCCTTGCTAATCATGCACGAATGGCGCTTAGAGGCAAATGTTAGTGAAGCGACGCTCAAGAGTAATGGAGCTTCCTGTGGATGGCGCGAGCTCTAATGATCCTCCACAGTGTTCTCGCGAGCTTTGAACTTCTCGAACCACTTCCTAGCCGTCCTTTGTGCAACCGTATCACCGCTCCAAGCTCCATTAATCTTGAGCATCGCTTCACTAGCTCAACGTGTCATTCGTGCAGACTAGCAAGCGATATTGTTTCCAAGACTACCCCATCTTAGAGCAAGTATAGGCAAATTGTACACCAAAATGTTCTCAAGAAAATGCGCAATTGAATGGTACGAAAATTATGCAAATTCAATGCAAATCACATTGAAAAACCAAAACGACACGACTTATCACACAGCCGATCATGTCAAGGCTCTGATGAAGGCGAGTAGTCAGAATGGTAACCATCAAATTTGAACGGAATTCAAAAGGATTACCAACCTCGTGCAAGTTATACGTCGAAGAGGACGGTTCGTACGGAACAAAGCTATTCTTTCCTCGGTTTTTCCTAGTTATCTTGATAAGAAGTTGATGCAAGATGATATTCTGTTACCAAAATTGGAGCAGAGAGCTTCCCCTTTTTCAAATAAGAACACACATATTTTATCTGGAAGAGTTCAGTATCTACTTACACTTTCAAGACATCTTAGGACTATTAACAATGGCTAAAATCACTCTGGCAAGATAATGCTAAGTAGTAGCATAAAAAAATACTCTCGAATATCCAGAATAAACCGAACTTATGGAACAAAGAACAGAAAAATTTGTCAGTAAACACAGATCATACGAGTTCATAGTTTGGTTGGTACTGGGGATCACATTTGAGGCACAGATTCATATGGTGAGTTGGAAAAGTAGGCATCATAAACGACAGTTTTTTGGAAACGCGCATGGTTACGCTTGAGTCAGAAGACATGACAAGATAACGTGAAAACACTAAAGGCTTACAAAGACAAAGTTACACTGTAATATATCGAATATCTAAACTAGAATGGTAAAATTCCCCAATTGGATTAGCTATTAACGTATATGTGTATATCGTATGAAAAAAATATTAGCCTGATCAACTTAATGCTAGAAAATAAAATTCTAACTACAAGAAGCGAAAATCCTATGTGGATTGCAGACTGATAGGCAGTCAAAGACTTTGAATCACTTTGAAACAAACAACATAATGAAGAAAGTATTATCCTCACGAATGAAGGAAAAATGTGGAAATTATCTACTCACTGGATTACTGGAACGGTCCGTCTTTATTTGTGGATTCCAACGCATTGAAACGTGGTGGTTTAGTTTTATTGTTCGCTAAGACCCGACGTAAGAGCCGAAGCTTCATCAGGTCGTCACCACGTTAGAGCAGTCGCCGGCCCTTATGAATCAGAAACTACCATCATGCGACTAGTAGCTACGAAGACGATTGTCATTCCTGATACGGTTTACTTTCCAAACTTCTCGAGTGAAAACGTCGAATTCCTTCTCAGCTTGAATGGCCATGCTGAAGGGTTGAACCTCACGCTGTGCTTGGCAGTCCGACACCCACAGGCACCACCTGATTACGATGACACGGTATCTCATTTGGGAGAAATTCGGAAAATATGGTATGAAAAACCCTTTAGAACCTAAACCTATTACTAGTCTTCATTAACACTCTTGCTTGGCTCTTCACGCATTATGTCAAAATGAAAGGAGATAATTCAATGGAAAACGAGGAAAACCATGACATTGTGCATAAAAGAACATTTCTTCATTTATGGAATTTTACTCAAGCCATCACGAATCACGACTGACATAACACTGAAAGAAGGATAGAGAGGTGGGGAAAAGTACGGTTTTGAATGGCATCCACTAAAATGGACTATATCCACAGAGCCACAAGACTCACTGAAATATCGCAAAAGTACAAGAGACCGCTATGTATCAATTCGATTAAATTGAAGAAAGATTATATCTTAAGTGAAACAATGGTAGAAAGAAGAGATTCTAACAGTTAAGGCGTTCTTACTCAGAACATAAAATTTTTCGTCAGCTATACAAAAATTTCAGAACTAAAGTCTCCCCATGCTGCAATGACATTACTGTCGGGCTAGATAAAGGAGTTCGACAAGAAGATGCCAATTTGTTTGATTTATTACTGTAACCCCACAAAGCGTTGTGCGTAAATTAGAATGGGCGAACATTGGAGTTGAAGTCGATGGTCGAATTTACACCAATTTTGCTCTGCTGATAACATAAATTATATGGCAAGAAGCACTAACCGAATGAAACGAACGTCAACCGACTTTGATAATGCTTGTGGAAAGATTGGTCTACAAATAAATCCCACGAAAAGGATGCTCAAGAGAAACGGATTGGTATTCTATGGACTATTCACGCTTAGTGGAATAGATGCCTGTCAGTATTTTACTTACGTCTACTTGGGTCGGAAAGTCAATATGACTAACCAATTGACTCCAGAGATCAGCAGAAAGAAGCGAGCGGTTTTGGGAGTGCTTCGAACAATAGATGATGCAGTGAAGCAAGTAAAGAACATCCAACTCCGTGCCCACGTTTTCGACTCAACTGTTATCCCTACCTTAACGTATGCATCAGAAACCTCGTCGCTACGTGAGAATGATGGATTCTTGGCGTCATCAATCGCACAGTCGATAGAGCGATGCTGGGAGTATCCGGCTTGTCGCAAAATGATGGAAAGGGTCCGAAGATCTGGCTCATGACGATTATCGGAAATCAGTGACTCCATTCTAATCGCGAAATCGAGTTTACATGTTCTTAAAGTCCTGTAGAAAGGCTGTTTCACCGACTTGATGAGTCGCTCATGAAAACTTCCTTGCCATGGGGCAAATGGAGTGATGCATCGCCACTCTATTTCCCTATTGGCTATCGTGTGTTCCATTTTCGGGAATGGACTGCAAGCGTTCATTGAGAATCGCTTCTCTCGGCATGAATGTTGGAGCCTTAAAGCTCGTAACTGATGATGGTGCTCCGCGTCTGGCAAAGAAACGACTTGAGAACATAAGGATTGCAGTTATGGTCACGTCGGAGACGAAGTCTAAATGGATTTGTCGGGTCGCCATACAGGTCATTATCGCTCCATAACATTTGCTTTTTGTAGGGTTTGATTGAATAGCTTAGTGGGCCGAAGCAGTCCAGGCTCACGCGCTCGAAGGGACGCGATCTGCACACTCTTCGTTGGGGTAGATCTTCTGACTTAGGCACTTGTAGGGAAAATTGTTGAATCATTGGCATTGAACTCATAAACGTAGGATCTTCGTGATTTGTGCTCACAGTAGTTCTCTAAAACTAAAAGGGGATTTTTGGCATCTCTGCTCAAGTCGCTTCGTCCTAGAATCTCGAAACATCGCAGAAGGCCTTCATCATCCAGTTCAACATTCAAATGTGTTACAGACTGCAACATAGGAGGCCTTGTAGTTGATATTTAGTGTTACCTGATCAATATTTTTGTGGCTACGGTAATCTCCTTTGCAGAGATATCAGAGTCACTATTAGTTGCCGGGGCTTGTAGAAATGTAGATAACTTGATGTGATTCCTTTTGCGAGCATTGAATTTAGTGCTTGGGACATGAACGTAGCGTAGAATCCTCGCGACGATTCTTTCTGCACTAGTTTAGGAATATTTCTCTACTGAAGCAGGAATATCAACTTTGTTTTCTCTATCCTGTTCAACAAGAAGTTGTTAGTGCTCTTGGATAAATTCTTCGCACGTTACACCTAATTAATCATTATGAAGTGTTGACATTCTGGCCTCGGAGAAACAGCTTTCATTGTATTTAGGAGTGTTAGACTTGGCTTTCCATTATTCTGGAGGTTCTAGAAGGATTGGTGGAGCACTCTTCCAAAGATGATCGAGTAATTCACGTTGATCTAGTCCGCGAGCAGCGCAATGAGCTGCATCGTATTGTGATCTGATGTGTCCGATTAGAACGCGTAGACCTGTACTTTGGATGCGTTCAACAATTTTATCTATCTTTATAAAACGATTAAATACTCTAAGTCCAAGGCTCTTTAATGGTTTGCGTTTTATCCAGTTGAGCGCGAGTTCCGAGTCTCTGAAAGCAAAGATGTCCTGGATGCACACGGATTTCTGGAGTTGAGTCAGGACAGCAGCCGTCAATCGGAGTGCTAAGAAGAGTGCGTCCAGTTCCGCTTTCGGTATTGCTGTAGTTAGCTTCAAAGAAGACAGTTCGCCCTTTAACATCAGAAGGTTAGTTCTCTTGAACGTAGGTAAATACAAGCGATTGCTTCAGTACTAACGTGGCAAAGGCTACCAGAGTGTAGTCGCTATCCTTTGCCGGCAGAAAACATGGCAGATATTTCGTTCATATACACACTTAATGTTTTTTGTAAGATCTAGTAGAATAGTGCCCCAGTCATACTTCTTTGTCCATGAAGAACGTAGGAATACTATAGCTTCATGAAGTGATGATAAGAGATTCCAGTGGATCGTATAAGAAAGCTAGAATAAGCAGCTGTTCTTTTGGTGGCTCGCTGATGTAATCTTGTGCTGTATGATATTTGTAAGCAGTCTGATTGAAGCTCCACGGAATCCCTGGCACCTTTGGTAGGTGACCGTCTGATGTATTAGGAGGTGGTATTCTTGCCATTAAATAGGTATCGTTTGAAGTAGATTCGTGAAGATTCATATTGAAGTCGCTGAATATTTGTTTACACGTGAGTAGAAGTATATTGACTTTTCCAACCGTAGGCGGTCAGAATCAAGTTGTCAACATACAAATTGTGTTTTATTTCCTTGACCAAGTCGCTGTCTTGTTTGCAGCGGTCGAGGTGATGATGAACCATTCCTGCGAAAAAAAACGGTGATGCGATTAATCCAAAAGTGGTTCTGCTGAATCGAAGAACTTTGATGTTATTTTGGGAAGGTGGTGTTATGATTGCGTATCCACGAGCAGCGTGTCACGCCTCGGTCTTCTTCATAAGGACGAACTCGCAAAAATGCTTTCTTGATTGGTTGTGGTACAAGGGTTTGTGGACCCTCTCCAATACATGCAAGAAAGTGACATTTGTGGCTTCTGTTTTAGGTCATAGTGCCAGCACTGATTATAGTGATCAGGTAGGGGTGGGGGGAGGGGGGAGGGGTTCGTCTCCTTCACTTCTAGCTTTATGTGCTGGCGTTGATCGGCTGCTGGTCATGTAGCGCGGTATTAACTCGTTATTAGAGATTGTTTTATTCAAAACTGCAGCAGTGTTCCCATGCCAAAGAATGCCCTTGTTTCTTTCTTGGCTAATAATTTCCGTTGAGCTTGACTAAGAAATTGAGTGACCTTTTCGTACATGTAGTGATCCGCTGATTAGGTGACCTCTGTGTTGTGCGCTTAGCTCCCGAAAAACGATGTTTTCAAATCGGTGCCGTTCAAAAGCATTACGAGTCCGGCCTACTTGATTTCTACGATTTCGCGATTAGAATGGCGTCATTGATTTTCGATCATTGTCATGAGCCAGAACTTCGGACCCTTTCCATCATTTTGCATTAAGCCGCATACTCCCACCATCGCCCTATCGACTGTGCGATTGACGACACCGAGAAATCTTCCATCCTTCTCAGTAGCGACTAGGATTCTGATGCATACGTTAAGGTAGGGATAACAGTTGAGTCGAAAACGTGGGCACGGAATGGATGTTCTCAAATTGCTTTACTACATCATCTATTGTCCGAAGCACTCCCCAAACCGCTCGCTTCTTTCTGCTTATCTCTGGAGTTAATTGGTTAGTCATATTGACTTTTCGACTCAAATAGACATAAGTAAAACACCGAAAGGCATCTGATACTAAACATGAATGGTACATAGAATACCAATCTGTTTTCCTTGAGCATGCTTTTCGTGGGATTTATTTGTAGACCAATCTTCCCACAAGCATTATCAAAGTCGGCTGACGTTCGTTTCATTCGGTTAGTGCTTGTTGTCATATAATTTATGTTATCAGCAGAGCAGAAGCAGTGTAATTGTCGACCATTGACTTTTACTCCCATGTTCTCCCATTCTAATTTTCTCACAACACTTTGTGGGGTGACAGTAAATATTTCAAGCAAAACGGCATCTTCATGTCGAACTCCTTTATCTAGGCCAACAACAATGTCATTGTAGCATGAAGAGACTGTGGTTTTGTAATTTTTGTACAGCCAAAGAAAAATTTTCATGGAGGCTTTCCATGGGGCCGGACGTGATTGGGAGGGTAGCGGCACTGACTTGATACATCGGTAGGCTACTGCAAATCATTCATTCTAAGGACCAGATGTGCATTCAATCAGTCCATACGATGGCTCAATTTGGGGACGAATGGCGTATCCCCCCGAGGCTCATCAAGGACGGGAGCTTTAATTCTTTTTCTCCAAAAATTGTACCATTCAAAAAGCCTTTAACTATGAATTGTCGCCTCTTCTGATTTCCATTGACTGAAATATAAGTTATGAATTTTACAAATCTTCACAAAAGAGATACAAGCTTTCATATAGTTCACACTGAACTTGCACTGTTTGAGGCTCATCTTCTCAATCTATCATCTATCGACAAGGGTCTTATCGTTCATTATTGTTTCATTGAGTGATTGACGACGACGACGACGACGACGACTGGAACAAAGGGCTGGTAAAAAGTTCCGCGTGCGCATTTCGGACGGAATCTAACTTTAGAATATTCTGTTTCACTCTTACAATTTTTACTGTGCGATTCTGATGGTCGGTTTTATGCAACAAGAGCGTTTCATTGGTCGATGCGACAAGCAAAAATTATGTTACACATTCGCCTCGCCTTCATTTTTATCACGCGTATAATTTGCTGGAAACAGAAAAACGTATCAGTGGGTAAAGTAGTTTTCGTTCTAAAGGAGAGGAAAAACTCATGATTCAATAACAATATATCGCTCGTCCGCCACGCCCCGCCGTTGCCACGGCCCTCGCTCTCTTGAATGGTCGATAAACAACCTTACCACAAATGTAAAACTCAGTCTTATTTTTTCTACCAGACAGTTGTTTTGGAATATAAGCACATCGCTAGAATCAGGAAACATCACGCCATCAGATAATACTACTAGCCTAAAGAAAGAGCTCCGTTTGGCGAAGTTTGAAGCACAAATTAAAAAGACCAGAGGAGATCGAAAGGTTAAAAGAGCTTTTTGAAAAGGAATCATATTTTTGAGTTTCTCGAAGTTTGTGCTAAAGTCTGAGTGCTAGAACTCTCGGAAAGGAACTTTGTCCAGCGAAATATAGACGATATAAGAAGAAAAACGTCATTTCATGAAGCATAATTGTATTTTAAGTGTTACAGCGTTATGAAAGAATTTTGAAAAAATCTGCAACGTGGGGCTGTAAGCTCAGGTCCCAGCTTCCGAACGATTACTAAAAATCTTCGGGAAAGTTTCGCTCCAGCGAATGAGATCGACTTTTCATTAGTCTCCTCCTAATCAGAGAGAACCCGATCCAACTCATGATGGTTGTCGATTTTGCATAACACTCATCATTTTTGTATCTATATTCATGAAGCCTTCACTAAAGAACAGCAAAATAGCAAACTATTTACACGAAGATTAACCTTAAGTGAACTCCGAATGCCTGTCACATACGTGGTGGCTTCTCATCCCCCCGGATTTGCTGTTTTGTTACGATGAATGAGTCGAAGACGTTTGTTCTCCTCAGCACTAGTTTTTACTCGAAAATGTATTATATTATAAAACTACGAATAGTCCATCATCGATTTGACAAAACTGGAATTACATCTTCAAAAAACTCTAAGGTTCTGATCCAAATCCATCCAACATTTCCGAGAAACCGTGAGATCACAAGTCAGTAAGGATCACTTAGCTGACGTAGAAGAACATCGTCGCAAGACGAAGTTAGAAGTAGCCACATCAAAGTAGGAGTTAAAGATTGATTATGACTTAACAAATCATTCGAAACAGGAAATACATGTTCTGTCTAAATTATTTTTGGATAATCATGCCTTCTCAAAAATAGCATAACAACAATACGGCAGAAATCAGTAAAAAAAATGAAAATCTGACTACTAACTCGGCTGTAAATTGATATATGCATAAGTCTCGTAATTCGTCTAGGGGTATCAAGTTGTATGCAAAGCATTTGACCCGAGGAGGAAGTTCAACCGCGTTTAACCCATACTGCCGGCGCGTCATACCACTACACCATCGAATCCACCGTTTTGCTACCATTCTTTATCCGATATAAACTATTCAAATTTTCAGCCACCATCCTTCATGGGTTTGATCTGGTAAATGGATTCAGTAAGAAAGAATGGTAGCAAAGCTGTGGTTTCAGTATTATAATGGCAGTACGCGCTCCCAACAAAGATGAAGAGCAGGTTCAACTCTTGTCTAGATTCGAATGCTTCGCATATCACTCAGCACTCCTAGACATTACGACATTATAACACTGCTTAAGAAAAGCAGTAAAAGGAAAAGGTTGTGTAGGAAGAAGTTACTTCGATACCTTCCAGCAATACTCTTCCGAAATCAATCGATGAACGCATCAAGCAGTACCTCAGCTCGATCACTTCAGAGATTGCGAAAGACACTCGACTCCACCAACTATCTACGACAGTCATAAAGATGACGAAATCCACAAGAAGCGTTTCGAAGCAACACGTGAAATAATCGAAGACCTCTCTAACGGCTCAGTACGAGGAAACGAATGGAATGTAAGAAGTGCTGAAATTCTCGCAATATCATGATTTGTGATGATGAGTCGTATAAACAAAAAGTAATACGCATGCACGGAAGTTGACCATAGGTGTGGTTGAACCCGTGCTTCACTCCAACCGGAGGCGTCTGTTGCCACTACACCACCGTGGCTACCGATTACCTACCACTCATTCTTCAGTATCTCCCTATAATGGCTATCAGCCACCAATCTTTAGTAGTTTTTCTTTGGAAATTTCGCTTACCACCCAATCCTGTCAGGTATGGTAAGTGAGCTCTTCAGCTGGCGCGAGGTAAGTATACGACGTTGGTGTTGTCGTTGTTTGTTGTTGTTGTTGATAGATGGCTGTACGGATTTCTGGCTGACGTTTCGGTGAGACCGCCTTCTTCGGAGCCTGGACGTACACTGTTTTCGATATTTGTATGAGCCGGTAAAATGGATCAATGCGCAATTACCGTCCCTTGGATCAAGTTAGAAAAATCAAGCGCATATAAGGTGCCAAGTCTCGTGTTACAGTGGCGCATTCATCTTTACATTTCATTTATGGATTTTTAGCGTTTATTCAATATGCTTCAATGGTTTTGCGCCTTGATTTTTTAGATACCCGCGCAATGGTCGTGATCGTTGCAACAAAATCATTATTGTTGTGCTTTTGCGCCCTACGTAAGCCTAGAGGTTTGCTTCTTTCGGTGTTAGCCTTTGTTAGCCCCTCATACAGATTTCGAAAACAGTGTACGTCCAGGCTCCTAAGAATAGCTAAGTTACCATATTCGACTGATATTTAACTTTGATGCCAAAGTTAGAGAGTCGATCCCCCGAACTTTTGCGTCAAGTACCAGGAAGATTCTTTCAACATGCAAAGGACGCTCTGTCATTAAGGTAAAAAATCATCTCAATGCGACAGAAAGATCTACTTTCTCCGCCGCTTTTTAGAACACCATCTTATTCCTAGTTTCATCAAATCTAGGAAGTTACATATGTGCGGTATACCAAGGGATTCTTCAAGGATACTGAGTATAGAGACACAATTACTCCGCATGTCACTGAGATGCATGCGAAACGAAATGTTCACTAATAATAACAAATGTATGTCTAGAGAGCATCACTGTGCTCAATATTTGGAGAAGAACCTTTGGAGGAGAAAAGTAAGTGGATGTATCTCTATTTGTAATAAGATCAAGTATAGCCTCAAAAACAATCTGAGGAAGAAGTTTGAAGATTTAGGACGCAAACAAACAACACCAAAACATGCACATATCGGATTTTGCAATAACACAGATAATCTCGAAAACCACAATGTGCCAGAACTCATCAAGAGTTACCGTGTTAGGAGGCATAAAGTTACCGTACAATGCGCGTTCAGTATCATAATTAGGTCCAAGCTTTGCTCCCAATCAACCTATCACCAAATCTACCCTGCGCAATATTACTAGTAGTTTGCATGACCTACAAAACCAACTTCGTCATAAGGCTAGGCTGGATAGGTCAGGTTTTGAACCAAAACAAAGGCACTACCCAATTCCATTCCCAGGAGCTTTCTTCAAACAGGGACAATCAAATGGCTATGTTGACCCTACTTTTGGCTCGGTTTTTGGACGATCCTCCTAGTACTTAATCACTTTCGGCTCCGTTAGTGATAAAGGTGGGGCGAATTTCGTAGTCATACATGGTCTGTTGGATATTGAGATAACAGAAAAACATCTTCAGGACGTTTCTCTCTACCGACCATCCTCTGATAAAGAGTTCAACAAACAACACCGGAAACTTAGTAAAGAATGGGTCAATGTGGCGAAGGCTGCGAGTCTAGAAAATTCACTCATCACTCGACTCAAAAACGAACACCCTGTTTGCCGTGTTTATACTTACTTATCAAAACCCATAAATTAACTTCAACTAATGACCTTGCCTCTAGCGACCAACCATTCTTCAAGGTTAGACCTATCAGCAGTTGTATCAACCGATACAATATCCTAGTCCTTGATGCTCGTTCTAAAACAGCTCCTTAAATCTATCCCAACCCATTTACCCAACACAAAAATCTCCCTGGACCACCTACGCTGCGCGGCTAATCAACTCACATGTAATGAACTCGTTTGATGTCACCTCACTTTATATCAACGTATCAAACGACTCTACTAAGCAGGCCATTCTTGAACTACTCATGGAAAACGAACAATATTTCAATATGTTTGGCAGGTTAATTCAACAGGTGATGGCCCCTCTTAAAACAGTGTCTTGGTTGGTCAATCTTCAGGTGGTCGGGGAAATTAATTCACAAATAAGGGGGTTAACCATGGGTCAGCGCCTAGCATCAGGCCTAGCCATCGCTTTTATGTATAAAGTAGAAGCTCCACTCCTAGCTCGCGACTCGTACTCTACTGCCGATACATAGACGACTGTTTTATTGTCTGTTCCACACAGGAGGAACTGGACAAATCTTTCGATGTCTTAATTGGGCAGTCAGAGATTATTAAATTAACGCGGGAAAGTCCAAAAGTAGATTGGCTACCATTTTTGAACACTCAAGTCAAACTCTTAAAAAATGGCTGCACGACAAAATGCTAGCGTAAGCCAAGTAACAGAAATATACTAGTCCACTACCTTTCCTCTTATCCATCACACAAAAAGAAAGCACTCATCAAAAATATTCCCTAAATGGCTAGCAATGTGTGCACTTTAGGACAGGAGAGAAAAGAATCGCTAAACTTGGCACGGCAAATAGCCATATCCAACGGCTATGATTACGATGTACCTAGGGTTAGTGCAACTAATGGGATAAGGTCTCAAAATCAAAACAAAAGAAAACCTTGCAAATTTATCAGGTCGCTTCCAAGTTGCCCTTTATATTAGAAGAAGTTAGTTACGCTATCAAGAAGTGCCTAAGAACAAGTGGCCTTGAAAATTTGGTAACAGTAATCGAACTCCCAACTTGAACCCTGCGCCGTCACCTGGTCTGCAACCATCTCTATGATCGGCTATGTCGCTCAGAGCATTGCGAAATCTGCCCCAACGGGAGGGAGGGGGACTGCATGGGTTCCGGCACAATATACTCGTTAACTTGTAATGTATGCCGGAGGAATATATTAGGGATGGGTGAGCCACTTCTTCATCTGCCCATAGAAGAACATCTAGACAGAAAGGTTAATAGCGACAGAAGCAAACCTCTAGGCTTACATAGGGCACAAAAGCACAGAAATAATGATTTTGATGTAACGATCACATCCCTGGCGCGGGAAGCCAAAACGTCAACGCGCAGGACCTTTGAAGCGTATCGGATAAACGCTAATAATCCATAAATGAACCGTAAAGATGAATGCGCCACTGTGACCCGAGATTTGGCACGTTGCATGCGCTTGATTTTCTAACTTGATCCAAGGGACGGTGCTTACGCTTCGATCCATCTTACCGGCTCATGAAAATATCGAAAACAGTATACGCCCAGGCTTCGAAGAAGGCTGTCTCGCCGAAACGTCAGCTAGCTATTCGTACAGCAGTCTATCAACAACAACAAATGACGACAGCACCAACGTCGTCTACCAACCTTGTGCCACCTAAAGAGCTAAGTTACCATATTTGATTGGTAATTAACTTTGATGTTGAGGTTAATAGAAAGTCGATCTCTTGAACCTCTCAGGTATATTCTAAACATCATAACACTATGAAAAGACAGTAGAAACATAAATACTCTGGGATTTATATAAGTCCAATGGCCGTAGGCTTAATTCGGTTCATAGAGCGATATAGTTCACCAGACCAAACCCGTTAAATTGTTGGTGGGCTGATAGCTATGATAAAAAGATCTTGAAGAATGAGTGGTGGGTAAGCAGTGGTCCGGTGGTTAAGTGGCACTAGGCGAATGTGCAATCTTCTATTGCTAAGGTTAAAGGTCAGATTGAACGTCGTCCCACTGTCAGTTACAGCGTGACTTCAAATACTCTTGAATAAATCCAAGAAATCTCATAATTTCACTGCTTTTGTGCAGTGTTCTGGTGTTTCAAAAATACCTACGGGAATTGAGTGGTATGCAAAGAACTCGACCTCAAGCGGGAGTTGAACCTGCGTTTCACCCATAGCGAGGGCGTCTGAGATCGAGTTCTTTGCATACCCTCAGTTCTCTTAGGTATTTTTGAAACATCATTAACTGCAAAAAAGCAGTGAAAATGTGAGAATTCTTGAATTTATTTAAGAGTGTTTGAAGTCACGCTCTAACTGGTAGTGGGACGAGATTCAGTCTGACCTCTAACCTTAGCAATAGGCGTTCGCATATGACTTGGTGATCCGAGGGAGAGGTATATTCTGCGTCATGTTGGGGTGAAGGGCACCACGAATAGTGCGCCACTCGTTCCATTCTATTTCTATATCAAAAAGAAAATACTTCGATCAAAGTTCTTCTCAGAACCGCTTTTATGGACCCGCTCAAAATAATATAATCTGATAAATGTAACATATTTCGAACTGTTCGGTCTAGTGGTATACAGGCGCCTATTTCGTCCTAATGGGACTCATCAGTATCACTTTCCCTTGGCTCAGGCAATCCCCTGAGGTTAATTAATCCTCTATGAAGGAATCGACGCTGAGTAAAAAAATCACTTCGATGAAAGTTCATTTCCTCATTCTCAGTCTGTCGTCGCAATGCAGCCATAATGCTTTGCGTGGTGGTCGCTATGAGGTGGCTTCTGACGACAAAGCATCATAATGGGACAAGCTGCGGATTTCTGAAGAATTGTGAATTGATGATTAACCCCTGACGAACGGCTATAGAACCTGCTGCGCGCATAGTGATTTGCGCGATTTTCGTTTCTTAATTGAGGTTTCGTTCTTTGTTTGGCGAAAATCTTTGAAATTATTGCATTGCTTTGATAGAACGGAAATTTCTCGACTCGCTCATATCCTTTTCGTTCAGTTATACGCGTCTTCTGTAGAGAAAAGCGATGGCTCACTGCATAGTCGTACTGATTTTGGCAATCAATCGATTGTATTGCATTGTATTAAGAGGATCACAGGAACAGTTTTTAGTTTTGTTCTTTTCTAGTTTTATACAAAACCCAAGAGTCGTCATAAAAAATAAAAGTCAAAGGAAAGCTGGTAATTTATCGAAATTGATTGTGCATGCTGTATTCAATACCTGTTCATCGAAAACTCTCATTATAGCTCATTTATATCAATTATTCGTTTTTTCCAATTATTCAGAGTTGACGTACGTGAGAAGAAGTTGAGTACTTATGGATAGTGGAAGAATTCTGAGCTGGAAAGGACAACAGTTGTTTGAACAAAGGACTTAGAACATCGACATTATGCGAACTATTGATCAGAAATATGTGTCTTCAGAGAAATATTCTCGGTACTTTTCCCCTATCTGCACTCGTATTTCAAAAAGATAATTTTTACTCCTTTTTGTGGTTTAAGCAGTTATTCGACACTTTGAATACCAAGAATCCGAAGGATGTGTTTTATTTCTCAAATGGTTTTTATACTATACTGTAAAGGTGAAGTAAAATTTTCTTTCACACACAAGAATCTTTCGTTGTACAGGCATTTTATTCAGATTTTCAATAAACAATCAATAGCACAAATCTCAACAATTTCAATGCTGAGCATAGTTCTGAAAAGGACCTTCTATTGCGTTGTTACAGCTATACGTTTTTAGGATTCCCACTCGGCGCCGTGTCGAGCTCAGCTCAATTTACACATGACGTGCGGTGCGCGCGAGCGTAAAGCCCAATATTCTTCGAACTGTAACGACTCACCAAGAATCTTTTTTAAAAACTATGCATATCTCTGAAATTATTGAGATTTGCATTATCGAATGGGTGCCGAAGTCTGAGAGAAAAGCCGTGTCTAGCGAGAAATCCTTAAATATGCAACACACTTTTTTTTTTGTTGCTACAGCTCGCAAAGAGATTTTTTTGAAAGGCAAGCACACTACTAAAATCCTCAAGATTTGAGCTGTCGACTGGATATTGAACAGCGATGGCTTGGTGACATACCTGTGGAAGGCGTGCACGCCAAATGTAAACAATGTTGATTTCAGTGTGGCAGCGCAATAAAGAGATTTCTTGGAAGATCAAAACACTATTAAAATTGCCGAGATTTAAACTAATAAAGAAATGCTGAACTTCTTGAGGGAAAGCTTTGCTCGCTTTAAGATGCTTGAGTGTTGAACAACATTTTCCTTTTACTGCTACAGCGTAGATGAAAATCTTTGAAAAAATAAAATAAAGCTATCGAATGACCACCTAAAAGAAAGGCGAGAAATATGTTTTTTGGAAGTGCTGTCTAATGCGCAATAATGAACGCGCTCTATTTCTACACTTACTCGAACTACATGTTAGAATTACCTCCACTCAGACCTCTATTAGAAAGGTTTATTTGTAGAATATGTGCTTTCGAGCTACGTTCTCGCAAGGCAGCCAATACAAATGTCCAATAGGGGTTGAAAGTTTGTTTATTTTTTTACAAGGAGGTGGTATACCACTGAAAAATGAAGGATTTTATGAGAATTAGTCAATCCTTATATCAAAAAGCCTTTGTAAACGATCCATTGTAATATTTCACTCTTTATGGAACAATAAGACACCTCTGACATATAAACTCCACCTGTAATTGCCAATAATTTACTTATGCGTTCAAGTGAGGGGTAATATTTTAGGCGCGAAATGTGGTCTTCTTCTCGCTCACAGCGTTCTTTGGTAACCTTTCAAAAACCAATTGTGTCATCAAAATCCTCGGAATTTAAGCTATCTGATGACTGATGAAACTTTAGTGAGGAGCCATATCGAAGCTTCAAACGAGGAAATAAGGCAGTTGAGTGTGAAACAGATTTCTATTTTTGCCTGTGCAATGTAATAAAAAGTCTTTTTCTAAAACTGAACAGATTATTGAAATCAGAGATATTTAAGCTTCTGAATGGTTACAAAGTGTTTACGCAGAGCTTTTATGCAGCGAGAAAGACCATCAAACAATCGTGTACCTCGGCTTGTACACATCGTCTATTAAGGCTAGATGTAAGCTGTGTAAGTATATGGGATTAGCTCTGTAGGAATCACAGAGTTAATTCTTTGGGGATCAGCTCTGGTGGGCAGGCGGCGACGCGCCATCACTTACACGGCTCTCGCAGAGGCGGCATCTGCGTCTCTGTGCGGGAGTTCGTGCTGTCTGCGCCTTCATTCCTCGCGCGTCTTCATTCCCGTAATAGGAGACGCCCCCTTTACAGTAGCCGATTAAGACCGTGAGAATACTGAGAGAGGAAAGTACTAAGAAGGGTGCGCCTTGCCTGGGAAGCATCCAGAGGCTGTGACTCAGAAAAATGATAAAATTATGCGAGAACAATTACAAGAAAAGGTTTGTTTTGTGAATATAATTTTATAATTGCACTTCAATGCTACTTCAACGACTATCCTCGAGAATTTTTCTATCATTATCAAGTATGAATACTTTCCATTGCTGCAATCTTTGTTATTTCACGTGCTCTTCTTTAGTACTTTTAGCTCGCCATGCTCTCGAGATAATTTCTTGTACCTTGTGCACTTCTCACCTCTGCGAATAACTTCAGTAAGAGCACGTGTAGGTGGCTTTAGGAGGCCCATCAGCACATGATAGACCCCCTGGTCTGTCTTGCCGGCCATGGAGAAATGCATAACTATGTGAGTCATGAGCACGCGGTTCAACCATGGACCTTGTATGCGACGCAGAACACCTTACCACTGCGCCTTATGCTCTCATTTCATTAAAAAAATGGGTGAATGAGCGTTATTTCCACTCACAACACGCTGTGAAATTCCGTTCACTAGCATTATATCCCTTCGCACGATGAAGTTCCGTGATAATCGGGGCAACAAAATCTAGGTACATAAAATACCGTTCGCTGTAAATTTGAAGGAACCACTTTGAAAGCAAAACATAATCTTCTTCCATTATTAATACGCAGTATGAAGGCCGAGTCAGAAACCAAGCTTACTATGAAAATCGGCATTTCTCAGGCCATCAAATGACTCATCATCAATTGAATAAACATCGACTAAAAAAAGAAATACATGCTATATACTAGGTGGTAATATGGCTCCTTTTAAAGCGATATAGTTTTCTCGCTGAAACAAAAATATTCATGAAATATGGAAGTTATAAATGATCTCTTTATTAAAACTATCTTTTTGGAATCCTTTTCAATGAAAATCCATCATTTTATAGGGATTTTTGTTTCCTCAGAACCTGGGTTCGTCTCGTCGCGTCCACGGTCTCAAAGGATTTCAGATTCGCTGGCAGACAGCTCTGTGTGCATGTCTCTTGGAAAGACAGACGCGGACAACGTGTGCGTCATGATGCCTGCGTCTGTCTTCCTAAGAGATGCGCCGCCTTTCTCGCAAGGCGCGACGCCGCCGTCATACTAGCTGAGTCAGATTTGACGTCCCGCGGCGAGGTACGAAACGCACCGCATGGCCGTTGAAGGGTTTATAGGAGCGTTATTTTATCAATTTATTATTTGGCCCGTATCAAGGTTTGACATATTGAATGTCGACGTCATCGTTAGAGGCAACTCAATGAAGGTCACAGACCCAGAGGCCGAGAGTCCACTGCTTTTTTAGGGTTGAATCGACAATCGTCAGTCGGTTCACCATGCAGCGGTCGATCATAGAAGTATAAAGGATGAAGCTTTCGGTGTTGGTCAATCCCTCAGAATGCGCCATGCATTCGCCATCATTCTTCAATTTCGCTTGAGATGATTGGATGCGCACATGGCCTTTACAGTGACTCGCCATGGCCTCCAGCTGCACCGAGTCAGTGCTGCTTATTTTCCCACACAAGTCTGCCACCAGTCTGGTACCAATTTACCGACCCGGAGGGATGGATATCTTGGTGAACCGCGAGCGCGAGATCGAACAGTCGACCTCGTGTGCGACGCAGAGCACCACTAGAGCAATAAACATCAAATTTCGGAACCAGAAATAATTAAAATTGCTTAGCATTACTATTTAATATTATTCCGTCTTTATTTAGCTACTTCTAACGATAGTGTGATATTTCAAAAATACCCAATGATGTAGAGTCATGTGCAAAACTTTCGCGTCAGGCGGGGCTAAAACCCATATCTCACTCGATCCAGGAACGTGTGCTCTAACCCGCTGCACTACTGACGCAAGTTTTGCTCATCAATCTTTCTGTGCTTCTACGAAACTTTTGCATATCACTCTACACAATATTATTTCGAGTATGCGTCATCAGCCTGAGCGCATTTCTTTCATTTCTCAGGTAACAAATTAAAATCGCGCCCATAGATTTTGTCGCCCCTGGATCCAGAGAAAATCGTCAATCCTCCACGCAAATAGTTGACGTCTCGGAACTTCTTCCTGCTCAGGAAGTGCTCCAGCTGCTGGAAGAAGTGATAGTTAGATGAGGACAAGTCAGATCTGTACGGGAGATGATCCAGCAGCTCCCAATCCAGTTCGGTCAACTTCCCTCTTTGTAATCCGGCGGCATGAGTTCTCTTGAAGGAGGATGAGACTGCGACGACGTCGACTTGACAGGACCCTATTGCAGCGCTATAGGTGCTCACACTAGCGCAAGGCCTTGATCGTCTATAGTTAGCGGCGTGCTGTGATGTTGTAGTGATGGTATTGTTAGCTTTGTTAAAAGTGTTGTGTTTTCAAGCAGCACTTAGACATGACAACATTTTCAGCACCATTCGCAATCATTGTGCTAGCATGGCGGTGCACTAATAGTAATGCTGTTCACAGTTTTTATTACCGTTTCATTCTCAACTGAATTCTAAGCCTTCTTTAGTCTTTTGAGAAAACAGGGCCGTAGCGCTAGCTCAGATATGCCACAGCGTGCGGCTGCAAACATCCGTAGTGCGAGTGGTTAGTGGTACATATATCGTGTAGAAGGTTGTCGGTTACAGAACGCTTTATAGAAGACTTTTCGGTGTTGATTAGCATTGCATAAACGGTACTTTCCCCGTATACGTACTAAAGTTCAAAAACGTACTTTTTCTACTCTTTTTTGACGTTTCAATAGTCATGTAATGGCTTAAATCTTGAGAGTTTGAATGGAGTATCTAATTTTTTGAATGGCTTTAATATTACGATATGATAGTGGAAAATAACCTTTCTTCACATAAGCATCTTTTGCTTGACATAGCTTCCTTTCAGATTTTCGATATCCATCCGATATCATAAATATCAACGAATCAATGAAATGTCTGTTTGTTAAAAAGGAATTTTTAGTGCGTTGTTACAGCCAAAAAAATATTGAGATTCGCAATCGACTCTGTGTCGATCGCGCGACGCAATTCCATGTGACGTGCTATGTGCAACATGCGCGCCAGTGCAAACCTTGACATTCTTTTAGGTTCGACAGCGCATTAAGAAGTTTTTCTTGAAATTGAAGCATACCATTGAGATTGCTGAGATTCGTGCTGTCAAAGGCTATTGTAAGTCTGAAAGAAAAGCTGTGTTCAGCGAAAAATACTTAAATGTGCAAGTCAATTTTATTCTTACTGCCACAACGCGCTAAAGGATTTATTTTCATAAATCAAGCAAAATATTTAAATTTTCGTAATCTAAGCTTTCGGCTAGTTGTAAAATGCGATAGCCTGTGCCGACGTTGCGAAATCCATCCACATATCGGTTCAAGATATGCATGCCGCATGCGAAACGCAATCTAAATACATTATTAGCGCGCGATAAAACGTTTATCGAAGCAGCAAAACATTTTAAATTTGTCGAAATTGTGCTGTCGAAAAGATACAGAATTTTTGAGGGAAGCTTTGCTCAACGAAAAACGCTTGAGTGCAAAATCAATTTTTTTATTACGAATTTATCTAGTTTTTTATTATGAAGACCATCCAGAAAATGAGATACAACGTTCACATTCTAGAGATTCAAGCTATCAAGTGACTGCTAAAATGTCTAAAAAGAGCGAAAAATATGTTTTTTTCTTGGATATGTTTGGGATAGGAGAAAGTACCAAAGGTTTGTCTACATGTATAGTTATATATAGCAAAAAATAGTTGATAATTCACTACTTTTTGATAAAAAGCCGACTGTTAAACAAACGGTTCAAGTGAATGAGTTGCCTGTTTTACAATGTAAGGATACGATATAGGGCTTGACATGATGTATACTGAACTGAGAACAAAAATTGCCATAGAAATGTAGAACCACGTCGCTTCACAAGCTTTTATGTTGTTTCTTGTATTCAGTTAAATACCCACCATATCTCTAACACGCCATATCACACCATATCATCGTAACACATCGGTATTACCCTATGGATCTACGTTTCGTACCAAAAAGTAGTGAATTGTTGACAAATGCTTTTCTTTTGCTATAATAACTACCTATATAGCAAACCTTTGACACTAACGATATTAAAAAGTCATCTGTTTGGAGTCCTTGAGTAAACAACCTTCTTGGAGGTGACAGGTACCACTAGCCATTCCGCACAATGGGCTGCCTGCGACCGCACGCGGAGGAGAGACGAAACTAGCGCTGTGGCCTTGTCGTAATCCAAAGGGTTAGAAAAAGGCTTCGGAATCAGTTGAGACTGAGATGGTGACAGAAACGGTGGACAGCATTAATATATAATGCACTACCACGCTAACACAATGATTCCGAATGGTGGCCAAAATGTTATCATGTCTGAGTGCTGCTTGAACAACATAATATGTAGTGCCTTTTGCTTTTTTGAATAACCTTAGAATGGGCTAAACAAGAAATATACCAAAAACAGAAACACAGCGGATTTTTGAAAATGAATCAAGGAAGATCGCATTTCATACGAAGGGAAAGATATAGAGCGCAACACTTTACCATCAGTGACACAAAATATTGAGGACGCAAAGGAAGATGTGGTCATAGGCGATGGGCTGTTCTTCAGAGGTTTCAGAACGACCTCAGTTACGCGCTATTCTTCAGTTTGAATATTCAAAACATATCAACTTTATTGCGCATGGGTAACGCAGTAATTAGAGGTGCCTCAAAAACAAATGTTTTCTCAGGCCCACTTCTGAGCTTATGAAGCCGTCTGTGCTTGCGGAGTGGGCGAACTGGTTTCCAGACTTGTCCGTCTCGACGTATAGGTAACAGCACTAACTCAATATAATATATATCATTAGGCTAGCTCGTCCACTTTAGTTGCTAAATATGCTACTTCTACGCATCCTGATAAGTCTAAATACTTGAGACATCTCTTAGAGGATGATTTGAACCAACATCCATATTTAAGGCCCTTTATCTGGAGGAGTGTACCGTTGGAGTGGGGAATAAGCAAATCGCCCTTTCTTTTTATGTATGTATCCTTTCCGCGTTATGGCGGAATAAATTTGCAGACAAGAAAAAAAAAGAAAATTTGGTGCCATAAATATTGAAAATTGATCCCCATACTTTTAAGAAGTACTCCAATAAACATTTAATCTAGAAAACTTGTACTCGGCCAGTTTTCTATGACATTTGAGAAGAAAAATTCAGCCTAGCAGCTGATAAAAGGATAAAAAGGATAAAGCTCTCGGCGTTGATCAATCCCTGAGGGATGCGCCATGCATTCGACTTCAATTTTTAACTTCGTTTGAGGTGTTTGAATGCACATCTGGCCTTTACAATGACTCGCGGTGGCCTCCCGCTGAACCGAGCCAGTGCTGCTTATCCTCCCAGACAAGCTTGAGACCTGTCTGGTACCAATTTACTGACCCCGGAAGGGATGGATGGCTTGGTGAGCCATGAGCGCAAGATCGAATCATTGACCTCTTGTGCGACGCAGGGCACCTCTAACCACTGCGCCACATGCGCTCCGTAGCAGCTGATACCATTGATGATTCGAAGGTCCATTCATGTCTGATGCTGGACAACTAACCGCTCGAAGAAGTGCTAAGAACGACGACATATGTGAAACAAGACTGAAAAATTAGTGTGTTGTAGATGAAATCCTTGTTTCTTCTCATGTTGCGCTCAATAATCACGTTGACGAGGCGCCTTAGTCATTGATCGAAGAAACTGCAAGGAGCCAGTTAGAAAAAGAGGACAAATCCGCTAACAAAGAGACTAGTGAATCTTGAGGTGATTCAATGTCAGATCACATCTACCGTATTTAAGCGTCTACCCAAGCTGCAAGAACATTCTCAGACGTGCCACAGGTTTTGGCAATAGTCCTAGTTGAAATAGAAAAACACTGATTAAAACATTCATGTGTAAGAAATTATGAGACAGCCCAAGAGTATCTTTACAAATGAGAAGATAATCTGATTAGATGTTGTGAACTACTCCATTTCGATAAAAGAGAATAAAGGAAATCATTATTTGCATCTGAATTATCTGAAAAAGTAGTGATCATGATTTTGATTATTCAGAAAGGCTGATTTAGACGCTTTCGTGGTTTTGCTGCACCTGAGGCATACTTACGTTTCGACAATTTCGCTCGCCTCGTCAGCGCCACACGCCTCTCTAGCCAACTTCGTTTTTTAGACCCACGATATATTCAGAAAGGCTAATTTGACCGTTCCAACCGTCAACGGTACCTGGTTATATTATAACGTCTTACCACCATTAAAGCCGGTTAAATAAAAAGAATTCTGACTGAACATATAAAGTTGTCAGGTCATAATATACTGCGCCTCTCCTTTTCTACGATGTAGGGTGGCTTGTGGACGTCTCTCAGTAATGGAGGCAATCCTCAGACGGTGACCCATTACAGAGAACAGTGATATAACTGAGACAACTCTGTGAAGGAAACACTTAGTGCTCTGAAAATCTCTGAATTCGTTGTACTCATTACTAACTACTGTCGCCTGCTGTTTACAAGGAATCAACAAGAAATAAGAATAAAAATAGAAGAAGGAGGAAGTAAGCAGTGGTTTGAGCCAGGAAATGTCTCAGTCAGAAAGAGAATGCACTGGCATAACCGAATATCAAGGGCTGGTGTTATATACATTGATAGTGAAGTCTTTTATAAATTTGGCACAGTGAAAATATTTTTCTAGCAGGAAAATGGTCGGATAGGAACACTGGTACATCGGTAGGCCCCACTTCACGGTATGTCGCGAAAATTCTATCAATTATGTCTATGAATATAATTGTAATTATGAATCTTTCAGAGAAAATAGTAAGCACTAAGTCACTTCTTTCTTTAGTCTGTGGCGAATCGATGATGTCTTCCAATCGAATATTTTAAGCCTCGTTATAAACACTCAGTACAGTTAATGAGAATGTGTAGAGGTTTTTCGAAGTTGGTAGGTCAGTGGCTTATGTAGTTTCGGCAGTCCGTTTACCATCAGAGCCACAGGCCTCACTAGTCACTGCTAGTGATAGTAAAGAAAGAGAATTGTGTTTGGTCGAGACAACATGAAAAGCATTTTCTCTTATAGGCAGGTGTATGAACGACATGCATGCTACTAACTACTTTATTTTACTATGGTCTCATCATAAAAACATGTGGTGGGTCGGATCGGTATTTCGAAGTATCTGCGAGAAGCACTGTCTGTTTCGATGCTATCTGTACCCACACGTCCTAATGAACAACAATGATTATTACAGCGATTAAGATGAGATAATGATCGATCAATAGTAAGACAACGAATCAATGAACGTACTTAAAAAATATTTTCACAATTTTTTGTAAAACACTTACAATCAGTGAATGGTTTCTTTAGTTCGGCGCCTTCTACGTAATGCTGCTATCGATTAAATACTGAATAAGCAAAAAGTGAAAAAAGGTTCTGAGCTAAAAAGAAAAAAGGTTAGAAGAGAAATGACAAACATCGAAGAATGTACCAACCACTGGGCCGCGACTGTACTTCCGTACGTCCATATCGCTCGCCATTTACTAGAACATTAAATACGGAACTCATCAAGTCAGTCGGGTATGATCGGACAGCGTCGCTGTATTAGGCGAAATAACAGGCAGCCGAATTCTTTAGCGAACGGTTCTCTCCACTTGTATCATAGTGATATACAAACTTCAGTTTGACTCGGTGGATACCGACCTGATCGCTTGTGTGATTCAGTTTCAATGAAATCTACTAATCCGTTTATTCACATGGATAAAAAGAATAAGACACTTATCACAGCTGAAGTAAACAGAGCGAATTGATAAGAAGCCCTATATAAAAGAATGGGATATGCACACTCGCTTTATTTTCATCGCTTCAATCACTAAATCCCTGTGATGATGCCACGTTTCGCAGACGGTGATCAGACCGAACACACTGAAGTGCTCCAGCATATCACAACAAGTGATAACAGCGCTGGACATGCAGATAGGCTCTTACAAGAATTCGTGATGCTAGAGCTTACTGAGTCACCTGCGGCAAAATTAGCCAAAACGACTAGTGACGGGTACGTTCTCCACAGTGATTGTTGAGGTGTCGTCGATCCTGAGCTAATGCTTATTTTAGAGCTTGGACTGAGTTTATTAGAAAAACGTTTGACGACAATCCCATCTTTGAGCAGCTCACGAAGGTTAAGTGCACTTTTTGGAATGTGTGTTCAGTTTTAAACATAGACATTTCAGTGCGTTGTAGCCGAACGACTTGGTGCCACCATGCAGCGCAATACGATTAATCAGCACGAAGACTTCTATGAATTCACCATTCCTGCGGAAGAAGATGAGGAAGATCGCATCCTTCATTTAGTCAACGAAGTTTTAGAAAGTCGTATTATTCCATCTGAAATCGTCTGTGCGCAAATGAAGCAGCGCCAATCAATGCGAGCAGAATCCGCTCACAACGTGCTCCAGCAAGAGGTGAAACCAAAAATTGCGGGACTCGGCGAAAATTGTGTAAGTAACAAGCAGTTTACATATGGTATAATCTTAATACAAACTATGTCAATCGAACAGAATCTAAAAGATCTAACTCTGGAAGAGAATGAAATTATCGAAGGACCTTCCGATGCTGACACCACACCCATCGATCCACAAGATTTGCAGTACCTCTGACATCCGAAATAACCGTGAGTATTGTGTATAAATTACAAGAACGATATTTACTCGATGGAGACGAAAGAAATAATATATGAAACGCTTCTGTAGTTTTGCGCAAGTTTAGTATTTTCCATATCGATAGATTAGATAGCTGAGATTTACATAAACCATAGATCCGATGTGCCATGCAACTAACAAGATTAATGTCCAATCCAGGAAAGATTGATAAACCCTTGCGAGTATGCAACCAGAGTACGGCGTGTCGCTTGTGGATATGCTCTGTAAAAGCCGTATAAACAATAGCTTTTATACGAAAAATCTGATGCTTATCGTATTTGTGGATACTCGAGGGAGCTGGATCAATTAGCTCATCCAGATTTTGTATCGCTAACACCCTTGAAACAAATATTATGCAAAACATTCGCGATTAGGTAGGGCAGAGTCCGCGTTTCATGCAAACTGGCAGCGTTGACAATTACAATAGGATATACTGAAGAAAGGGTGATAAGAGAATGGTGGCATTGGTGGTGCAGTGGTAGCCAATGTGTCCCCAGTATATATGGTTAAGATGCGTGCGTTCAACCGTCGTGTGATAACTGTTTTGCATACCAGACATACTCTCGAATGCTCATAACATCAGTCCACAACTATGATTCGTTGAATCCACTTTTTTGAACTGTCTCTTTTTTTATTGCGACATCACTCTATACTGCTCGTGCAGGATGACCAATATTATTGAAAAGAGTCAATGAAAACAAAATACAGTGTTCATCAATGGAAAGACTAACTGCGGCAACTAAGAGTCGACATATTGAACCGCCACTAAATGTTTTATAATCATAAAACCTTAGCAATACACAACATGAGATGGGCTTCTTGTTCCATTTGACTGTCATCTACTCCATAGTGCAGCTTCTGATGAGTTCGCTCTACGTCTATACGTACTACGAAGCTAGTGCATTACTATTACCACATTCTGACTCAAGCTTTTACGCAGATAGAGGTGGATTTTCTTGAACTATTAAATGATCATCGTCAATGACAGCAGATCGTCCTCAGTCTCATTCTTGTAAAAGTTCTTGACATTGGCAATTGGTAGCCATTTTACACTGTTCATTCATAAAGGGTCTTTGATCGATTGCAACCGCTATGCTACCTCTCCTTCGACGACTTTTCGTCTGTTTACGCCTTTTTTCACATATGGACGAGCTTAAGGCCTAACATAAGAGCGGTCTCGCAGTATAAAACTCAATTTATAAGCAAAGCAAAGGTAGAAATTTGCGAGTTTTGTTAAGTCGAATGAATTTGCTCTCGCTACCAGCATCAGCTTTTTCGGTTTTTAGGAAAATAAGACTGACACCGGTGTGGCTATGTCCGTGAAAGTCTACATTCCTGCACCTCCACCGTAAATCTTCACATTTTCTTTAAGTTTTTGACATTCTTGTCTATGTAGTGCACTTTGATGACGCCATCTGTTTAGTGAAGTGAAGTGCAGTTATATCGGACGTATCATCGGGCCGATGGGAATGACAATTAGGAGGCTTGAACTCGAGACAAAGTGCAGAATCTACATCCGCGGCACGGAAAAAGACAAGGTAAATGTTCCACGTGAAGTAACCGCCATCTTCGTAGTGGTAAATGTAATTAGTCATCATTAGTGTGTTAATGCACTTGAAATCCTCTTCCTCGAACTGCAAAGTAGTCAATTAGTATCACAGGTCATAGAAAAATGTTTTGCTGAATAAGAGAGATACAAATAAGTGGAATACAAATTCAGCACCGCAAGCCTCTCAGCGAAACCAGCTGCGGACCAGAACTTGATTACCACAAGGAGGACACCCATGTGCTCATTGAAGCAGAGTCACCTACACACACTGAGTGAGCGCTGCTAATCCCTATATAATTATAGAAATATTCAAATAGTCTGATTTAGCTGTCTCTCGCTGATCGAACAGGCGGTGAATCGAATCTCTGGAATGTTTACAACCAAATACGATGAACTGAAACGCGAGCAGCTCATTCAGGTTGCTGTCCTTAATGGAACCTACACGCGCAGGAATGTTCCTCATTCTTATAGACCCGAAATGATAGCAGCTTCACTTTGTCAAAAAACACGACAAATTTCCGACATCTTGCTTGATGAAAGTCAAAAAAGGAAATAAACTTTTTCTACATCATCAATCGAAAAAACCAAAGCATACGCAAATACTCTGATATGATTCCCGTTATGGAAAGCTAAATTTTTCTTCTCTACTGGTTAAATGGGTGATTGTGAGGCATGTGAAAATCAGTTATGAAAAAGTTAAGAGAGTTCCTAGAACGTTGAGATCAAACAACTTATAGGAACGATGAAAACAGCGTGGACTCATAGATGTTTTAGTGAGACTGATTTCTATGATAAAAGTATATGTGAGATTGATACATTAAAATACAACTAACGCGAGTGTTATGATAAGTCTACCACCAGGGCTTGCTGGTTTTATGTTAGAAAGCTATAATAATCCATAACCAGAGGTCTGAGGAATCGATGCTCATGGTCAAACTCGCTTTGATGAGAACGCCAACGTCACCGATACCTCTGCGTTTGCATGTTCCAAGAAAAATTTCTTCCCCGTTGTCATAGACAGCAAAAAGTTGGTTGCGTCCTCTCGTCTCAACCAAGCCAATCACCTCATACCTTATCCATCTTGCTCTCATTAACAAATCTATAAAGAATTTGCATGTAGCTGTAAGTCTCACTATAGGCATAGATCGTCACTCTAGTCCTTTTCGATTTTGATAGCCTTGTTTCGCTCCGAGATTTTAGCAACTCTCTGCGCTCATTCTATCCGACGCTGCCTCAATTGTAGGCTATCTCATTGTCATGGAAATGAAACCGGTTTTTATTACTACTTTTATCATTCTACACCCAGCTGAGCTCTGAACGTGGGTAGCTCGCCAGTCTCTTCTGAAGTGACAGGAGGTGCTATTTCTTGGAGGCGTTTCCTCACCGCCTCCCAAGTACTTCTCAGCTGCTTTGCTGTAGGCTTTTGTCCAGTTTGACTCCAACAATTGAACTCATGACAAATCGGGGTTGCAGAAGCAGGGAATCCGTCTCCTCATTCCACATGCGTCCATGAAAAGCCCACAATAATCTTGGCTTCGCGTTTAATTCCTCTATCCACCATCTTGGGAGGCACCACGTGTCCTCGAAATTAACCGATCAGAGATCCGTGATTTGAAGCTTAGCATTCATCGAAAACTAGAAGGTTGCTACTTATTAGTTGAATGCACTTAATGCCATATCGATTCTAGTGATTTGTAAAGTCAGACTGTGTATGAGAAGTGTTTATATAGAGTGAGTGATTAATTCATTGATCAATGCAAATTCTTCATTTTTTCCAACAGACTCGATCATTTGTTATTCACAACACAAACTTGCTTTTCCATTATCTTCTCGGAGCACCGTGAAGCATGTTAACACACAATTCAACCGGCAGATTTTGAAAATTAATTTTGTGGTGAATTTAATTGTATACGAAGATTTTTCTGTGATGAAACAAGTATCGGGTTGTGCGCTTGAATCACACAGCATTTACTTGATTGTTCTTCCAGCTTTCAGCTATGAAACAATACTTAAATCTATGATTTAACTGTATTGAACAAGTGATGCATAAGAAATAGAATATCCGAGCAAGTCTTTTGAAAATTAGGCGACACAACAGTAAATCAATTTTCTTACTTCAGATTTGTAATAATATTCTTTAGTTGAGAGAGCAGAATGTCTCAATTTTGAAAAAATTGATGACGGTCTGCATCATAAATGCATAGGGACGAAGATCGACGCAAAAAACTGCTCTTTTCCGTTACACAACACGGGACGAAGAAAAAACGCCTTTCGGTAGACAAGAAGTTTTCATAAGAGTGTTAGTAATCAGTCGGAAACTAAAATCTCTTGCTACTGTGCTACCCAACCGCTTTTGGAAACACCCCTTTGTGACACTGTAAAATACAAAATAATATTTAATCTTATGTCGGCAGCGCAATTTTGCTGTCTACTTCGCCTGAAACACGAAGAGCGCATGAGCATGTAGAGGAAGCCGTTCAGCATCAGAGTCTTACGTTTTATTTGAAGCTTCTTTCAATGCGAAGAAACGTTTTTCAATCAAAAATCACACTTCACATATGGAGCCGTTAAGCGCCATCGATCGATTGCGTGCTGAAATGTCGCGCCTTTTCTCCGTACCTCTCCTCCAGCCCGTGGATCGGCTGAAAAACAAATGCCCGAATATGTGAATTAATCTTATTATCCCTTCTATACTGCAGAGGAGCGGTCTTTCAGAAAATGAGCGCAACATTGGAATCGTTCAATTTTACGCTATCGAATGGTTACTAACAGTTTAGAAGAAAAGCTCCGTACTTCGAAAATATGCGGGCATGAAGTACAAATGCTTATCTTTCGCTGAAGCGTTATAGAAAAGCTTTTCGAAAAACGGCCAAATAACGAAGCAACCAGAGATTCAGTTCTCGAATAATTGCTAACACTTTCAAGAAAAGTTTTTGTGAAGAGAAAGGGATCGTGTATTTATGACATGCTGTCTTAAGAAAAGTACTCAATGAAATTAACAGGTCGCGAGAGTAAGATTACTTCGTAAAAGAAATTTGAGAAGATGGGCTGTTTTGTTCGTAAACGCCCAGATATTTATACACAAATATGAAACCCAATTTTAGATTGTGACTCCGTGTTAATAGACACAGCCTAGAAATGCAAAAAGTAGCCTTCTTATCGCTCTTTTCAGCACTCCATGATGATATTTTTAAAAGCCAAACTTAGCTTAAGAATCACCATAACGTATGTAATCAAATAACTACTTAAAATTGGCGCACTATGGTGCGAATGTTACAAAATCTCGTCCTTACAACCATTCACACATCTCAGCTGAACGAGAACTGCACGCCGAATGTGAATCGTGATTTTCTTTCACTGAGTTAAAATTTTAGAAAGCTTTCAAGAAAATAATTTACATTTCAGGATTTATCATTTTTCAAAGTGTCTAATAAGTATTAGAACTTTGAGAGAAAAAAAATTCAAAAAAGGATTTGCCTCTAATGAGTTGAAAATGAGCCTCTATAACGGAAATCTAGCGGGAGGCGCAACATCAGTATTCAACAATATCGTCATCAGGATCCTTAGAGCAAAAGATCACGATATACATCTAATTTTTGGAATGCGTGTGGCAATATATCATAAACCTATGATTAAACTTACCAGCCATGAGCAATCGAGTGCTGATCTCATACTGTCAGGTGATCTTATTATTTGGCATGCAGTGATTTGTTATCTCTGCAGTGTATGGTGGTCTTTTCACTATAAGCTTTCTAACTGATGCGGCGTCGAATGCTTTATAAGTGGAGAACATACTCTCCTGCAAGGGATTGGCTGAACCGAAAGACATCGTGCTACTGATGAGGCCAAAAGGCCAACACATACGTCTCACACTGATAAGTGCCATAGCAGATCTCATGAAAGACTCAGTATATGCTGTGAGGTTGAATCAAATTTTAGGCGGGGTTTAAATACGGTCAAATATAAGCATGTGAGTGATCATATTTTCTGGAAGAGGAAAAGGACAATTTAAGGGAGGTAACGTATAAACAATCCACTTAAGAAAAGAAAACTCACTTGAGCGCTCTTCGTAACTACCGTTCGACATGATCAGCATTACTAGCACAGAACTATCGAACGCTTTCTGAATTAGTCTTATTGAATTCTGTGATGTGTACAAAGTCACGAAAAAAAACTTATCACAGTGGAAAGATGTCGCTGTCATACATGAGCGTTCTTAGTCTCACTCTTTCCAGGATAGTTAACATCGAGAATCCTCAAAAAAGTATTTTCTGAGCCTGAAAAGCGTGCCTGTTGGGTACGTCACTGCCAGCAAAATGTATATCCTAAGGAACGATGTTGTAAGTAGTACGTAAGGATAGTTTTTGAGCCTTCGAAAGCCCAATTTATGAGAATCGATTACAAACACGAACAAATTTGTGCGATTTAATCACGTATAGAACATAGGTAGCAAGTACTTCCCACGTTCTTGTCAAATGGGAACGTCAGCGAAAATAAAATATACACCGCAAACTAAATATGGATTCATAATTGACTAACATCCAGTGCTCCTTCTCTAGCAATCAACTTGAATCGCGTATGCAGACTCCGTTTCATAAGCTTTTTTTGAGGTTCTGCTTGAAAAGTATTTATGTGTAAAATTTCCACTGCCTGGCTCGGATTGCAGTAAGAGAGGGCTCATCAGTATCAATTCTGGACTGAAAAACCCTTCCAATCCACTGGACCAATTTATAGGGCCGGCGAGACCAACACGACAGATTAAAGGAAATAAAAAGAAGCGTAAGGTCTGTTTGCAATGAGATTGTGTACAAAAGTTTTTGTGTATACACTGTTATTATAAAACTATCATTGACAGCGTTGGCCACGGAAGCGCAAGCCTTTGGAAAAACAACGTCACTTCGGCCATCACTATCAATGAGGTATGCTTTATCAATAACAAAATCTCTCTATGAGAAGCTAACAAAGCTTGCTAAAATGTGAGGAAAATCATTCTGCCTTGATTATCGATCCACTTTCATTTAGCTTCCACGTGAATCGGCTCGTCTCATGAACAACCAGCTTGAGAGGGTTAACGAGTCATCTTGCTAACCTACTCTTCAACACCGATGGACATGACGTGGCGAAAGAAATGAAATGTAGTAATACACTGATACTCCGCATCCAATGTAAATAAAATATTCGTATTTCGAAAGCTGAGTTTATTTAGTCCGATTAATATCGATTAGTTGAAGTTTTTCTCCAAAGTGGAGTATAAAGTGATGTTGATTAAAATACAAAAACAGATTCTTTTCCTTCGCACTAGGTTATGAGAACTACAAAGTCGTTTACATAGTCTGATACTTACTTTACAAGATCAGTACATGGAGACTGACTGAAAAGAGGTCTGAGACTGTCGTATTCAGATTTTGGCACAAGTTATTCACCAAAGTGCTCTCGCGCTGTCGAAGTGCATCCCAACCTCGGCCTATCCCTTCAAACGATAGCTGACCGCTTAGGACAACAAAAAAAATTGAGGCATCCTTCAAGCATTTTGAGAGCATCTTTATCTAAGTATGTGAGCTAGATACGACTTTGGCACTTTGAACCTTTGACAACTAATTTAAAATTCATCCGTCTATGGAGCGTTCATAGACTTCGATAGCTTAGATGACATAAAAGGTACTACCTGTAACACCTCTTGCTCCGTTGACCGTCGAGCGACCCAAGCAGGTATCAGTAATACCTGTATTTTTCTCTATCGCGTGCAAGAGTGTCCAGTGGGTCTTGTTCGCTCTAGAAATTCGTTGACTATCATGTCCTCTATTCCATATCCCCTGTTATTCCTTCAGGCTTATCGTGAATAATTGGGGCCATCGGGTCGGTGGATTTCTTGTGAAGTGCTTGACATCCCGAGGGATCCAGTAGGTAACGGATCTTATCCATCGGTTGTTAGAGAGCATTGCGTGTCTGGCCCACCTTATATTAGATAGCCTGGCGTGTAAACAAAACTCCATCTCTATTATACTGAGCAGGTCGGAATTTGATCCTTTCTCCATTTTCGATATTTGGGATACTCTTAACATCGACCACTCGATTGCGCATTAGTAATGTCAAGTATTCTTTCATACTGCTTCTGTAGCGACTAGGTTTCTAATGCATATGTTGGGGCAGGATTAACCGCTGAGTTGAAAAGGTAGACATCATAAAGCCATTCGGACGTTTTTGCGAAACCAATATAAATTCATCTATTTCGACAGCAAAGGAAAGCTTTTGCTGTGGAGGTTCTGATTACTATGGGAGTTCCAAAAAGCACATGAACTTTTTGAAATACCCAAAAAATGGACCTAGCCTAATATTTGACTGCGTGAGTTAATGTTGATTGAATGCGTTTAGTAGAGGATAAACCCAATAATACGCCGAGGTCTAAGTCAGAATCATATGCAGTCTAAAGCTGAATCGTTCTGCGCGATCATTAACCGTGCGATCGATACACATCAATCCACTCACACACCTAGTAGACAAGAAAGACGAGCCGAGTACGAAATCTATTTTCCTTCAAAGCTGCAGAGCAATAGGAAGTTCGTTCTAAAAACCGACACAGTTGACTTCGCTGAAATATGAACTTTTCAGTAATAATGAAAACCTGAGGGAAAAGCCGTGTCCAGCGAAATGTACAAGCGAAGTGTGAAAATTAGTTCTGTTTTTGCTGCTACAGCTCAATAGAAAAGAGAAGTGAATCAAAAATTTCTAGATCCAAGCTATGGAAAGACTATCAAAACTCAAACTGTTTTTACTAGTATTACAAGCAAAAAAAAAGGCGAGTCATACTTGTGCAAATAATTTCCCGATTTCGGTCTATTTTTGCATTGTAAAGGCCAGATATCCGTTTAAACCACTCAAACGAAACTGATAGTTGAAGACGAAGCATGGCACATCACTGGGCATTGATCAACGCCGAAAACTTTATTCTCTATCCTTTAATTAGAAAACCCATCAACTCTATTTTAAAGATATAGAGTGGTATTATTCATGTGAATTACATAATGACATTGAAGTTAGGCATAGGTTTATTGACCTACTGCCGAAAAATCTTTGCATAGTCCCGTTTCCACCAAATTCGCTTTGATAGGAGTCGAATACTAATCATACATTTTTGAAAACTATATAGCCTCTTTGATCTGACTTTCCAGCCTAGAAATGGACTTTGCAGTTATAATCGAAAAGTCATTATCAGATCATTCATAGTAGTACTATATGTTTTACTTCTATCACATACCGAAAATTGAATAAAACACTTATGTTAGAAAAAGAGGTTAAACAGCTAGATGTGAAATTTCCACTGAATTTTACTAATAATTACATTCTTTCCAGGAGGCTTGAAGCTTATCGTGGCATAGAGATGTTTCTGGGCGTTGGACTACGGTGTACAGTGAGGATATATTCTGCAGCATGGTCCCCAGGCAGAGATCATTTCCTTCCAAAGAGTAAATTATGCCAGGATTTACCACTGTCTTCGCATCAAGCAGTCGCAAGGTGACAAGTAACCCTATGACCCACTCCACAAAGGCCGAAGATGGCCTCATACAATGACGATGTGAGAAATGTCACGGTTAGACTGCTTGGATTTAAAGCAATCTATAATGGATGCTCCAACAATACTCTGTCTTAGTACACCGCACAATAGGGTGCCCCTGTCTACGACGTCGAGCCGGTGAGACCCAAAAAATATTGCTTTTAGTAGGTAATCATTTGGAACGGACAAATGAACGCCCCTACGACATATCATGGAAACTGCTTGTTGCTCTGCATCTATACACTGCAACAGTTCCCTCACAAGCTCTCGATATTCGTGAAGAAAGTTTTTGTTACGCAATGTCAGAAGCGTCAGCCTTGTCACACAACCTTATGTCTCTCATATAGTCACCACGCGTGAAATCCTACCATCTAACCAGATTATTCTTCGTCTCCAACCTTCGCGTCAAAGAAAGTTGCTATCATCAACTGCTACTCACCAGCTTGTACAGCTGATGAGAGCGCATGAGGTGTGTTGCACAAAAATTTGAAGAAAGTCATTCTCAACGGAAACTCCTCCACAAATTTATTGTTGGACACTGCGATGTCAGGTGAGGAACAACCGCGACAAAATAAATACAGAATAAGAGTATCCAGAAAGGAAGAGCGGAGCAAGGCGGCGTTTGACTTGCACGCCTTCCCCGCAGCACTTTTTTTACAGGAAATCTGTTGTTTTTGAGAAAAAAGCAAACCTCCATTTGATATAAGAGTCACTCGATTGTACGACATACGGAGATCGATCATATACTTATGGATAGAAAATGGTCGCTCTTTAACCCTTCAGTAACTGAATTCTGTATGAGATGTAATCATCGTCTTTTACGCGTGAAGATTGTATTCAGCCTTGAGTTGGAAAAAGAGCTGTTGTCGCTGAAAAAAAAAACAAAACAAGAGAAAACAATCGTCCATAACGAGAATGCTTTCAGTAAAATCCCCCTCCCCTCCATATGAGTAACAGATAGAAGAAGACCGGATCGAAGACTACAAGCTGCTTGTGGATGGACCCAAACTTATGCTGAAGTAGAGTTAGCTTCTTAGATAAAAAGTTTATATCGCATCTCCATTGTCACAGAGCAGTTACTCGAGATGAAAAGTGAGGTGAACTGTGATTCTACTGCAGCACATTTAACTAAGCTGATAATCAATTCCAGCTGTGGGATCTTCGCAGGAAAATTCACAACTGTAAAGGCAAAAACATTCACTGAAGGTAGCTCAAAAACGATTGAGTATGAAGAAATGTACTATTTTGGAGTTGATATTGTTAATGTCAATCTTTTCCACTCCACAACTTGCACCTAGAACCCCAAAATCTCTGCTGGAAAAGAACCGACAGGAGATCTACCCTTTGAAAATCGAGTTGCAACAGAAAGTTGAAGACAGGCAAATCTCCAGCACCCAATGATATCACCGTCTTCTTCTACGGAACTGGGTGCCAAAATCTACGTGTACTTCTCGCCATCAAAATGACATCACAGCTTCAGACGAGAGAAATTCCATAATACAAGGAGACATCGCGCACAGTCGGCCTACCTAAAAGAGGTGAGCGAAGAGATTTTATAACAACCACAAACACTTGTTGAATGTATTCTACAAACTATTCGGAAAAATTATACCTTTGCACATGTCGAAAATTGTGGAGAAGGCATAGCCAGTTAAACAGACAAGATTCCGAAAGAGATTCTGCCTTACGGATTACATCCAACCTTGTCACGACTCACTGAAGTTTGTTGGGTATACGACCCTCCTTTTCCCTTACCTTTATCTAATGTGAGGAAGAGTATCAGCAGCGTCAAAACGAATGCAATCCTTTCCGCCGCGCTCCTGTCAAATATGCGAGTTTTTCCTGTGCACAAACATCAGCTGGTCACAGTTGAAACTGCAGCATAAAAGTTCAGCTTTTCCATCGACTTCTCGCCGTGCATAGCAAACGGGCTTAACAAGGCAACACTATATCGCCAATGCTACTCGCTGTCGCATTACAGTTTGTAATGAAATCGCTCGATTTGGACGAAAAGGGCATACTTTTTGACAAAAAATTCTTGCTAAACTTTTGCTTCGCAAATTAGATTGTTGTTATTTCGATGAGTATCAGTGAAGTTGAGTAGGCTCAATAAACTTAAGAAGTAAGATGAATGGTTAGACTACGCAAAATTAGGGCAGATCCTCAGTTCACGAGAATCCGTGGCGCGAAGGTGAACCAATCAAACTGTATGGTTTTCTGATTACGGAGATCACTCCATACGTGTACTTGCGACGTTCAATGAACATGGAAGGCTATGTGAGGAAGGACTAACACAAAAAAAGGAAATCGGCATGGACTGCACTATGGCCTCCCAAAGAATCTACCGATCAAATAACAGACCCCAAACTCCGTGTTCTCTTTTGATTCACCGATCCTCTCAGCGCTTTGTTATGCAATGGAAATGTGTGCTGATACCTTGACCACGTCAAGAAATTCCGTACCACCCACAAGGTACTTTGATGAAGCCATCTGAAACTCAGTTGTCACTCACAATATCTGGCCGGTTTACCAAGTTTCTTCAAGCGCTTCCCCTTTTATAAGCCGGCTACATGATAAGAAGGATAGATGACAAGAGGGCGAAAATGCAAGTGTTCTCTTGGCTGCGTTCACAGATGGCAACGAGTTCAAAATAACGAAATAGGTCTTGTGTACGTTAATATGTTCGAAAGAGGCCGCCACCATGGCACGAAAATCGTGCGAGAGCAAGGAATAAATTTATACCGCAATACGCCTTAGTAGTGAAGACAGGGTATCCAAGTGTGCACAAAAGTACTAATTACATTGAGAGTGTGTTCCGCCATTCATGAAGCTTCGGATTTGCCTTTAGGCTCGGCAGTTATTGGACTAATATGTTTTCTTCATAAATGCCTTTAAGTGCTAAATGTGCTGATCTTTTCAAAATTCCAGAATAGTTTCAATAATTCACTTAAAGATTTTGAACAGAGAAATTCCTCTTCTCTAAGTGAAGTCAAAGTAAGTTTTTTACAGATAACTTTAACGCTGTTTTGCTGAACATGGATTGATAAGAGGATTAGTTTACTGGCCAAAAGAGCTGGATCGAACTAAGGGTTGCGCCTGTATTTTGATTGATCTTTGAACATAGTGCGTTTAACACGCCTCATTGTTTCTTTGCAACAGTACAGGTCAAAATAAATCGGGTCAGAGTAGAAGCTATGTTAACGACACTGGAAGGAAAAACTGTTGCATCTTGTCAATAGGTCGCTTGGATCTTCTATGTAGTATTTTTAAGAATCAATTTTTTTGCATTTGTAGATTTGCCACAGTATTCTTTATACATTTGATGTTTATAGTATTGAAAAAACCTTCTCAGTCTTGATTGTATCCATATCACCTGTATCACAGGTCATCCCGTTGATCTTCGAGTGACTCGAACGGGTACCAGGATACCAGCAACACTTCCAATTTTCCTTATCGGGTGCAAAAAGTAGCCCAGTGGGTCCTCCTCGCTCTGGGGACTCGATGAGCATCATATTTTTCGTCCATACCTTTCGTGAAGAAATCGCACCAACGGGTCGCGGTGGTCTTCCTCTATAGCGTTTGATGTCCCGAGGAATCCAGTCGGTAACGGCTCTCGTCCATCGGTTGTTGTTGAAGCACATCACGTGTCGGGCACACCTTATTTTTGATATCTTGGCGTATAGAACGGCGTCTCTGATTTTCGATCATAACGTAGGTCGGAACTTACCATCCTTTCTCCCCTTTGGGAGATACGGGATACTCCTAGCATCGACCTTTCGACTGCGCGTTCATAAACGCCAAGTGATCTTTCACCCTGCTTACGTAGCGACCAGGTTTCTGCTGCATACACGTTAGGGCAGGGATAATCGTTGAGTCGAAAAGGTGGGCACGGAGTCGGATGTTCTTTGTCCTCTTCACTACACTGCGATGCCTCAAACGTTCCCCAAGCCGCTCGTTTCCTCCTGCTCAACTCTGAAGCTAAGTCGTTCATCAGTTGATTTTACGACTTAGATGGACGTAACTGGAGCAATCGGAGATTTTCGTTCCGTAGAGCGTGAATGGAGCATTCAAAACCCATCCGTTCCTCATAAACATCGTTTTTGTTAAATATACCTTAAGACCAATCTTTCCACAGGCGTTATCGAAATCAGTCAACATTCGTTCCGCTTGGCTGATGCTCGGTGTTATGAGGACGATATCATCAGCAAAGCAAAGATGGTTTGATTGCCGACCGTCAATTTTTACTCCCATGTCGTCCCATTCTAATGTTCGCATGACGTTTTGGAGGGTGGCAGTTAATAATTCTGGCGAAATTGTATCGCCTTGTCGAACCCCTCTTCTTACGTCAATGGTGATATTGTTGTAGAATGGAGATATTTTAGTCGTGAAATCTTTATAAAGCTCATGAAGGATCATTATGTTCCGAGCAGGGACGCCCTGGTTATCCAGAGCCTCTACAACCGCTTCTGTTTCCACTAAATCAAAGGCTTTTTCAGAGCGATGAAAGTGAGACAAAAAGCTTGTTTGTGCTCTCGTGAAACTTCAGTGAGTCTTGTGATCGTGTGGATGTGGTCTATGGTACTAAATCCTTTCCGGATCCCTGCTTGTTTGCATGGATGTCCTTAGTCCAGTGTTCTGTCAATCCTGTTCAGGATGACTCTAGTGAAGAGTTTATAGACAACGGACAGCAAGCAGATTGGGCGATAATTGCCTATGTCGTGAAGGTCTCCCTTTTTGAACAACAATACGGTCTTGCTGGTTTTCCATTGAATGGGAGCCTTGCATTTGACAGGTAGCGAGTGAAAAGCCGACCCAGGGTGTTGATGAGAACTGGCGGTAGGTTCTTCAGGTGTTCTGGTCTATTCTTGTCTGAGCCGGATGTTGTTCTGTTCTTCACTGACGATATAGCATGTCGGATTTCGGAAGAGAGGACGATTGAACGGCATATCCATCCTCTTTCAATTTATATGGCGGTAAGAGGACATAGCTAGCGAAGAGATTCGAGTAGTCCTGGTGGATGAATTTCTTCAATAAGTGTATCGTCAGGGCATCGGAGTGCAGTCATCTTAATCTTATAATTGGAGAAGCCTCGCTCGTTTTTGCGAATGGCCTTTCCAGCTTCAGCAGCTTCTGCCATGACTGCTGTCGTCTCTCTTTGAGGTCTTCTCTTATCGCTTCTCTGCAGCACTTCGCAAGATAGGACGTAAGGTTTCGGTTGCCTGTAGCTTGTGCGATTCCACGTTGACGTATCAGCTCAAGCGTGTGTGGAGACAGCCGTCTATTTGTAACTTCAGGACTGTCGGCTTTCACAGCGCTGACGTGAAGATATTCAATGAGCCGATCGTATTCTTCGTCGATGTTGTCGACAACGGTATCTCCCAGGAACCGACTAATAATCTGAATACATCTCACTTTATGGTGGTTCTTGGACTTCGTTGTTTGAACTTAGCGGCTCCTTCTTCTTTTCGCTGAAAAACGGAACGTTGCGCGAAGGAGGCGATGGCCTGATCCCGCGTAGAACTTAGGAACAACAGCGACATCGGTCAGGGAAAACCTTCGATATACTAAGATGTGGTCTATTTCGTTATGGTACTCTCCGTTGGGACACTCCCACGACCATCGCTGAAAGTGAGGCTTTGAGATTGTGAGTTACCATGGATGGTTTGGGTCGTCATGATAAACTCAGATAGCCTCTCACCCTGTTCATTCCATTCTAGTCCGTGTGCCCCAATGTGACGTAATCAGACCTTTTTCTAGGTCCTATTTTCGCGTTAAAATCTCCGACAATGACCTTGGAGAATGTGTGATCTTCTCTGAAGAATTCTTTGAGAGTACATACAGAACGTTTCGACTTCGTCTTCGTCGTAGCTTGATGTTGGTGCGTAAGCAACGAAGATGGTCAGAGCCGGCATTGATCCACATCGTTTCAAGCGCAGTCGTCCGACACGGGATGTTTGTTCTTCAAATGAAACGATATTCACAGTCAAATTCGATTTGACGAGGACGCCAACGCCGCTGACCCTCTGCGATTGCATGTTCCTAGAAACAGATCTTCTCCGGTGTCATAAACAGCGTGAAAGGGTGGCGCCTTCTCGTCTCAGCCAGGCCAATTAGTCGTACCTTATCCTTCTTGCTTGAATCAATAAATCTCCTACAGCAGATTCGTGAGCAAGGGTTCTTGCATTGTAGGTACAGATCGTCATTTTAGTCCGTTTCGATCTTGGCAGCCTAGTTTGGCCCTGAGATTCTAGCAGCCTCTCCGTACTCGTCCTACCTGGCGCTGCCGTGCCAGAGGCTCTTCAGGGGTCAAGGGAATGAGGCCCATAATTGTTACTATTTTTGGCATTTTGATACCCAACGTATAGCTTGCCAGGCACAAAACGTGGGAGCTGGGTACTCACGAGTAACTTGCCAGTCTCTCTCGAAGGAGCGGGAGAAGCTTATTTGTTGGAGGCGACTCTTCAACGCCTCCCATGTACTTCCCAGCCGCTTGATTGCAGGCTTTTGGTCGACTTGACTCGTAGAAATAGAGTTTTGTCAAGTCGGTGCTGCAGAAGCAGGGAGCTCATTTCCTGAATCCACCTGCATCTCTGGGAAGCACACGATTGCTTTTGGTTCGTGTTTATCCCCCTATCCAGCACTTGGGGACGTGCCACCTGCCCTAGCGGCTAGCCGGGCGGGATCGCTCAAAGAAGGAGATCCGTGGTGTATCCACAAGCGTTCATAGTTCACTTCCACTTTAAGTCTGTGTTCCTATCAAGCTTTTCGAATGGATCTCGTTGACTGACTTATGTCTTCTTCACGCCTCAGACTGGTTCAATGGCAATCATGTAATTTCAACTATCTTCTTCGCATTTTATACTAACTTACTGAATCGCACCTAATTTCGCCTTCGATTTTTGCTTATGAAGAATTCCTAATGTAACTTTGCTACAGCAAAAAAGTTATAATTGGCATTTATACGTGCTAGTAATTGAACAGAGTCGTGACACAATATTGGCAAAACTCATTGATATAGAGTGATGCGCAAAACTTTCGCGTGAGGCGAGACTCAAACAGGCACCTCACTCTGTCCGTGGCAAATGCTCTAACCCGTCGCAATACTCTCGCCCATTTTGTCCACCACTCTCTCAACGCTACAACGCATGGTGAGCAAAAATGGAGTCAGTACTGCATGATAGAGTGAGGTGCGAGTTCGAGTCTCGATTGACGCGAAAGCTTTGCGCGTCACTGTACATCAATGGGTATAATTATAACATCATACCACTGCTAGAAGCGATCAAAAGAAATGGAATTCTCTTAGGCAAAACTGTTCATAGCTGATTGCGCAACATTGGCGTGTGGAGTAACTCGTAAGGGACATCAAAGGAATCTATCGTGATAGTTGAATCCATATCAAATTGACAACTTACCAACGCAACCGTTAACCGTTCTCTTCAAGCAGTACCGCGGTAGCGCTGATATTGTTCTTCAGAATCAATGAAAAAGAAAGGAATTGTACCATGGGAGAAAAAATGGAGAGAAGACGCGATCCGTGAATGATACTTGACGTAGATGACAACGAATGGCCCAAATGGACCATCATCAGACCACGCCCAAATGGACCATCATCAGACCACATACGACACCAGAATGGTTCGTTTGGAACAAGTATAGGGACTTGTGAAGGAGATCTGGTAGAAGAGAATGACGTGGCTCGGGCACCAGACAGGGACTACCGATCAGCAATAGCGGTCCCAATCTATCGACCTCATTTCGACGCAACAGTACTGGTCAAGCGGTACTGCGTGCCGCACTTACGCACATTACACTCAAACAATCTGTTCCGCAGGATAAAAGCTGATGACTCCCTGAGGACTTCAATTTTTTTTTATTTTCGGTTTAATTTGAGGTGCTTGAATCCATATGTGCCTTTACAGTGACTCATGGTGGCCTACCGATTTGCCACACCGGTGCTGCTATCCTCTCAGACAAGTCTTGTACCGATACACCGATCGGATCGTGGAAGGATGGAAGGCCTGGTGAGCCATGAGCGTAGGACCGAACCACCGATCACATGCGCGCCAACCACAACACCTCTAGCCACTGCGCCCCTTCATGACAGTGTGGACTTCACAAAATTCAATACAAAATGAAAGTTCATCGAAATCTCCCATAACCTGCTAAACGATCTTCCATCTCCGAGGAGAGGCCCAAAGATGGATGTTGAAGAGCTGCAAGCGACATTTAAAAAATCGATAGTATCAAACTCGTCGCCCATCGTGTCGTGCTGGGCGTCGAGGCGTCGAACCGCGACGCGTGTGCAGCGCGTCCGCGTCCATTTATTCCGGGGCTGGCTGGCGTTGGAGCAGGTACGCTCTCGTTTTCGCGCCATTTTTACTTGAAGAGATTTCGTGACCTACTAGTCCAATTAGTCTCCCAAATATGCTTGTATGTTTCGAAATTTTCTTATTGATTTGTCCAGTCAGCACACTTTTGATGGGAACGATCGATTACTGGAATCATCGTTAATGTACTTTTTTAAATAAGGATTTTCTGAGCCAAACTTGTTTTGCGGATTTCTCCTTAGAATTTTTCCTAACGTCGTTCCGTTTTCCTTATGTCAGATGTTGCTTTTCTTTACAGCAATCTTCTTTCTCTCCTCCTCCTTCTTCTTCTTCTTCACGATGTTCATTTGTGAGCTTTTATTGTTAAAAAAAATAAGAGCGCATGTGGCGCAGTGGTTAGAGGTACTCTGCGTCGCACACGAGGTCAATGGTTCGATCTAGCGCTCATGGCTCACCAAGCCATCCATCCCTCCGGGGTCGGCAAATCGGTACTAGGCAGGTCTCAGACTTGTCTGGGAGGATAGGCAGCATTGACTCGGTTCAGCGGGAGGCCACCGCGAGTCATTGTAAAGGCCAGATATGCATTGAATCACCTCAAACGAAGTTAAAAAATGAAGTCGAATGCATGGCGCATTCCTCAGGGATTGATCAACGCCGAGAGCTTTATCCGTTAGTTTTTGTCGGTGAAAATATCGACCCGCTGTCAAATATGCTTACTAGTTTGACTTTTTGATATTTGTTGTACTTTGCGTGTTTCTAATGTTTTCTCCATGACCATTAAACTCTGAAATACTTCATTTTACCGCGACTGGTCTCTGTTCGAGAGACATATCTTATTGACGAACGAAGAGCATCGTTACTGCAGACAAACCCATCACTGAGAAAAGCCCTGAAGGTGTGGGGATCTTGAGGTGATGTACCATCGTGGGAGAGCGCCGTAGCCGAGTGGTTGTGATGCTCGTCATGGTGCGTGTGGGCTAAGCCGCGCCCTCAACAGCTCCGGCTCTCAACGACGAACGCCCCACGGAACACCGCAGTCACACTCTCTCCGAGATTGCAAATGTTCTCAACCAGTATTCTATGACGTTTAAGAAGAGGAGGAAAAAATGAATTGAATGCTGGAAGTACTGAGATCCGCACAGTTAAGAAAGAAACGCTGTGAATACGGATGAAATAAAGTGCTGAGAACGTAAAAGTAGTGCCAGGAGCGTATGTGGGGAAATGGTTAGAGGTGCTCCGTGTTGCACACGTGGTCAAAGATTCGATCCAAGACTCATGAGGATAAGCAGCACTGACTCTATACAGCGGCAGGCCACCGCATTTTTTTTGTAAAGGCCAGATACGTATTCAATCACCTTAAACATTTAAAATTGAAGATGAATGCATCTTGCATCCCTCAGGGTTCAATCAGCGCCGAGAACTCTATCCTTTATCCTCTGTAGTTGATTGCGATGTGTTGAAGCGACTGACGATGGTTCCTTTGATAGAAAGATCACTTTCTCAATATATCTGACCCCTATCACTATTTTTTTTATGCGTGGGTTTGAGTATTTCCAGCATTGGTTCGTCTTCGCGATGACTGGATGTTTCCATCTTTCTAACGTTATAGAATACAAGTCGATAACGTCTTCTTTCAATGTTGAGGATAACCAAGCTGGGGCGTTTCGTAGGGCGTTTCTTACTGATTGCTTGATAGTGCTCGTGGGGGGAGGGAGGACCAGTGCCGCGTCGAGTCGAGCCCAGCATCAAAGAACAAAGAAACGTGATTCAGGTATCTATCCGGACCTACACAGTTTTAGATATTGTCGCCTTCGGATGTAGCGGATAGTACTTATTGTGAGTTTCTTTGGAAAATCTCACATGAATTGCTCTTTACATGCGGACATTTTTGCCTACGCCTTTGCCTTGTAGTTGTGGAGTCATCAGATTCCTTTCCCTGAATCTGTCGTATTTAATTTCCTGATTTTCAACTGTTTTATCTATCTCAGATCGTTCTTTCGAGTGAACAATCCGATTTTTAGTAATACTGCTTGCGAAGCTCCCAGTATTGTCTTTCTTATAGGCGACTCGATCACCATCATGCCATATCCAAAGCGAGAACGAATGGAGAAATCAAATGAAGTAGACGTGGATGTCGAGGGTCCAATAGAGCATCGTCGTGCTGAGTTAGGAGGTGAAATAGGATTGGATGTGACTGATTCAGCAATGGCGCACGACGATATAATTGAAGATCAAAACATCTTGGGATGCACAGGAGGTACTCCAAGTTGTCATTTTTTTAGTTTTGTGAAATATCTTCGCTTAAAATTGAGCTTGATTACATTGTGCCGTATATTCTTAGCCCATGGTTGTGAAATTGCGGTGTTCAATAAGACAAGCGATGACGGTACTTCAAAAATTCTGTAAAAAATAAATCTTATTATCCTTATAGTATACTGTTCGTTATCGTTCCCCTTGTACACGCAGAAAATTAGCCGTAAGCGGAGAATTGCAAATATGTTGCACATATTCACATGGTATCTGGGATGGTTTAGATAAACGAGGAATATTGGCCAGTCAACCTCAATAAACATGCTCTAAAGCTTACCCAAGCGCACAAAAATACGCACCAGTCGCAAACATCCGCCCCAGTGGACCGACCCCCATCAGAAAGAGTGTGGAGAGCCCACTGTGGCTTCATGTGGTAGTGTACTAATCCACGATGGGAGTTTTCGATCCATGTGGAGAGATCAAATAGCATGGGAATGTCATATGGTTGACGTATTCATTGGAAACTTAATGAGCCCACGAAGAAACGTCCAGCACCAACACGTCCGCCCATCGTTTGGCTGGTGTTTCAGAGGACGCTTGCATTCTTCTGGAGTCCACTTTACTGTTTTTTTTTTCGTCCATCTGTCATCTGATCTCCTTATTATGTGACCGGCCCACCTGTGTTTCGCTTTCGATGTGTATATCTTTTGATCTCGAAGATGGGATAGTCTTTCAAGATCTGAAGTGCACAAACTGGCTAGGCGTTGTGAGTGCCATCGAGCTGCAAGAGATCCAGGTCAAGCGCTCCGTCGGCAGTGCACAGATTTCGTGCCGTGGGTTGTAGTATCAGCCCACGTCTCTGCCGCAAAACAACGCTGGGAGGACTGTTGAATCGAGGAGGTGAGCACGGAGTTTGTGGTCCGCTATTTGGTCGATGGCTTCTTTTGAGACGTGAATGCGGCCCATACTGCTTTCCTTGTTCTATCTGATGTTTCTTTCATATTGTTCTCCACGTTCGTTGAACGTCCAAGGTACACGTACGAGTTGGTAGTAGTAGTCATAACCACGTAGTTACATTTGCTCAACATCGCACTATGCATTGTTCATATATGGGTCCTGGACCTGTGCATGTGTGTTCCAGTCTTTTTCTCCGCCTCGTTTAATTCACTAGGCATCGTCTCTGCTTCACTAGTACTTTCTGAAAAGATGGACGATGTACTCCGCGAAACGATGGTTTCAAATGAATTTTCTATCAATACATATGACCTTTTCGTCCCAATCGAGCGACTTCATCCGTTTGAGTACGTCAGTTGCTGAGTGCGGCGATATCGCGTTGTCTTGCCGATCCTGTTTTCTTCTAGGAAAAAAGAGAAGCGGTTGAAAAAGTAGTATTTTTGTGTTACGGATCGACAGCAGTCAATTAATGTTCGTATAAGACGGCTCTGTACATCAGTCGACGATCGCTCATAGGATTGTATACGTTTCGAACGCTGTAACATAGTTAGTAAAGGTTGGAACAAAGGGCATAAGGTACTCTCGACAGACTTCAATGACCCGTGACATCGTATGGATATGGTCTGTGGAGTAGATACCCTCTCGGAATCCTGCTTGTCAATGTTGCTCACCAGAAAGAGTGCATGTGGCGCAGTGGTTAAGAGGTGCTCTGCGTCACACACAAGGTCGATGGTTCGCTAATGGCTCACCAAGCCATCCATCCCTCCGGGGTCGGTAAATTGGTACGCTACTGGTCGTAGACTTGTCTGGGAGGATAAGCAGCAATGACTCGATACAGCGGGAAGCCACCACGAGTCATTGTAAATGCCAGACATGCATTCAATCACCTCAAACGAAATTAAGAACTGAAGACGAATGCATGGTGCTTCCTGAGGGGTTGATCAACGCCGAGAGCTCTATCTTTCAGCTTTTATCCTTTACTGCTCGCCAGACTAAACCGTTGGTGGCGGCCGGTTGCTTACATATCGATAACATGTATCGCAAACTGTGGTAGCAGAACAGGAGTCTCGGTAGTGAAGCTGGTTATCACGTGCCACTAAGAGAATGAGATGAGGGTTCGATTGCAGCTTGAGTTCGAAGCATCTCACCAAAAATTATCGGATATATATATATATATATATATGCGTGCATATGTGCATAGTCATATACATGCATACTTATGTGTGCATGTATATACATGGGGCGCCGTGGCCAAGTCGTTTTGATGCTCTTCGCGGCGCGTTGTGGAGCCGAGCTCCACCTCCCAGCTCTCTCCGCAGTCAACAATAACGACATATGGAACGCACGGCCAGGCTATATTCGAGCTTGCAAGGAGACTCGCTCAACTAGTATTCTACGTCATTCAAGAAGAATACGAAAAACGAATTGAATGCTAGAAGTAGTGGGATCTGCACAGTGAAAAAAAACGCTGTGATAACGGATCAAACTAAGTATACATGTGCATATATACATATGCATATATATATATATATATAATTACATATATGTATCTACGCACACACTTGTACATGTAATAGGTCTTCTCACAAGTTTTGGCCTTAAATCAACAAAAATTAAGTTTAATAGTACACATGAATTACTGGTCTACATTCGATAACCTATTCTCAACATGACTTCAAGATTGGTGTTTGAAACGATCTATATAGGGTGTTGTTAAAGCAAAAAGAAAATCATGCTTGTCATTCGAAGTAGTTAGCTTGTCGCTTGAGATTTATAGCGAGTTTATTGGGCATTGTGAAACAAAAAAAAAATTTCTTTGTACCTATGTAACGATATAATTAGTTCTACTTCACAAGTCTCATATTGAAGCCTATAAATTTTTTCGGAAGGGAAAAGAATTTTTAAATAAGTGACGCTATGCGCAAGAATTCCGACTAGTGCCTCGAGAAAACGCGTCATTTGAGGGTCGCGCGGTTTTCTTTATTTATTTAGAAAATTTCACCCTTTTCCGAGAATGCGTCTCAGTGTTTCGTATAAGAATTGTAAAAAGGACTTCGTTCTATCGTTCTACAAGTATGAAATTTTTTTTCGATTCACATCGCCAAATGAACCCGCTATAAAGTTTAAGGGACGAGCTAACTACTTCAAGCGCGAAGCAAAACTTTCTTTTTGCTTTCACAGCGCTCTTTTATGGACCGTTTCGAAAATCAGTCTTGGCTTAAAAATTGTCATGTTCCAGGCTATCAAATGAGTACCAGTAATATATATTATATATATATAATAAATAATCTGGTGTTCATTGCTCCAGTGTCAAAACTTATTAGAAGACCTAATACATCCATATGTGCTTACGTGCGCATGTACGTGAATATGTATACCTACCTATGTATGCACATATATATACGTATGTACGCATGTGCGTATACGTGTACGTATGCGTGTGCACATAAATTTATATATATATATATTTATATATATGTATATATGTACATACATAACATATAGCAACATCATGCAACTGCTAAAAGCAGTGAAGCAAAAAATCTTGGTGATCAAATATACACGCTGCAGTTGATTATTCATATAGTTTCGTAGCTGACTTGCTATTTTCATGTTATTTCTTGGTTATTCCAGAAGTTGAACTAGAATACGTTTGACGATAATGGCGTTCCTGTGCCTGAAATGGCGGAGGAGGTCATAATGGAAGGAGACTACGTTGAGGAATATATCGAAGAAGAGGTTGAGATTATTGTTGAACACTTAACGTTTGATCTATGGATTGTTTTCGAAGTAGGCAATAACCCCTGAAGTCGGCTCTTTACTGACCTAAACGTTCCTCGAGGGTCCCAGTTTTCTTTGTAAGCCATACACGAGGTTTTGACTATACACTTTTGTTTTACCGCTAATGTTTAGACTGCTGTATGCTGGTGAATTTACGACTTTTCCTCTAAAAGTCATAATGCCTTTCCAGTGTGAGAAATATCTTGAAATTTGTATAAAATGCGCGATGTGAGAATGAGATTTGTATAAAACATAGCTTGTCATGTCTCGTAATTTCTCCTATCTTTGATGCTTCAAAGGTTTAATTAGTTTCCACTGATTCGTTTCAAGTCTTTCCATAAGTTTTGGCACTAGAGCAATGAACACGGTATTTTACCAACTGTAAGTAAATAAAATTGCATTTTTTTAGTGTCGTTCAATTGCGCGTTTTCTTGCGAACATTTTGGTGTACAATTTATCTATAGTTCCTCCGAAATGGAGCTGTCTTGGCAGCAAATTCGCTTGCTATTTTGCACGTATGACACTTAGGGGGAAATGCTAGAGAAACGGAACGCGAGACCGATGGAGCTTGGGGAGATGATGCGGTTGCAGAAAGGACGGCTAGAAAGTGTCTCGTAAAGTTCAATACTAAAGAGAACAGTCTGGAAGATCACTCGCGCTCCGGGCCGTCTACTGGAAGCTTTATCAATTTTGCGCGCCGTTCGTATATGAGTAGCAAGCGAATGTAACCCCATGGCTGCTTCACATCTCAAAGCATACGTAGGCAAGTTATATGCCAAAATGTGCGCAAGAAAATGTTCAATTGAACGACACCAAAATCATGCTTTTTTTTACTTGTGGTTGGTAAATTTGATGTTAAATGCTGTAGTTCCAAAACTTATGTGGCGTCTTAATATTTGAAAATGGCTCTTCATCATCAAAAGAAGCTTTGAAATTTTTCAATAATTATTCAATATCTATCAGAGTGAAGGCGATATCCATTACGCTGGTTCGTTTTCCTTTTAGTTAGGCACTTATTAGCGGTTGTAGCATGCACATAGCTATTCCATAATGTTTTTGTTTAGGAATATAAAGTAAATCTTCAGCAACTACACGAAGATGATATGGCCGAGTCTTTGGTCGCTCTTTCTCGCAGTGGAGAGTTTAGCCATAAAAGTGGAAGGGAATATGTCGTTGAAAATATGGATGTGAGGCAGATATTTCCATCTTTCTGCCCCGTTTTGTGCATGAGTTTTTCTCTCATGCCTTTTTCTATTCACTCGTGGACGATCTGTTGCACTTAGTATAAAGTGATTCGCAAAAACTTGACCTCGGCCAGAATTTGAACCCGCGTTTCACCGATGCTGGGAGATCGTGTTATTCCGAGACCATCGCTTTGTTACCACTCTTTCCTCGTTGAAAATATAGATATAAAATAGCTACTTGTTTTCTTTATTTCCTAATTTCCTTACTTTTCTAAATTTTTTTCTCTTTAGTATAGGATATATCAAAGAGTGGTAGCAAAGTGGTAGCCTCGGTGGGTTAAGGATAGCACAAACCCCAATATGGCTGAAACACACGTTCAATTTCCGCTTGTGGGGGATTCCTTACGCATCATTTTTTCAGAAAAGAATTTTTGAATGGTCTTTATGAAGTAACATCAGTGTTAAGAAAGCAGTAGAAATAGTGATTTAAAGTGGATTATGGGCTGTTTTATTTAATATTGGCCAATATTCTGGGAAGTGTCCCTTAACGGAATCACGCTGGGTCATAGTTTTGTAGTGCGATTATTTTTTTGATACATCCCAGCAGCATACTTTAATCCTTTTATGAGGTCTCTTATGGCATTCGTAAATTTCTAGACCCGTGCTTAGGCCTTTCAACCTCATCATTAGCTAGGTGTCTCTCGTTTTAGTCAGTTCCTTGTGGAAAGCTTACTCCGTACATATCGAGGAATCGACACCTAATCATTCACACTTTATGCACCTTGAGAAGATCACCGTGTCATTCTTTCAATGTGATCAGTTGTCGATTATCGTTTGCTTGGCATACTATTACTCTAATAGTATAGCAGCATTTTCAACCATGTGCAGAGACACGTGTCTAACCAGAACAGATTTCATGAAGTTTTGAAATATGCTGTCGGGATGTAATGTAATAATTTAAGCTAAGTCTCAAATAGTCAATATGAAGTGTTGGTATATTTCTGTGATACTAGAATGGTGCACAAAATATTTTTTTCCCGGATCTAAGCATTATGTCATTGTCCACATTGTAGCCAAGACGTCGACAACCGCGTATCTTGAGAAGATTCGGGGCTTCACATCAACCGTATATGGAACAACAGCAACGATTATGTGAGACTCGCCACAATTAGTGGTTGAGGAATTTCGTGAGTTTACCGCTTGAAAGAAAATTACGGGACTAATCAAAAAAGTTGGCCGCAGTTGAGAAAAATTCTTCAAATTGAAGTGGAGATTTGTACTCGTATATCGAAATATATCCCACCAACACATTACCTCCTCTGGCAATTTATCGTTTTCAGATTTCGTCATTGTCAGGTGTAATCGTTTGAAATGTTTGATCTTATTTGAAACGGACATATCCAACTTCAGATCCAGTTTCTTCAGCCGGACGCGACACACGATTCACTCCAAAGTATCCAGTTGCTGTAGCGAGAAGGAGCCCTGCAACGCCTGTTCGAGGTTCCTATTCAAAGGCAGACTGTAGAGAAGATCAGTGCAAGTACGGTATTTTCTCTGTCATAGTGATCATGTGGACTTTAACCCTCCGCGGACGAAAAGAATAACCAATATTGCAAGCGGCGATGCGGTTTTCTCCATCGAATAAGGATTTTTACTTTGTTTTGGAAGGAAATGTAGTTTTCATATTACTCTGATAACTCATAGTCTTCATATTAGTTTAATAAAAAAGTGTTTGCACAGACTACAGCCGAATAAAACAGGCAAACCAAATGTGGAACATGATTCTATTTTTAGCTTTCGTAGCAAGAATCAGTGGGCTTTTTTAGAAAAACAGGCAGTGTTGAAATGACGGAGATTCGAGGTTCCGAATCATTACTAAAATTCGTAGATAAAAACCTTTGTCCAGCAAACAAGTCCATTAAAAAGTCGAGGGACTAGAAGATCCCTCATCGTCCGCAAAGGGTTAACACCAAAGGTCACTTGCATATCATACAGTGAAGGCAATGACCGCTTTCGTTTAGGTCAGAACATCGCATACCAAAATGTTTGCAGCATTTGAAATTCTATGACTTGGACTTCGTTTGATCTTGGAATCTTTACGCTAATTATTCCACTAATTTAGAATTAAGCGGAAAATTATAAATAAAATTGTAAACGTTTATAGGGTGACTGAATAATAACCTCTATAAATCTACGAAAATCCTAGCAAGTCACTGCACTGATGAGTGAGGCCATCGTCGCTTCTTAAGTCCCTTTCGGGACCATGGACCCACGATCTCTGCATTTCTAATTGGCAGTTCTGGACCTTTGGATCTGTGGTCCATTTCTTATCCATCTCTAACCTCTGGTGAGTCATTTGTTAGACGCTGTACGCTGAGGGTTAAGGGACACAGAGAGTGGAGCACAGACCGTCCCGAGTTGCCAGTTAAAGATGCGTAGGCTATGGGTCTACAGTCCCGGAATGGTTAGGCATTAGTATGGGGGTTTTGTGCTGACATATCTTATTCATCTGGAACTGCCTCAAAAAATGTCTGTCATCGGGTCGGTTCTAAACTAGTGATTTGATGCCTATTTCAGAAAGTTGTTGGTTTGTGATGTACTTGAATCACTGCCGGAGCACAAACAGGAGTCGTTCAAAAGACTGATGGAGATTCTAGGAACTAATGTTGCTGGATTCCGTGACTCACTGAAACGGAGGTACCCAGGGATATCTCCTGTAAGATTCTCGTTCTTAGTTTTCGTATTCGTTGCTCACCCATCTACAAATGGAAATAGCAGTCAATCAGTAGCTGTTTGTCATCATCAATGTTGATTTTATTGCTATTATAACCATTATTAATATCACTATTTTTAATAATCAAACCTCAAAGGGCAGAGCTATCGGCTCTGATCAATCTTAGAGGGATGCGTCATGCATTCACCTCTGTTCGTAGCGTCGTGGAGGTGATTGAATGCATATTTGGTCTTTTAAATGGCTCGTGGTGTCCTACTGATGCATGAAGTCAGTGCTGCTATACTCCCAGATAAGTTTAGTACCAATTCACCGACCCCAACAAAGATGGAAGGCTCAGCAATTTTTGGGCGAAGGATTGAACTGTCGACGTGTGCCTGCAGGGCGCCACTCACAAGTGCGTCACGCTTTTTCTGTTGGATATTATTATTCAAAAAGGTGTGCATTATTAATTATCATTGTCGTTTCTATTGTTGTTGTTGCCGCCATTGTCATTGTTATCATTGCTGTATGATATTGTTGGTTGCTATTTGTTTTCAATGGTAACTGTTAATAAGATATAGGTTATCTATCATATAGGTAGCCCTGAGCACGTATGGCGTGGTGAATAGAGGTGCTCAGCGGCTCACGTGATCGATCAGTCGATAGTCGATGGCTCGATTTCGCGCCTAAGGCTCACCAAGCCTTCCATCTCTTCAAAGTCGGTGATTTAGTTCCAGATTTCTCTGCGAGGATAGCCGCACTGACTCGATGCATCGGCAGGCCACTGCGAGTCATTGTGAAGGCCAGATATGCATTCAGTCGCCTTAGACGAAACTAAAAATTGAAGACGATTGCATGGCGCATCTTCAGGGATTGATCATTGCTGGAGCTCTATCTTGTACCTTTATAAAAACAACTATGTCTTGTTACTGATTGATTGTTTGCAGGGTTACTATCGGGATTTGGACGGCCAAGGAGTTAGTCCACGTCTGGGACCACAGAGATCCCCTCGAATTGCGGCATACGGTAGAATCTTTTCATCTTTGTTGCTTTACTCCATCATTGTTCCCTCTTTGTCACCGCCTATACCCCTTTCCGTTTTAAGAAAGGCGTTATATGGCTGAGCCTCGTTATATTGTCACGAACCCTTCATCAAGTAGCTCTCGTGTAGTAGCTATGATTCCTTTTCAAGAAAAAGCTAGCGTTGACTCTCCAGAACGGACTGACGTTGTTGATATGCCAGAGTTGATGCAAGGTGACATAAATGAAGGCGAGCGGTGCGTCGATCTGAATGATACTGACGAGGTGATCGTGATGAAAAGTTTCTTGTTCCAGATTTCATAAGCATAATGTTGGGAGATTATGAAATCTCGTTTTAGGGTGGTGAAGTGGATATTGAGACTTATGAAGAGGACCATAGAGACCACCGTAAGCCAAGTTTATGGCTCGATAGTAAAGACGGGTTATTGATGTGAGTTGTTCAGTTCCTTCATTACAGTTTGTATCGTTTAACTTATAAGTTCGTTTATCCGATTCCACTTCTTCACCATTTTAGGTGGCCGGGAGTCGCGGAACTAGTGTAATATATTCAGATATGCGACAAGATTTTTATGGAGCACCTGATGTGCGATCGCTGTCGGCTTCACAAGTGAAAGAAGTATTTGATTTAGTTTGCATCATGTTTCAACTATTCCAACTAATCTTAGATTCAGGAAGAGCGGTTCTGTCCATCTTGCAAAATGACAATGAAAAGGTCAATTTATTATCATCATGGTCGTCTTATTCGGAAATACGGTCGTTGCGACATATTCACACCAAAACGTTTTCCCTGCGGATCCCTGGAGTAATTTCTGATCACTTCTGTCATTTTTTATTTTTGTAACATATTTAGAATAAGTAGTCTTGTGTGGGCTTTCAGTGTCATGAAAGATTAGGCACACTTGAAAGGCTATGTGAACATATGTTCCAAGTTCACGGCGCCCCGACAGATATAAAGCGAAAAGTATTCGAGAATGAGGCACAGTTCGACGTGAGTATCAGAGTAATGAGTTTTTTTACCTGAACTCAGATGTTTGAGCTTGGTTTCAGGAATTTCTACGTGAGTTGGAAAGCCGAGGAGGTAATTTCCGCAAGTCCAGAGGAAATAAAACTATAAAGGAAGGAACTGTACAATATTTCCGTTGTAACAGAATATTTCCGATTGCTAAGGACAAGGCGATGCGTATTGTAGATGATATAAACGTGAGTTTGTGAATGATAGTCCCTGTTCATTCTCATTTGCTGGAGAAGTTTACAGGCTGGAAACGTACGAAGCGGTCAAAGACATCACCCAGCCTATGGATCCATTCGGTAAGGAGACGAGCACAAAGCCATATTCGTACAGAAGAATCATGTACGGCCTTTCTTAAGAAAACGAACCTGAATGATGGGTCTGTTGTTTATCGCATTGTGGTTTGGGATTTCCGCCATTCGTTGTCTACAAGTTTTTTTGTTTGCTTGCTTGTTTCAGAACTATTGAAGTAAGATATTGTGATTATCATCTTCACGGAGATGAGAGACTACGTCTTCCTGACGGCTGTTCGCAACCGTATTCATGAAATGAGTAAGAAGAAACTTCCACTGCCAGTGATTGTCATGGTTCTCCATAGTACGTCTCATATTCTCTGCTAAGGTAACCATGGATTTTGTATTATCCATATTGTTCTTCTTCAGGAGAATGCCATCGATTCTGTATGCCAGGAACAGCACTTGAAAAGAGAATTATGGCTGTAACTCCTCGAGAGGCTCAGCTAGTTGCTCAGTCCATTCAGCGTCGCCTCGATGCAGCCGCAAAGAGAAGTTTGTTCAATTTTCCATAATCTCTGCATCACTCATAATACACTAGCGACCGTGTAGACACCATAGTTTTTCAAGCTCCTCAACATTCTTCCCATTTTGTGTTTCGAAGAATAGAAAAAACCTCTAAAGAAATCACTCCGCTCCTCAGAAATAATTATTGATTACTAACAGAGCAATAATTTTGATGCTCCAGTCGGTACATACTTATAATGAAAGTATAGTTGTAAAATCAGAGAAAGCTGCTGAGGCGTCTGGTCAGCTGAAAACCTGAATGGAAGTCAACAATTGCTCATCAATAATAATGGGAGCGAAGATCACAAGGCGGCTGAGAATTTGGTAAATCGGAATGATGACAATGATTGCCAAGAACATTTGGAACCAGCAGACGAAATCCCTGAAGAGTGCGCTGAAGGTGGAGAGGGTGTAGATTATTCCACGGAAGGACGTGGAGAAGGTTAGTGTGACTTAAATACTTTTAGTTTTTTTCAGTTCACATACCTGTTGTATAATCAGCTAGAGCTGATGGCGGAATGGAGCGTCGGTAGTTTTATTGGTTAGCACATGCCCCGGAAACGGTAAAGAGCGGGTTTGATTCCCGTCTAAAGTTCAAAGTTTTTCACATCGCTTGACACTAGTGAATATAAATATATATATATATATTATATTTATCATTACTTTTTATTTATTTTTCACTCACCTTCACAATACTACGCTATTTTTAGGTGGTGAGCTCACGGAGCTGGAATTGACGATGTTAGAGGAATATGAACGTAATCGCGGAGTTATATTAACCGACTTCCAAAGCTTGAAAAGGGAAGAAAATAGGAAACGGTGTCTTTTCACATACTCTCACCTATTTTTCCTCCATTAGCCAGGCGGATAATTTTTATATTATTTTCAGGTTATGTCGTGAACGTGTACGTGCTAGAATATACACTCTGGGTCGTGCTATGAGGGTACGTTCGATATTTCCTAGAAGTAATAAAAATCTTAGAGAGCCACTGGAACTCTAACCTAAAGTAGAACGTGGATGTTGCGTGACGTTAAATAACATCTCGTTTAGAACATCCAGTTTTCCGATTTTGAATACGACCTTCTTGTCCGATCGGAGCAAATGTTGGAAGCTATTGTGGAGTTATGGAATGCGAGAATGGAGGCAGGAAGCAGAAACGATTCCGCTAATCTCAGTCAAAAAGACAGTACTTATTCGGATTCGACTCGAGGAAGTTCTTCTGAGGACTCCGTTGAGCAGAAGGAGATCTCTGCAGCAGCTCGTGACAAATGTGATAATATCACTCAAATGGAAAGCCCTATTACTGAAACTGAAAACGCTTCAGATGTTAGTGCTAAAACTCTTTAATTGCATTGAAAATTGGCTTTACCAAAGCACTCTTTATTTTTAGCGATGCTTCTGAATAGGAAATTATGTGCTGTTTTTTTTTTGTTTCAAAATTTAGTACTTTCATTTAGAGTCTATCGAAGCCAATATTTGACGCTGGCTCGTTCACTCCAACTTCTACCAGTAGTGGAAAGAGAGTGGTAAGGAAATAAAAATTGTTTGTCTATTTAGTATTCAATTCCAAACTCTTCATCAAATTCATGCTACTGTATAAAGGCGAAATCAATAGTAAAGCGTGTTACGCAAATTTTCCCATCTTTGGAGTACTTTGACCTTTGACATTTCAGTGAAATTTTGTATCCAATAAGTTGGATGTTCTTGATACAGTGTATTTATGAGCTAAGTACATGCTTGTTTGTGAATTTTTACTCAATTCTCCAATTGAAGAATAAGTTTTAGCCGGTGAAGGTAACTTATCTAAAGTGATAAAAAAACAACAAGTGTACGTGTAAATTAAGTTGGTACAATGGCACTACTTTCTCCTTCAACATTATGGTCTCACAAGAAGACTTTGCGAACCAATGAAAGCTCATTTGGAATTTTCATCGAATTTTTTACTTCTTAAGGTAAAGACTCGACCGCGTCATGTTCTTCGTTCCGGAAAATTCCCTGAAAGAAGAATCCGTGAGCCTCACAGTCAAAGCGCCTTCATCGCAAGCCGAACCAGCCGTCACAAGGCTCGGTCGTGTTATAAAACGGAGAAAAATCATAGACGTTTAACTGGCTAGTTATGAAATATGTGGATATTGTATCAATCTCCGTTACTAATTGCATTAATGCTAATATATTCAAGAAAATTGTGTTCCTTTTAAAAGGTCGTTTTTTGTCACGTTGTCTTTGAATTTTTGCTGAGCTTTTCAATGGCTTCTGGCTCGTTATCTTCGACTTTTCTAAAGTTTTCAGTCGGTTCTTGTGACACTGTTTTCAGTTTATCATTGTTTAGCGCGTTGTCATCGGTTTATCGTTTTTTCCCTCGTCATCAAGTTTGCTAAATTTTGAGATAAATCGTGATTGCAGAACAAATCCATTCATTTATTCATTCTTCCACTCAGACACTTGACAATATTAGGACCTTTTATGTTTTTACGGTATCAGGAACGCATCGGGTATATTGTTGCAAAACTCATTGCATTCGCTGTCTCCACCGTTGTGACATATAACCCGTGCGGAATGGAGTCTTTTTCATCATTTCTCAAGAGTTTTAGTACCCCTTCAATTTTAATGAGTACGGTACTGCCATTATGTTTTGAAAACGCCTTTTGTTGCCTTTTAGTAGCCACATTTCACCATCGGTGCGAATAATGTGCTCGGTTAGAATTTGTGGACGGATTTTCAACACAGTTCCAGGACTTCTGTGACAGTTTCAAAAACGGGCATTCCAAAACTGGATTTGGCTTATGAAAGATTTTCATTAGCCAGAATGCGTTACATTTCGACCTCGGAGATAGCAGCGTCAAAGGCGTACTATCGTGCAAAGGAAGTCGTGGTGTGCCGGAATATCAACACTGGAAAAGTTTTGTTTGAACGAAAGATATTTTCTATATGAAGGACGAATATCGCTTGTCTTTCAAATCGCGCGTGTGCGGCGATTTTGATGCCACCTCTAAAGGGCGCTATTTTCGTTATTTAGTTAAGGAATTTTCTCTCCGTTTGGGAAAATTTGCTGGAATTTTCGTACTGGAATTACAGAAGAGACTTCGCTCTATCATTCTGTACGTATTAGATTTTATTTCATTTTCATACACCTTTTGTAAAGTTAATAAAGGCCCGCTATGAAGTTCAAATGAGAGGCCAATTATTCTGGGTGTAAATCGTGATAGTGATATATATCATATCTTGAGTTTCGAGTCTTGACTACGATCTGCCCTATAACAGACCTTATGACGTGATGGCTGAAATAAAAATTTTGAGTCTCATATATACCTAAGACAATTGAGCGGTGAGCAAAAACGACCTCACACGGGAGTCGAACCCGCGTTTCATTTATACTGCGGAGCGAGTTTCCATAGAATCTCGAGTAATACTTATCACAATGGCTGCCAGCTCAACTGCGTTTATTAGGCGAAATCGCATATTCGATCAAACCTGTCAAAGGTTAGTGGCAGACGGCTATCATAGAAATATTGAAAAATAAGTGGAGGCGCGAATTTACCTCGGTGCTGTAGTGGTAGCACACGGCCTTCTATGGATAAAACGCAGGTTTGACTCCCCCCTAAAGACGTATTTTTGCTCACCACTCAATTGACTTAGGTATATATGAAACATCATAACATTGCCAAAAAGGCTGTAAAAACTGTAGAAAAAAAGTGGTAGTCATCCTATTTTTACAGCGCTCTACAAAAGTCTTTTTAAAAACTATATTTGGTTTCAGAATTTTCAAGATGGAAACTAAGTTTTGTCACTTTCGAGTACTTACTCGTAATTCATGCTTTTCTCGATCACAGTTTACAGGTGTTGAATTGTGATTGCGATAATTTATCTGGAAATCTTTCCTCCACACAATGATCCGGAAATGAGTCACACGTTCTCCAAGGCTTCTTTTTAACAGAGATGTTGCAATGTATGTTGTGAGTGGTCTTCGGCAGAAAGAAGTTTGACTTGGTGTCATCTTTTCTCGGAGCAGCTGTAGTCGTTCGATAGTTTTGGTCACAATCAGTGGCAATGGATATGCTTTTAAAAAGGAATTGACCTTGTCGTCCTTAGGTGAGTTTTCCTTAATCTTCTGAGAGCAGAGTCTTTTCCGCCTGTCCCTCAAACCTCCAATAATCATTCAACATCTCAAGTCTCGGTAATTCCACTACTGCATCTGAATTTAGGAAAGCCTTGTTTGCGCGCTGCAACGGTCAGGAGAAAACTACCCACTTACGGAGCGCATTATTTGTATGTTTGGCGTCTGTGCTTGTATGTTTGACAGTACTTCACGACGCGTTATCGTTCCTCTCGTGGAATGCATGCATTAGTGACTGAAGAATGAAGTCGGTGAAATTTGCAATATCGTGATCAGTAACGAAAATTCTGTTGATACCTGAGCAAATCTAGTCATCAAAAAAAAAAAAAGCTGGCATCCGTGCTAAAACTGCACTATCATCAAAATATCTTCAGAATGATGCTTATAAAATTGCAGCAAAACTTACTAGTACGCTATCGTGGAAGGGACTATTAGTTAATCACACTTTTCGGAAACGGCATATATATTACCGCAATAGTTACCTGTGTAGATGAAGATGAACGACATTCGAAATGTCACCATAGCTAGGGATTGACTGAATTGAAAACGCTTACACTACTATTGAAGAGCTTTGTTCGTGAAATACCTCACGAACTTGCGCAATAGCAAACGTTTGGGAAATCAACAGCCCTACCGAAAAATTCATGATGTTGATACGGCCGTTTTTTGCATAGACAGCAGAAGTCGGCATTTCTCTCCTCTTCTCCAATGGATGTAAACCAACAATACATCATCATCTCCTTTCTTTTCATGTCTAGCAACCCAGGCTAGAATGTTCAAAACACGTAAACAACAGCACAAACAAAAGCTTAATCATGTTAAATTACGTCGCTTAACAAACGTTGCTCAAAACAATATCTAGTGGACAACTCTTCATTAAAGCTAAAAATCAACGCGATTTTGAAGCAGAGATAGTAAAATGTCCTTACTCAATGGCACTCTAAAAATAAGCATTGATTAATTAATCGTGCCGTGAGATCTTACAATAGCCACCACTCCGTTGCGTTAGTTGATAATCTGGTGTCTACATACTACACTCTTTATGGTTAGCAATATCCGAAAAATTCATGATGTAAGCGTCAGTGGAAATTCAAAGTAATAAACAAGCTTAGCTTTTGTCGTTTTCTACCGTCGCCTGCATATATCTTTTCACAAGTTCTTGAAGGATATTTTAAAGGAAGACGAGCACAAGTAACTTATGGGAGCTGTCATTTGATGAATGCATGAATGGCTCCGTCCAGCTTCATATTCACGATAAACGTGGTTGGCAGCTAAATTGCAACAGTACTGCAATGTAACGTTCTACAAACAATTTAGTGGGAAAATAACTTGAGAATGAGAAGAACTCTCTTTTTGAACTTCTCTAGAACATCAAAGAGTGAATAGGTTACGCAGAGTGATGCTACCCATCATGAGCACGCTGCCACATTGAATCTTCCAAACTTATGAAGCCTCTCATCTCTCTGAGTTCGGGATTATGGTACCTGACTTGTCCAAGAGCAGTTTACCCTTGGGAGGCACTCTTACTCCAACAACCTTAGGATTCAAGGGAGAATTAAATTCATTGCAAATATACATAAGAAGAGTGTCTGATGCACAAAAATTCAACTTCATACGAGGTTAAGCGCACGTTTCACTCATACCGGAAAATGCGTGCTACCACTTTGCCACCAAGACCACCTTCTTCGAAAAGTCTTTCTAGCTGAGCGGCGAAAATAGAATTAGCTTCCAGTTTGACATGCATTTTTCACTCGACTACGATTTGTGGATGTCTAATAAAGTTTTTGAACTGATTCGACAGCCTGGAATACGATACTTACACATCTGTATCTACTTCTCAAAGGGTATAGAGCGAAAAAAAAAAACATTACGTTCCGCACTGACAGATTTGTGCACCAAAAGCCTACGGTCAGGTAGAAAAAATTATTGTATACCAGGAATCGGTCACAATTCTTTTTATTTGACCGCCACTTGCGCTGGTATGATGTTTCAGTATACCCAATATTGTGAAGTGCTGTGCAAAAACATTTTGCGTCAGCCGGGATTTGAACCCAGATCTCATTCTTTCCGGGAAGGTATGCTAGTCATTGCTTCACCGACGCTCGTTTTGCACAGCACTCTTGTAACACTATAACGCGTTGTCTGCCAACAGCCAAGCGTCGACGGTTTGGCGGGGCACCCCCTTTCGGCATTGAACCCACTTGTGTTGACAAACATTGGGTATTGATAATCGGTCAGAATTCTTTTTATTTGACCGCCACTTGCGGTGGTAAGATGTTTCAGTAAACCCAATAATGTGGAGTGCTGTGCAAGGTGGTGCAACGATTAGCATGCGCTCCCAGAAAGAGTGAGATCAGGGTTTGAATCCCGGCTGACTCATGATGTTCTTGCACAGCACTCCACATTATTGGGTATACCGGGAACATCAAAAGAAATCTGAAGAAATTTCCAAAAGGGAGGAAAAATTCCTTTATAAATAACGAAAATGGAACCGAGTCTATAGTTGAAATCGCTGCGACCGGTGCGATTTGCGATATTTGTTTGGAGTTTCTTTCTCAGTTTCAAATAAAATTGTTAGATTTTGCGTACTAAGAGTGTGGAAGATAATTTGTTCTATCGTTTTAAAGGTATCAGCTTAGCTTTAGTTCCATAGTTCTGCGATAAAGCTTGAACCACGAGCTAAATACTTCAAGTGTGGAAAATGATCATACTTGCGCTGCTGCAGAACCTGAGAACCTTTTCAAAAACAGATCCTTTCATTGATATATGAGCCAACTTGTCATGTGGTCTGGTGAGGGCTCTTTTACAGCCCGATACACATGTTTCGTCCTTACAGACTCGTCAGCCGGGCAGAACCCGTCGTCTTTCGATCTTTTCATAGTCAGTTCTCTCGGGAGCATCACACTCCTTATAGAGAGTCATCGAAGACGAAGGCTGTACACTCCATTTTAAGTGAAACCTTCACCCAACACAGAATGTTGTGCATTCGACTGCTCTTTGGCTGGTACTTTTATCATAATTATACCTTGATTTCGAGTGCTTCGTTTAGACCACGCTCAAATTTCAATAGATCCTTTCATTATAATTTGAGCCGACTTGTCATGTGGTCTATAAGAAGTGTGAGGCTCCCGAGAGAACTGACTATAAAAACATCGAAAGACGACGGGTTCTGCCCGGCTGACGAGTCTGTAAGGACGGAACACGTGTATCGGGCTGTACAAGAACCCTTACCAGACCACATGACAAGTTGGCTCAAATAATAATGAAAGGACCTATTAAAATTTGAGCGTGGTCTAAACGAAGCACTCGAAATTAAGGTATAATTTTTGAAAACAATTTCAGCTTTCACTTTAGACCCTTTAGAGTTTAAGCTATCGAATGGCTAGAGATGAAAATCACTGAAAAGCATTCACAGATCTCAGCCGAACACACCGAACAAACCGAGTGCGGAACATGTTTGCGCGTTGCTCTTCCAGCACACTAAGAAGATGTTTTTGGAAACAAGGGCACAGTTCGAAATTTGCCGTGTTAAACTTCTGAACGGTTACTAAACGTTCGAGGGAACATCTCTATCCAGCGAAACAGCTAAGCGAACACGCGTGTAAAGTACAGACCGCACGGCGTATAGCATGATTGCAAAGCGGACCATAATATTTTGACTCATAAGCGTAACGTATGTACCGACAATCTTGGGAAATCTATCGAAATGGAGCTTACGTAGGACAACGTAAGTGCTAAAATTTTTCAAAACGTGAAAAACCTTTTAAGGGGAAGGACATTGCGAACATTTCTTGGTACTTATATGTTGGTCGGCAACCACTGAATATTCAACCTCATTCGCTGGACAAGAATTTGTCATAGGAGTGTTATCAAACATGCGGAAGCTTAATCTCTAGCTAGAGTTGCACGTGGCCGGTTTTTCAGAAAGCCCTTTTTTAACGCTGTAAAATTCAGAATAAAATCAATTCCACACGACTACGTGTTCTTTTTCTTATCTCGCTGATATTTTGCTGGAAAAGAAGCTCCTTTGTGGGAGTGCTAGCATTCTCGCTAGCGCATGTCTCGTAGACCTCAAAAATTGTTTGCTTTTAAAAAGCTCTTTTGATAGCGCTGTAGGAAAAAGAAATTATCTTTGTTCTACACCTCGCTGCGCAGTGCCCTTTCATTAGACTATCTTAATCATTTGGTGTCGTAACTCTCATTGATTTCAATGGTTTGCTTAATTTCTGGAGAGAGCCTTTGAGTGCAGTGTGACAGGAAAAACTGGATCAGATTTTACATATTCGGCGTGCCTGGTTACCGAATAATCCACGGCCCTAGGCAAGGCGATCGATTTATGCACATGTGCGATGCAACTTGTTATTGAGTTGAAATTTTCTTCCCCGCTTTGATAGAAATTTCATATAAATGATTCACTCGCATACTCCGAGATTTCTTTCACACATTCATAAGCTTTTCGTGCCCCCAGCAATGATACGCGTGATAAACATAAAGACGCGCGGCGGGTGTGAAAAATAATCTTATTTTAAATGCTTCAGCGTTATAAAGAGGGTTTTCGGAAACCGAGAAGGCACGCTTTTTGCCAGAGAAAGCTTTCGAAAGATTATAATAATTTTTGGAAAGTTCCTGTGCGAACAAGATCGGTTATCATTTGTCGTCGTCTTATAAATAAGTACCAGCTTATTTTATATGTATAACCTAAATTTCTCCTAGGAGATAGTTGTACCTTATAGTAATCAATCTGTTCCATAATAAATAATGGCATATTGACTAATTAAAAAATTTTGGAGTTTAATACAATGCAACTGCGATTCGAATACAATTCGTGCAATAAAACATCTACGATTAACCATAAAAACCGATATGATTATAATCATGTGATAAGTAGTGAACAACATACAAGTTATGAACAAGAAAGCAGTAGTAGTAGTAATAGTAAACAAGGTGAAATAGAAATTAGTGAACTGGAGAATCAGTGGTGGGTATGCTGTGGCCTATGTGGCGTAGTGGTAGCACGTGCTCACCAGCATGGGTGGAACTGAAGTTCAACTCCCGCCTGAGGTTGGATTTATGCTCCTCGCGCAATTCTCCTACGTATATATGAAACATCATAACACTAAGAAAGGAGCAACTGAAGCATAAGGAATATTGAGTAATATGTATGCGCAATGGCTGTCAACTTAACAGGTGTTTAGAAAGCAATATATGCTCACCCGACCAAATCTGTTATTAAATGGTGGCTGCTAGTCACGACAATGAGATATTGAAGAATTAGTGGTTTTCAGGTCAAATTTTTGCTCGCCACTCATTTCACGTAGGTATATATGAAGCATCATAACACTGTGAAAACAGTAGTGAAAGCATAGGGGATCTGGACTGAAGAGTGTTCCTGGGATGTAATAATAGCCCCCAAAATAGCAGATACAAAGTTCACAATAAACGGACCCCTGCACCATTGAGCAAGACCCTCCCTCCCCTCCACACCCTCCCTCGTAGGCCACGTACCACAACCCCCCAGCCCCTGGAGTCTCTCATAATACGCTAATACTGCTTAGACGAAAATCCCATATGCTTATTGTCCACATTGCTAGATTGGCGTTCTACATTAGCAGCGTAAGTCAACAGGTTTTTTTTGTGATAGTTATTGCTGGAAGTGTATTTTTTCTGTTCAAAAAGTGGGCAAATAGAAAAATGAAATCATAAGTGATGACTGAGGCGATTGCGAAGTTATGGAATGGATGAAAAGGGGAAGAAGAAGGCGAAAGACGTGATCTTGTGTGAGAATCTGTTTCTAATGCGGAAACTTCTAGCTTTTATCAGAGGGAAACATATGACTTGAATTATCCTTATTCCAACTGATCTTCAAAGTTTCTCGAAGAACGGGATTACCATGTTCTCGAATGTCCTCGTAAAACGCGAACACCACGATCAAACGCGTTTTGGTTGAACTGATGTATAATAATGAGTCTGAAGAGAATTTCGTACAGCAACTCAGAATAGTAGTCGACTCGTCTAATCCTCATTTCAACATTATCATGGTGTAAGTACGCCGCTGTTGAGTTCACATTTAACCCTTTTATATTCCAGCAGGATATACTCTAGTAGCTTCACACTTGAATGAATAGAACGCGAAATTAGAAAGGACATGAAGGCAAAATGAATATGTACGGCTTGTCGACCGGACATCTAATGACTCTTTCTAGGGAGTGTCTGGGCTGTCCAATATTTTAGTGATCGCGAAAATATTTCAGTAGATCAGACGGTTAACAAGGCGGCAACTGTCAGGAAGGCCTGCCCATGCAATCTATGCCTAGAGTAGAAGCCCCAGTTTTCATTCGTGGTCTATCACTCTACTGTCGATACATATATGAATGCTTTGTTATCTACTCCACATAGGAATAGGTGGACAAACGTTTTGAACTATTGAATAAACAGTTAGAGTACATTGGATTCACACGAGTAAACTAAAGAAAACTGGTTTTTATTCTTGAACGCCCAAATACATCTTTTTGGAAGTGGCGACAGTGCGAAATGATGTCGAACTTTGAGTAGTGAAAATATATTGGTGCACTAGCTTTTTTATCGTCCCTCACACCAGAAAAGTGCGCTTGCCTAGAACATGTAGCTTATAGCTACAAGTGTGTGCACGAAACGAAACGAGGTAAAAGAGTTAATACACTTGGAACGATATTTAGCCATCTCAGATGGCTACAAAAAGACGGCCACTGACTTTGTGTCAAAGGGGACAGATAGGTCCCATAACGGAAACAATGCTGTTCCACACACAGAAGTGAAAGACCCTTCAAGGTTTTCCCTCAGATGAAATATGTGCCGTTTTTACAAGATGTCTGAAAAGCAGTGATCTGGGGAAATCCGTAAGAATTGTAGAGATCCTACACAGTACAATTCGTTACCGATTGTCTCGGGACAGTCTTTATAATCGTTTATTTGAAACAAAGCCTACATGAATTCACACACATTTTATGAATTTCCTGCAAGGCATGTGATGAAAACGTAGACGAAACGGGGAGATCACTTTGAGTTTACATGGAAGAACACTCAAGTGAAAAGTCGAAATATTGAAAAGTACTTCTTGAGTGTGCATAAGACAGCACGATGCGGCTTAGAGGAGTTTGAGATGGTAGTATGAATCCTGAGGCAAAAATCAAAAATTTCAATGCAACTAGATTGTTTGAAAGAACTTCAAGAATCTAGGACTTTATATAAGGACGGAATGCCTGAACATGGCAGGTGATATGGCGTGTCATTTCAGATTTATTTTTTGCTTTGAGTAAGGTTCATTTTCTACATGTTGTTACAACACACGTGTCATCTCCATCACAAAAAAGCTCAACGATGGATATATACGTAATGACTACACTTCTGGATTAATTTCTCGTGAAAGGTTCAGATCATTTACGAAATACTATCGAATAATTAGATATGGTATGATAGGTCAACACGTCTATGCTGTAAGGTAAGCGAAATCACTGATACGTTAGAAATTGCTTTGAAGATAGACCAGCCTCGTGCAAGTTTTAAATGAAGAAGAGAACATCTCATAGGGTAATTTTTATTTCCCACGTTCATTTACGTCTTCTCACCTCGGTGCCCCATTTCGCGCTTCTGGATGTCTAATGGCGATATAAAGAGATAGGTTCATCCATTCATACCCGTTAGCAATGCTAAGGAGGCGGGCGTCAATACTCAGAAGCTTGGCGAAGATTCAAGCTCCGACAGAAATCTCTCCATCAGATCAAAGGCAAGCTAAAAAGCCTACCACTCAACAACGTCATCATTCTGAGAACATGCCTCAAATTCCTGAGTCATGTCTAGTCATGTAGACGTATGGGTGCACCTTTCTCAATTCATGAACAGAACGCAATATGTAGCATGGCATTTGTTCAAATTTCCCTCAAAATGCTCATCACTGCTTTAATTCTGGAACATCTTAATAGTTTTTATCACTGACGCTGAAAAAGCAGTAGTCAACAGGTCATCTTTCACAAAAATGAAGAAAGCTGAGATAGATCTCATGCTTTCTTGTTTCCCTCCAACTTCATAATTTACTCCTAGAAAATGCATTTTTTCGAATCCCTCAGTTAAAATTAGCTCAAATTTAGATAAAAACCGTTCAATATTGTCAGAGTTCTACTATGCTATTTAGAGAACGGATTTACTATGTCTGAAAACGAGATGATGTTCACTCTATATTTGTTAGCGATTCTACCTTATCACATGATGGATGTGCAAACACGTGTGGTAAGGTCCGCCTTCTCACATTAGTGGAGTGGATAAGACGGCCCCACCAAGGATCACGCTGGTATCACAGGATTCCACCAAACAACCTCATCCTAGTCGTACAGCACATTTTCTTTTCTGCAGTGATAGAACTCATTCTGCCCAGTATCGTCCTGCCATTTCCCTGCTATTCCTATCACATTGAAACGCCATCTTCACTTTCAATGCTTAATCTTAACGGGGAGGTTACCTCAATATTGTAATTACAGTCATTTGTGTGAGTAACTAAAAGTAAAATCGGTCCACATATCGCTTTTACTGTCTTCCCTTCTATTCCACTCCATCCAAGCGCTTGCGTGTCCAGCAGGATGTTCATGCACCATAAATATCGTCGTTTGTCCTAGATTGAATCTAACAAGAATTTCGGCAAATATACCATCCGGTACGCTTAGATTGTATGTTTTCTGTTTCATATTCAATTTTAGTCTATTGTTTCAAAAGGTGGGATTGCTGGTAGATCAGTAGTTAAAGCGCTTCACCGTATTCGTGAAAATCTTGTAAGGGCCCGAATCTACATCTTTTAATCATGACGATTAAGTGTTAACGCTGTCATAAGAGTTACAACTTCAATCCTTCATAATTTTGATAACCTCGCATTGGCGTCATATAACAGAAACTGGGCTGGCATCATACGAATATTGAGAAAATTGATAGAAGAATATTTTAGTTATTCTTAACGTTAGGCTAAATATTGAGATAAGAATGTGGTGTGAGCCTGTGTGATGGACAAAGATTGGTTTACAGTACTGATAGACTTTATTAGACCTGATTGATGGATGAGCACCATTAGTCTCCTCATATAAAAAAGTGTTTGAAAACGGCAATTTTTTCTTCGAAATTGAACTTTGCAATTTTAGAGATTAACGAGGAAATCAAATTACAGTGATAAGACGTGCGATTTTCGATCTTTGAAGCACCTAAACATACTGTAGGTTCTGCAGCTAATGTTTTTGAGAGTTTCTTGAATCATTCGGCAAAGTAAAGAGGTTCAACCAGCTTACGGACAACCATATTCAATCAATTGAGGAAAGTGCATTCAGTGAACTTGATGCTCTCAAAACATTGTGAGTTTGTAATTTTTTGAAACGTTTTACGCAATAACTTCAACTTGATTTACATAGATTCAACGTACTGAAACCCTTATAACATATTATTGAGGAAATTAAGCGGAAATCGACTTCGTTTTCTTGCGGATAAAGCCTCCATCGAAAACAAGAATCTGCATCGATTGTGAGTGTTTTTCATATGTGAAAATTTCGTCAAACTTGTTCCGCTCATGTGAGCACTGTTTCGGGCATCGTGTCTTACTGTGGCCTGACGACTTGAGAAAGAGTTGTGTTTGACGCCGGTGGGCTTCTGTGTTGACCTTGTGTGGACACATGGCGCCCTTAATGCCTAATTTATTCGAGTACACCACCGCTGCAATAGGAATGACCGGGTGGTTCCTGTGAACGAGTCATAATGATGTGGCTTCAATACCATTGCTTTTTCAAAGTGATATTGTGCATATTCTCCACACTTTCAAAGTGTTTATCACAGCGACATTCCACTTGTTCACCGTTTCGATTCCGTTATTACAGTGGTGGTGCCGCTTGTTATATGCACTAGACATGTAGTATTAGGCATTAAGCGCCATCTTTTGCTAGAAATAATCCATATTATATTATCAAAGTGCACTAGAACAAAATCAATCAAAAGTCCGCTTTTTAACACAGTTACCATTTGAATCGAATCATTTTCGAATTATAAAAGGATTCATTATTGCAACGTGTTACTAACGATATGCTTTCCTAAGTAGATATATGTCCAACAGATCTTTACATGAAGCTGGTGGAATAAAAAATAAATGAAATTCTTTTGACGGACTTTTGTAATGAGTATGAGGCACAAGGGAAAATTGAGGATAACGCGTACTGAAAAAAAGAAAAAAGAAAATAATGAAATTACGAAAGAGAAAAGTGCAAACGCCCAATATTTGCTCGAAAAATGAGTAGAAATGAAAGAGGAAATGTGATATTTATATAAATTCTATAACTTAGAAGATCACGGAGAAACAATAAATGAAATATTGCCGAGAGCAGCGACGACACTTACAATAACAGTGAATACATTAGCTGACCGTCTCTTCGCATCAAGGAGTTTACTAGTCTCCATACGAATTGTACACAATTCGTATATCTTCAATAATCTCCGCAACGGCATAGTTATGAAGCGGACGTGGATCTGACGCAATCGGTGCTCACTATGAAATCGTGGAATCGCGAACAATGTGAAGGAAAAAAGTTACTTATCTGGCACGATTCTTCTAGCGTTATGCTTCTTCCATTTGGCAGTTGACAGAATGTCCTATCTGCAAATTTAGCTGCTTGCACGACGAATTTCATACGGCTCTTGCGTTAAAATCTTCTCTTTTGGTGAAATGACTTATAGATGAGTCTTGCTCATTTAGGGGTGAATTTTGAAACAAAATATTCTGATGAGCACACAGCTTGAAAAACAGCCGAAACAATACTTGAGGTGCTCAAAACCTTTGTGAAGAAAGAATACGAAGGAAACGTATCAAATGCAGGAAGTGCTGAGATCCCCACTAGAAAGTGTAAAGACGAGACGTGCAAAATACTAATTCCATTTGAATTGATAGGTCATCATCGATTGCAATAGAATGGATTTGCAGCAGCCTTCGTCTTCACCGTTGTCCTGATGTAAATTTTTGAGATCATGGACCGATAGTCTATGAAGAATCGTGCGAACGTCAACTCATCGCAACTGTTAGGACACTAAAATATTTCTTTTCTTGGATTCGTGGAAATCCATTTCAAGCACATTGTTAGTTCGCTATAGCAGACAGCTACCGAAATATGTAGATCAGAAGTGATCGCGAATTCGCCCAGGGCGCTTCCAGAGCTTTGAATTTGATGCACATCTGCTCCCAGCACAATTTTTTGTATAGAAATAGTTTCAGCCTGATTAATTTTGCGAGAAGAATTCTTATGTATGAAATTAGGGGCTATTTCCTATTACAAACCGCTTGGATGCATTCCACAAGATCACCAAATTTCAGCCTTCTGTGGAGTAAACGGAAAATGTGGTGCTGTAGGCAAAGTTTACATTGAAGGGCGTGTCATTTTCAGCAACACACAAGTAATTTAAAAAAAAAAGCCCGCGCATAGCATTAGAGATATGGGATAATATTAGATAGCAAAATAAGCCTGTTCTTTATGTCTGTGTCTACACAGTGGACATGATACGTCAACACAGGAACGATATCAATTCTGTAGAAGTTCCATTGACATGCTAGAAGCGATCTCTGTTCACATTAAAAGGAAGCACATTTGCTAGTTATCATTCCGTCGCTAGAAATTGGTAATGATAAACGATATTCAAGTAATTACGAGTGAACGTATTTCAAAGAAAAGTCGGTGCTATTGTGATGCACAATCTATGGACACCTAAACTAGCTATGCCTCCACCTGCATATGATATTACGCCTCGAAAGCTGAACTAACATGACTGGAGCTAAAATAAAAGAAGGGACACAAAGTGTACTCAAAGTTGATATGTGCTCAAGAGATGTGTTTTACATCCGACTAGATCAAACAATATTTGAGATAGTTTGATGCATTCTGGCCTCCACAATGACTCGCGGTGGTCTTCTAATCTATCAGTCAGCTGTTCCCTCAGACAAGTCTGCTATCAACTCACCAACCTAGGAGGAGTGGATGGGTTTGAGAATCTTGAGCACAGGATTGAACCATCGACCACGAGTTCATGCGCAGAGCACCCCTAACTATACGCAACAGTGCCCGAAGAGAACGTGCAGAAGGAGATAGCCATCAGCATAACAAAGGACATTTTACTACAGTACAAAATCCATCCCAGTAACCCATTTTCCAACTTCTGTACTGGTTTCTTTGATCATTTCTTCCAGTCTCTTTAGTCAATTCCTCTTCTAATCCTATGGCCACCTCAATATAACTCTGCTTACAACGTGTACTCAACGAATGCAAATAAAGTCTGTTGACTGTGGAAAATTATTCGTTGTGAAGCTTTGCTTCAATCCATCATTTTCTCTTCTTGTCAAAGAGATCAAAGGCATTTCGTAATTTTTCCTGTTACATTCGTTTTTCACAATATCATACTCTTTTAAGATCTCTGATCTTTGAAAAAATTCATCTACATCCATTTGATAGGCTACTACAGTTTAATAAATTTGGATTATTAACACAGGTCAATTAATTGCAAAAAATTCCATATGGACTCAAATATTACACATTTGACCTCGATTTACAATCCAAATCCACGACCTATTATCATGATTTCCTATACACATTCCACTATTCGTTGTAATAGCATTTCCTCACATCCATCATCCCAAGGTCTTTGAACATTTCATAAGCTGTTCAAACAGCTGGTTGAGTTCATACTCTTCGTGAACGTTGTAGGATACTGGACTAGTCAGATCCACCTCATTTTTGAAGAAAGCTTGCTAAGGCATTTCCACAAGACTATAGGAGAAGGTTGGGAGAGAAGAGTGCATCATCACCGTGCAGTTTAATCATGGAACGTATTTAGTTGCAATAAATCTAAATTATGAAACAACGTTAATAGACGAAATGAAGGACGCGTTTTGATTTGAAGATATAAATAACCCGCTGTGACCTCCAAACTTGGTTATTCGCACCTCCCTGTTCTTGGTCGTCATTTGATCAGTTCGAGCGTTTCGCAATTCACAACCAAGAGCAACTACGACGAGCAGAAGGATGACTTCTCATTACAGCTGTCAAGTAATCAAGTTCAGCAGAAAGTACGAAGCACGCAAGATAACTTATAATTCAAAAGCACACAGTGGGTAACAGGGGACAGGCTAGCTATCATATGTACAGTAAAATTCACGTATGTCACTTGATTTATGTATCCATGATCCTTAGCAGAGATCCTCATATGCAATCGTTGCCATGTACCATGATAAGCAGTAAATGAAAATTTCCTAAAGTCTGGAATAATAGTAGTAGTATTGGCCAACAACTTCGGAATCGGCACGCTTCGTTGGAAGTGGGCTGCTTTTGATTGCACATTGCGAGGGTGGCCTTCTCCTCTGTGCAGGACAGTGGGGTGGGTGAAGAAGTACATGAATCCTTCGTCACAGAGAGCTGTTGTCTTTGGAAAACTTTTGTAGAATAAACGAGTAGAAACAGATTCACCATATATCTCGGGCGGTACGCAGGACCTCAAACATGTAAGATGGAGTGTTAAACGTGGACGAATGAGGGGAAAAAGATGTTCACCTGAGAGCCAACACCAAACAAAACAAACGTCGCAGCGACGGAAGGTTTTTGCATTCACTAACCACTGCTGTAATGGATTGACAAGAAACAGCATAACTAGACTATCCTATAAGATGAATACAAAAGGAAAGACATATCTTTTCTAAAGACAGAGTGAAAAGAATAAGATGGAGAAGACTCACCTTCAAGTCCACATCCTGCACTAAATTTCAAAGCGATGGTGCTTGTGAGATAGCAAAAATGACCCACGTGATCCAACAAATGGCACAATACCTAAGACTCACAGGAGTAAGGATATGAGGATGAAACGAGTGCATAGGATCATCTAAAAGGGAAACTTGCCTGAGAGACAGAACTAGGCCAGTCGTGGTAGTAACATAGCTGCTGAGCTGACTCGCGAATAACGAACAGTATTTCAGATAAGTCACCATTTGAGAAGACAGGCCTCCATCAAATTTAATATGCAGTCAGCGCGCAGTTTGCAAAAATCATCGTCGACCTCAACGCCAGATTCTCATTATTTGTTGTATACAAAGGTAAACCGTACATTCTTTCTTTCATTAAACCTTTGCTTGAATTATAAAAAATCTCGTTTCTTCCAGTAATAAAATCAGAATATTTGCCACTGAAACCGTGATCCAAAGAGTCAGAATCTAGGGTCCGTTTTCGTATATCTTACCTAGTGTACTAATCCCAGTGCTGCGGGATGGACTAATCCCACCGGAGCGGCAAATTATTGGGCAACAATCGCGCAAAGTCCGCCCTGTATCTGGAAAGCTGTCGGACGATATCAGCTCACTTTAGGATAAATGTAAACAAACTAGGAGTTAATCTTGTCTACTGTGTGCGAAAATTTCTATATGGAGCGAAGCCAATTTGTAATCGACTTTTTAAAGTGCATGTGGCGCAGTGGTTGGAGGTGCTCTGCGTCTCACACGAGGTCGATGGTTCGGCCTCGCACTCAGGACTTACAAAGCCATCCACCTCTCCGGACTAAGTAAATTGATAGCGGAATGGTCTCAAACTTGTCTGAAAGAATAATCAGCACTGACTCGATAAAGCGGGAGGCCACCGCTAGTCATTGTTAAGGTCAGATATGCATTCAATCACTTCAAACGAAGTTATAAGTTGAAGACGAATGCATAGCTCATCTTCTAGGGATTAGTCAAGACCAAGAGCTTTATCTTTTGTAACCAAAAATATGATGTTGCAATATGGCATGATTCTCTGCCGTGAGAGAACGCTATTTTGATGACAGAGATGGACGAAGTTTTCTATCTATCAAAGAGAGCAACTGTGACACGACCTAGAAGAAAGAAGATCGTTAACACTCATTGTCGAAATCAAAGGTATCAACGTCGAAGTACGGGACTCTAAAATTTGATCCCTGTGATTGCAGAGAATTATGCGAAACTTTGGACCTCGGGTGGGACTCGCAGCAGCACTCCAGCCATAACGGGACCATGTGCCACCATCATTCCACCGAGGCCACCGCTCCGCTACCACCCTTTCTTATATAAGGCAAAAAAATGAACCTGAAGAAAAAACACTGAATCAGTAAACCTCTTCAGTTTTCATTGATCAAGTCGAGAACCAACACTGCGCCAACCGTAGAATCAAGAAAAACTACAGAAGCAGTTCTATCAACTCCTAACGTAGTCCAGATAAATCAAGAAAGAAAAATGAGTCTAATATAATGTCAACTTGTGCTCCTAAACAACAAGAAACCTAGTAAGTATTGATTTGCAGCTGCTATCTATTCATGCCATAATATCGCTATTGTAGTCCGATAATCAGCGCTGGGGATAAAATAATAATAATAAAAAAATTAGCACTGCCAGTGAAATAGTATGAGATTTCCCAAATAGAATGCATGTTGGAAGGAGTTAACCACTAATCAAGCTTCACTTAATCGAGGGAGAGAGCTTCTACGCAAATTCGCAGTGAGGAAAGTGTGAGTCATCGTAGTCTATGCCTCTAAAAGTTCTTCCGCATTTGAAACCGGAAATCATACTACAGCAGATTCTTTTTATCCATAGTTTAATATGTACTACACCACTAAAACACATCACACCACATCTCTAACCGAATTTCGTAACACAAGCGATCTGGATCATTTCTCAGCACCCTGTTTCATGTTAGAATGTTTTGAATCGTTTACAAAGCATTTTTTGCTGCTGTCAGAATCGTATATAAAAGTCTTCAATGCTGATTCACACCAAAAGTTTTGCTTTGAAGGTCATGGTAGGGGTTTGAAAGAGCAACCTTTTTCCCGATGGTCTGCATCTATGAGCACTCTCCGCAATGGGCTGCTCGACTTTGACACGACGGAGCGGGGCGAGAGCCTGATCGTGGAGTACAAGTGCTAACTGATTGAATTTGAAGTTACGACTGTCCACAAGCGGGAACGACATACAAACGTGCCATATGCAGATTTTCAATAATCTTCACAGAATATGAGAAAAGCCCAAGACCGACTATCTATTAACCTCGGCATAGTTTGAATAAATGAATAGTTTCTTCTGTTCAGCCGTTCCGAGGTGTTATTGATATTACTTATTGAATATTAGCGAAGCATACAACAATACAGTCAGTAATACAGCTTGAATATACAATATTCGAGGTGGCTAACGTTTTGGCGGGTCGCCTTCGTCAGAGCCTGGAAAGATCACATTGATCCACAATCCACTAAGCCACGAACCTCCATAACCCTAGCAGAAAACGTTAGAAATGTGTTTTGGATCGCATAGTAAAAGCTTCATTTTAGAACACTCATCGTTTTGATGTTTGGGTCTATCAATTATTAATTGAAGACCAGCCGCTTAAGGTCAGTGCATCAGTGGGCTGTGCCGAACTCGGGCCGGAAAAATCAGTCTGAGGTGTGGTTCGAGGTCACGCGTGATTACGAGGCACTCCTCTTTTCGGTTCATTTTCAGGCCTTTGTTATGTATCCAAAAGGCTTCTAATGTTTTACGCGCAGATGTTCTTGATTCCTGTGCGAGGATCGTGAATTTGACGCCGAACATTACTCCTGCATGTTTTTGGTCCCTATGCGTGCTTAGTGGAGTTTTTGAATCACAGTTGCGTAACCCAGCTAGGTGCTCTTTTACACGGAAGAATAGTGGTCTACCCGTTTCGCCAATGTACTCATCGCCGCATGCCTTGCAAGAGATTAGGTAAATTATATCCGTACTCATAAAGTCGCCGTCTCTGCCGTTCGGACAAACTTTGCATTCATTGGTTTCGCAGAGGCAGTCATACAATCGGTTGCGGACTAAATGACGCTTTAATGTTTTTGGGGGTACTTCAACTATTGCTACCAAATCATCCAAACCTGCTCTTTTTAGGCAGCGTTCAATAGCTGTACTTATTTCGTTAGAGATAGAAGACAGGAGGAAAAGGACCTTATTTTCGCCAGACTTGTCGTTTGGGAGCATAGAATTTCCTCTAAATCTAACCTGAGAAGCTCCTACCGTATCGTAGCCATTAAAGATGGCTATCTTTTGCGCCAAGCTTAAAGATTCTACCCTGTGTTCTTTCCCTGTGCACACATTTGACGCAGTTCGGAACATGTTCTTAAGAAGTGCGCGTTTTATGTATGAAGAATGGGCTGATAGGTAGTGAACCAAGATGTTTTTGCTGCTTGGTTTACGGTACCATTTTGTGTTGCAGGAGTTTTTGAACAGGTTGACCTGAACGTTCGAAAAAGGAGCCAGTTTGCTTTCGGTTTCTTACGGGTGAACTTTATGTACTCTAACTGACTGTTCAGCAACTCAAAGCATTTGTCCATCTCCTCTTGGGTTGAGCAGACCACAAAGCAGTCATCTATGAGTCTACAATAGAGTAACAGCCGGAGATCGATTATTGGGCTCTCAGCTTTAGACATAAAAGCTATAGCAAGTGTTGGCGCTAGTCGTTGTCCCATTGCCAACCCTCTGATTTGAGCAAAACAGTTCCCGGACCATTTAGAGATTAAACAGCTTAGGCACAGGTTAAGAGAGCCACAACATGCCCAATGGAGAAGCCATACATGTTTGTGGTCCTTTCGTGCTCCGTTAGAAGCTCGTATATGGCTTGCATTGCGGATTCATTCCACATGTTAGTATAAAGCGCGGTTACGTCGAAAGATTCCATCACGTACGCGTTGTTGAGGGATGCGTTAGGTAAATGGTCTAAGAACATTTGGGTGTTGGTGAGTTGGGCTGGAATGTGTTCTAGTAATTGGACTAGTATTAGATTCAAAAACCACGTTATCCTGCCCGTTGGTCCGCCTACGCAGCTGGTGATGGGTCTAACTTTGAAATTTGATAGATTAATTAACAAAAGATCATCAGTGCATACCAACTTGCGAGTTTTAGTAAGTAAGTATAAGACGGGACATAATGGTGGACTAAGTTTTAGTTGAGAGATAACGGGAGGCGTTAAACCAGCCGAGCTCGCTATTTTTACCCATTTCTGGTTCAATTTTCGATAGTGTTTTTGGAGTTCCTTACCACATGATGGGCGAGAAAGTGTGGTGTCTTCAAGGTGGTTTTTCGTTATTGCAATATTTAACTGATTGGGAACTACTACAAACTCTCCTCCCTTGTCACTAACTGATAGTCTAAGTGCTTTGGAATTTGTCGCATGCCGCTTTTCTGCGCTGATGTTAGGTTGGAAGTAAACATTTTCCCTCGATAGTGGTTAAGGTTTCTAAGAGTTTCGTTTGAAAATATGCGAAAATTGATATCTACCTTGTTATTGGGATCTTGCTGTCTAAAGAACGCTCGAGGAAAAGGTGGTGTTGGTATTGCTTCTACGTTTTGCTGTTCCTGCTCGTTGGTTGATTCTAGTCTGGCTTGATAGCGGAGTCGGTCTTGGAGTTCTTGCAAATTGCATGCGATACAGCACAAGGTTCCCTTAGAAATAGGTTGCGCTGGTGAGAAACTTGGGCCCATTTCTAAGAGAGAGCGCGCATTATCGGGAAGAGTCATGCCTCCTAACACAGTGACCCCTGATTGATCTAGCACATTACTGATGTTGGTTTGACTCTTAGGGCTTTCGTTAACGGTGTTATGGTGTTTTGTCGATGAAGCTGGTCTACGCGATTTGCTCAAAAGATTGAAAAATCTTCTGAACAATTATATATAAGACCATGTTTCGGGTCTTTCAATTAATCATTGGAGACCTGCCACTGGTACAATTATTGATTGGAGGATCTAAAATATCTAAGCGGTGAGTGTTTCTGAAATGAAGCTTTTCCTATACGACCCAAAGCTTTATTTCTCACGTTTTTTGCTTGGGTCACGGAGGCCTTTGATGTAATAATTTGCGAATCAATTTGACCTCTCCAGGCTCCAGGATTAGACTTCGTGTAATCATCGCTGCTCGAGGATTTCATCTTCTTTACAAGCGTCGTGGAAAAATGGTGCAGAAGATCTCTTTGTAACATCAGGTATAGCTAAAATGGAACATTTCGTGAGCGTTCGTTAAGGGATTGCCGAAGAGTGCTGAGAAAGAGAGAAGGAGATGGATCAATCTCGTGCAGAGTCTCATCAACCACCGTCCCCCCAAGTAATTCTAATAATCATAGGAAATTATCAATCTTCCTTATCTGAGAGCATATCAGTTTTACTGATCTGAGAGCTGATTATCAAAAATCTATAGTAAACACCTAATTAGCATACGATTGAAAAGGTATATAAGCCGACGAACTAGCTTGCTTGGTATTAAGAACAAGGAGTAAAATGTCCTCAATTCCTCCCGGCGACATCAACACTCAGCCAAACACGAAGATTGTCTTCAATGCACCGTACGACGACAAGCACACCTACCACATCAAGATCATCAACGGCTCTGGACGGCGCATCGGATGGGCGATCAAGACGACGAACATGAAACGTCTTGGTGTCGACCCAGCTTGCGGTGTGCTCGACCCAAAGGAGGCAACACTCATGGCTGTATCATGCGATACCTTCGATTATGAACGTGAGGTGTGTTTTATTTTTTGACTTACTGACTTTATGTAATAAAATGTCAGTTGGTGTGCAGAACATTGAACGTCTATGGCAATTTCACGCTTTCCGGAGGCGCGTGCTAACCTTTGAACTACCAGCACTCGTTCTGCCACCGCTCTTTTTTGCAACGCTATTGTGATGTTGGCAGGAAAGCAAGATGGCAGAAGACATCTGATGATGCAATGATCAGTACGCGCCCCAGAAAACAGAATGCGAGTTTGAATTTCATCCGACGTTCAAACGTTTGCTTAACACTTATCACTCACACGCACTAACACTCTCAACATTACTGGGTATGTATTTGTAACTCATACCACCGCTAAAAACGGTTGAATAAAAAAAATTCATTTAAAAACTGATTATCATTACTGATTCACTTATGTTGTGATAACTTCCGCCTTAGGACACAAACAATGATCGTATTACCGTGGAATGGTGCAACACTCCCGAAGGAGCCGCAAAGCAGTTCAGGCGCGAATGGTTCCAGGGAGATGGTATGGTCCGCAGAAAGAATCTTCCAATCGAGTACAACCCATGATTGGTCGACTACAATAAAAATGTTTAAGTGAAATTTTTGCCGGTGAACATGTGTACAGCTCAATTTACTTGAGAAAAGAGAGCAAAGAAAAGCATGATTATCAAAGGTCAATTCCAAAATTAAAGGCAAAGTCAAAGTCAAATCGAAGTCTTATATGGAATACCAACACATTGGACAGATCCATTGATAGTGGCAGAGTGTTGTGTAATTCATCCAACAAGCGTGAATTTTGAAATTGGAAAAGTGTCAAAATTTTTTGGTGATTAAAAGAAGGCACAAAGTTTCTTTGGAATGAGATATTTTTTGGCTAAAATTCCAAAGGGTTTCGTCTTCCTCGAAGCCGACTTATCCCAGCCGATGCTCTACAGTCGTTTTTACCCATACTACCGGCGCATCATACCACAACACCATCGAGTCCACTGTTTTGCTATCACTCTTTTTCCTATATAAACTATCTAAATTGACAGCTACAACTTTATGCGGTTGATCTGGTAAACGGATTCAGTAAGAAAGAATGGTAGCAAAGCGGTGGTCTCAGTGGTATAGTAGTAGTGCGCGCTCCCAGTAAGGATGAAGAGCGGGTTCAGCTCCCGTCTCAAGTCGAATGCTTCGCATATCACTCAATATCCGTAGACATATAATTACGACTTTATATTACTGTTTAGAAAAACAGTAAAATAAAAAGATTGTGTAGGAAAAAATTACTTCGATACCTTCCAGCAATACTCCCCGAAATTAATCGATGAACGCACCAAGGAGTATCTCAGCTCGACCACCTCAGAGATTGCGAAAGACAGTCGACTCCACCAACTATCTTCGACAGTCATAAAGATGACGAAATTCACAAGACGCGTTCGAAGCAACACGTGAAATAATCGGAGACCTCTCTAGCGAATCAGTACGAGGAAACGAATGGAATGCAAGGAGTGCTGAAATTCTCGCAATATAATGATTTATGATGACGGGTCGTATAAACAAAAAGTAATACGCATGCACGGAAGCACCGTCTAATAGAATATCCAAGAGAATCAAATGGTGAGCAAGAATTTGACCATCGGCGTGGATGAACCAGTGCTTCACTAAACCGGAGGAGCGCGTTGCCACTACACCACAGAAGTCACTGATTACCTACTACTCATTCTTCAATATCTTTCTATAATTGCTGTCATTTTACTTACCACCCAATTCTCTCAGGGATGCTGACTTAGCCCTTTGGCAGGCGCGAGCTTGGTAGACGACGTTGGTTTTGTCGTTGTTTGTTGTTGTTGAAAGATGTACGGATTTCTAACTGACGTTTCAGCGAGACCGCCTTCTTCGAAGCCTGGACGTACACTGTTTTTGATATTTGTATGAGCCGGTAGGATGGATCGATGCGTAAACACCGTCCCTTGGATTAAGTTAGAAAATCAAGCGCATGCAAGGTGCCGACTCGTGTTACAGTGACGCATTCATCTTTGAAGTTCATTTTTGGATTTTTAGCGTTTATCCAAAACGCTTCCAGGGTTTTGAGCGTTGATAATTTGAGTTCCCGCGCCAGGGTTGTGATTGTTACATCAAAATCATTATTGTTGTGCTTTTGCGCCCTGTGTAAGCCAGGAGGTTTGCTACTATCGTTATTAGCCTTGATTAGCCCCTCATACAGATATCGAAAACAGTGTACGTCCAGGCTCCGAAAAATAGCTAAGTTAACATATTTGATTGGTATTTAACTTTGTTGCAAATCAAAGGGAAGTTAATCTCTCAAACTTTTGCGTCAAGTACCAGTAAGATTCTTTCGACTTGCAAAGGACTCTCTGTCATTAAGGCAAAAAATCACCTTAATGAGACAAAAGATCTACTATCTCCGCCGCCTTCAAAACATCATCTTGCCCCTAATTTCATCAAATCTAGGAAGTTACATTGTGCGGTACACCAAGGGACTCTTCAAGGATACTGATATAGAGACACAATTACTCCGCATGTCATTGCGATGCATGCGAAACGAAGTGTTCTCAAATATCAACAAATGTGTGTCCAGAGAACATCACTGTACTCAACATTTGGAGAAGAACCTTTGGAGGAGAAAAGTAAGTGGATCTATCTCTATTTGTAATAAGATCAAGTATAGCATCAAAAACAATGTGAGGAAGTTTGAAGATTTAAGGCGCAATCAAACAAGACCAAACCATGCAAATATCGGTTTTCGCAATAACACAGATAACCTCGAAAACCACAATGGGCCAGACTCATCAGGAGTTACCGTGTTAGGAGGCATAAAGTTTCCGGACAATGCGCGTTCAGTATCAAAATTAGGTCCAAGCTTTGCTCCCAGTCAACCTATCACCAAATCAATCCTGCGCAATATCGCCTGAAGTTTGCATGACCTACAAAACCAACTTCGTCATAAGGCTACGCTGGATAGGTCAGGTTTAGAACCAAAAACAAGGATACTACCACCAATTCCATTCCCAGAAGCTTTCTTCAAACAGGAACAACCAAATGGCTATATTGACCCTACTTTTGGCTCGGTTTTTGGACGAAGTCTTCCTAGTACTTAATCATTTTCGGCTCCGTTAGTGATAAAGGTGGGGATTTCGTAGTCATACATAGTCGCTTGGGTATTGAGATAACAGAAAAACATCTTCAGGACGTTGCTCTCTACCGACCATCCTCTGATAAAGAGTTCAACAAGCAACACCAAAAACTTAGTAAAGAATGGGTCAGTTTGGCGAAGGCTGTGGGTCTAGAAAATTCACTCATCACTCGACTCAAAAACGATCACCTTGTTTGCCGTGTTCTTTACTTACTCATCAAAACCCATAAATTGACTTCAACTAATGACCTTGCCTCTGGCGACACATCAACCTTCAAGGCTAGACCTATCATCAGTTGTGCAGGGGGATCAGCAGATAGAATATTTTGGTTCTCATTCTAAAACAGCTCCTTATGTTTTACCCAACCCATTTATCCAACACAAAATCTTCCAGGATCGCCCACGATGCGCGACTAAACAACTCACATGTAATGGAGTCGTTTGATGTCACGTCACTTTATACCAACGTATCAAACGACTCTGCAATGCAGGCCATTCTTGAATTGCTAATAGTAAATGAACAAAAGAATAATATGTCCGACTTGTCATTTCAACAGGTAATGGCTCCTCTTGAAACAGTGGTTATATTTCACAAATGAGGCGGATGGCCATGGATCAGCACCTAGCATCAAGCCTAGCCATCGCCTTTATGTATAAAGTAGAATCTCCACATCTACTTCGCGGGCCCCTACTCTACTGCATGCATAGACGACTGTTTTGTTGTCTGCTTCACACAGGAGGAAATGGACAAATGTTTCAAGGTCTTAAATGGGCAGTCAGAGTTTATTAAATTTACGCGAGAAAGTCCAAAAGAGGATTGGCTACCATTTTTGAACACTCAAGTCAAACTCTCAAAAAATGGCTGCACGACAAAATGCTAACGTAAGCCAAGTAACAGAAATATACTAGTCCACTACCTTTCCTCTTATCCGTCACATAAGCAGGAAGCACTCATCAAAAACATTTACCAAATGGCTAGCAATGTGTGCACTGGAGGACAGGAGAGAAAAGAATCGCTAAACTTGGCACGGCAAATAGCCATATCCAACGGCTATGATTAAGATGTACCAGCCACTAGGGTCGGTTCAACTAATAAGGTCAGGCCTCAGAACCAAAACAAAACAAATCTCGCCCCTTAATAAGATCGCTCTTAAGTTGCCCTTTACATCGATGAAGTTACTTACGCTATTAAGAGGTGACTGAAAAGAAGTGGTCTTGAAAATGTTGTAACAGTAATCGAACTCCCACCTCAAACCCTGCGCCGTCAGCTGGTCCGCAACCGCCTTTATGGTCGGCTATGTCTCTCAGAGCATTGTGAAATCTGCCCCAACGGGAGGGAGGGGGATTGCATGGGATCCAGCACAATATACTCGCTAATTTGTAATGTATGCGGGAGGAATATTTTGGGGATGGGTGGGCCACTTCTTCATGTGCGCATAAAAGAACATCTAGATGGAAAGGCTAATACCGATAGAAGCAAACCTCTAGGCTTACATAGGACGCAAAAGCACAACAATAATGATTTTGATGTAACGATTACAACCCTAGCGCGGGAACTCAAAATATCAACGAGCAAAACCCTCGAAGCGTTTTGGATAAACGCTAAAAATTCAAAAATGAAATGCAAAGATGAATGCGACACTGTAACACGAGATTTGGCACCTTACATGAGCTTGACTTCCTAATTTGATCCAAGAGGCGGTACTTACGCATCGGTCCGTCTTACCCGCTCAAACAAACACCGGAAACAGTGTACGTCCAGGCTCCGAAGAAAGCGGTCTCGCCAAAACGTCAGCCAGCAATCCGTACAGCGATCTATCAACAACAACAAACAACAGCAACACCACGTCGTATACCTACCTCGCGCCAGCTGAAGAGCTTAGTTACCATACCTGACATGATTGGGCGGTAAGTAAAATTTTCAAAAGATCTGACAAAGATTGGTGGCTGATAGCCATTATAGAGAGATATTGAAGAATGAGTGGTAGGTAATCGGTGGCCTCGGTGGTGTAGTGGCAACAGGCGCCTCCGGTTTGAGTGAAGCACGGGTTCAACCACGCCTATGGTCAAATTTTTGCTCACCACTCAATTCTCTTAGATACTCTAATGGACAGTGCTTCTGCGCATGCGTATTACTTTTTGTTTATATGACCCGTCATCATAAATCATTATACTGCGAGAATTTCAGCACTTCTTGCATCCCATTCGTTTCCTCGTACTGATCCGCTAGAGAGGTCTTCAATTATTTCACGTGTTGCTTCGAACGCGTCTTGTGAATTTCGTCATCTCTATGTTTATCGTAGATAGTTGGTGGAGTCGACTGTATTTCGCAATCTCTGCGGAGGTCGAGCTGAGATACTCCTTGATGCGTTCATCGATTGATTTCGGGAGAGTATTGCTGGAAGGTATCGAAGTCATTTTTTCCTATACAACCTTTTTATTTTATTGTTTTTCTAAACAATGTTATAAAGTCGTAATTATACGTCTACGGATATTGAATGATATGCGAAGCATTCGACTCTGGACGGGAGTTGAACCCGCTCTTCATCGTTGCTGGGTGCGCGTACTACTACTATACCACTGAGACCACCGCTTTCCTACCATTCTTTCTTACTGAATCCGCTTACCAGATCAAACCCATAAAGGTTGGTAGCTGACAGTTTAGGTGGTTTATATCCGAAAAATAGTGGTAGAAAAAAGGTGGACTCGATGGTGTAGTGGTATGAGGCGTCGGTAATATGGGTAAAACGCGGTTGAAGTTCCTCCTCGGGTCGAATGCTTTGTATACCACTCGATACCTCTAGATTAGTTATGAGTCTTATACATATATCAATATACAAACGTGTTGGTAGTCAGATTCTCGTTTTTTTTGTTGATTTCTGCCATATTATTGTTGTTCTTTTTGAGGAGGCAAATTATCCAAAAATAAATTCAGACAGAACATGTATTTCTTGCTTCGAATGAGTTAAGTCATAATCATTTTATAGCTACTTGTAGCATAGTTGATGTGGCTACTTCTAACTTCCTGCTTCAAGTCTTGCGACGATGTTCTTCCACGTCAGCTAAGTGATCCTTACTGGCTTGTGATCCACGGTTTCTCGGAAACGTTGGACGGATTTGGGTCAGAACCTTTGAGTTTTGCAAAGATGTTTTTTTTTCAGTTTTGTAGAAGCCATGATGGACTCTACGTAGTTCTATAATATGATACAATTTGTGACATATGTGACTTATACTTATGTGGGGCATATACGTGACACTTGGAGCACAAGATAAACAGTAAAATGAAACTAAAATTGATTTACTAAAGTTTTGAAAGGTTTTTTTAATCACCGATTTAATAGTGTACGAACTTCTAACTACATTGAAGAACCCTAAGAAACTTATCTACATGTAAACAGAATTTGAAGCTATCCAACGCATCACAAAGCTGAACCATTTCAGTGGTTCTAACTTCATTAATGAAACGAAAATTCTTAATAAAAATACACTTTGACACTTCCTTCAATGGTTCCCGTGCAAATATCTCAGGCATTTACCCTCATTTGGAAGAGTAACCGCTTTTAGTAGTGTTATGACATTAAATATACATCCGAAAATCTAAAGTGACTTGCAAAATTTTGATCCTTAGACGTGGAATTGAACCCGCCCTTTACTCTTTCCAGCGACACGTGTCTCTCATAGTGTTCGTGTATAAAGTAGGTGGAAACTGTCAATCTGACGAGACTTCACGAGACGAAATCTCCTCACCTTTCACACCCTTTCGCACCTTGTGACACACGAGAAGCAATTCTGAATTACATTGCACCATGAAGAAAGTAGGCAAAGTTGACGCTTTCTTAGAAACGGCTGTGGCACCTTAGAGAGACTCCAGGGCACGATGTGGGTCTGTGGGCTGTGACACGTGGCCTGCGAAGGAGGGAGTTGAGGAGAAAAGGGAGCAAGGGGCGAGGGCCTTGCTCAAAACTGCAAGGCAGCATTTACTGTGAACACTGTATCCAATTTCGGTGGCAATTATTACACTCCAGAAACGTTCTCCAGTCCAGATTCCTTATGCTTTAATTGCTTTTTTCACAGTGTTATGGTTTTTCATATATGTTTAGAAGAATTGAGAGTCGAGCAGTAATTCGACTTCATATGGGAGTTAAACCTGTATTTGAAAAATACAGTGGGCACGTGCCAGCACCACACCACGGACATCCCCGTTTACCCATCATCCAATCCTTGATCTATTAATTTCTCCTTCTACTTCTTTACTAATACTATTTACACATATTCATATGACCCGTCATCACAAATTTATTGTGCGGCTGCCAGTATTTCTAGCACTCTATTCGTTTTTCGTCTTCTTTCTGAATGACGTAGAATACTGGTCAAGCATGTCTCCTTGCAAACTCGAGGACAGCTTGGCTGTGGCTCTCCATAGGGCGTTTTTGTTAACTGCCGGAGAGTGTTGCGGTGAAGTCCGCCTCCACGCGCACCACGACGAGCATAACAACCACTCGGCCACGGCGCCCCTATTAATACCACCACTACTAATTACTCGTTTATGACTTGTATGTTGTTTGATACTTACTACTTGTTTCTAATCATACGTGTTTCTTGGTTATTTGTGAATATATTAATGTACGAATTGTATTGTAATCGTAACTACATTGTGCTGAGCTCCGAAGTACTTTCAATTTGTCACTATGTCATTACTTATTATAGAAGCGATTGGTTATTATAAAGTACAACTAGCTCGTAAGAGAATTATAGGTTCTACATATAGAATAAGCTGGTACTTATATGTTGGACGACGACAAATTAGAGGCGATCTCATTCACTGAACTGGAACTTTCCAAGGTATCGTTAGTAATAATTCGAAAGCTGAAATTTTTATTTACAGGGAAGAAAGTACACAGTTGGATTCATTGAATTTTAAGTTATCGAGTGATTGCTAGTAGCTTAAAGGAAGAGCTTTGCCTGACGAGGTGTAGAGCACAAAACCTTTACTTCTCTTACAGCACTATCAAGAAAACTTTTCAAAAAGGCAAACATGATTTGAGTTTCTTGAAACTTGTGCTATCGAATAAATACTATCACTCTAAGGAAGGAGTTATGTCCAGCGAAATATACCCGAGATAAGAAAGAAATACGCGTTGGTGTGAAACATAAATTTATTCCGGATTTCACAGCGTTACAAAGGAGAATTTTTGACGACGTGCAGCTCTACCCACAGATTTCAGCTTTCGAATGATTGCCAACACTTTTATGAAAAGTTCCTTACAGCGAATGAGATCGGCCTTTCATTTATCGCCGTCTGACATACAATTACCAATAGGCTGTCACCTCAGCTGGCTTCCATGCCAACATGTGATCATCAGACGAAACCCATTGGCGGTTGGTTGCTGGCAGCTTCTATAGTTAAAAGAGAGCTGTGGCAAAACGTCGCCTTGGTGGTGTAGTGGTAGCATGAGCTCCTATTCCCTCTTAGCAGAAATCCTCGTGACAGGTTCAAATGTGGCAGTTTCTTTGGAGTATAACATTCTTGGAATCGAAATGTACACCGCGCATGTTTCGCTCTGTGCCGCTAACCACTACGCCATGCTCCGAGAGCCCGTAATGCGTGGAAAATTGGCGTAGACCGCGAATGCGGAAGCACGCGAAAATGGTAAATTCATATTTCTTCTGGTCTCTGTGCCGATCCCTGTGACTTCATTCTCTATTTCTCTCCGCTTCCAACTCGTCGCAGATGGCAAATTATGTTCAAGAATCTCTTTCGTAATTTATTCGTTCATCTGCCATTCAGAGCGTATACGGCGCAGTGGATAGGTGCTTTGCGTTGCACACAATGTCGATGGCTCGATCTCGCGCTCATGGCCCACCAATCCATCCATTCCATCGGGATCGGGAGACTGGTCGCAGACTTCTTCGAAGGTCTAAGCAGCACTGACTCTGTTCAACAGTAGGCCATCACAAGTCATCGCAAAGGCCAAAACGCATTTGCATGCCGCATCCCTCAAGGGTCAATATGGATGGGTATTATAAGAAATCATTATACATAGCACAATGGAGCACAGTCTTTTTGGCCTCTATGAAAACCTCAGCTCATGAGGCATATTGATCAAAAAACACACAAGAGTAGTCGATGAGGTAGCACTGCACTGCAATCTGCAGATCCATTTTGACAGACAAGCCCTGCGTTGTAACTTTTTTGGTATCATTCATTCAGAAATTGTTTTGCTGACGTCTCTTCATCTTTATTCCATCTGCCATCGATAACAAATTCCCTCTACACGACGAAAAGTCTGTATTGTTACAGAATTACAACTCTGGGGAGATTACGCGCTCCAATCGCAAACATTGTTGCGCCGATTGCCATGCGAGCGACGGCACCGTATGGGGATGGGTAATGATGCCTCGCTCGCATGACAGTCCGCGCGGCTCTGCCTGTCAGCTGTAGTCCTCGAAGGGCTAGAATCTGGTCTTCTACACACTTCTCAATACCGTCGTCCCATTCATTCAACTGTTATGATGCGACGACGCTGCCCAGTCATGTAGACAATAAGCCTCCACATGTTCTTACTAGTGCCGTCGGCTTATTGATCTCTAGCGCGTACTCATGCTGTTTGTTTGTGGTGTTGACCCCTAGTAGTTCTAAAGGCCTTTAGGCCCGTTTGTTCAACACCTCAAGCGAACGAACTATATGGAAACGTAGATCCTAGGCCCAAGTTGTGTGTCGTGAACGTGATTGGTTCTGTAAAGGTTAAAGGGCCGGCCTTAACGCTACCATAGACCTACGACCTCTGCGTCTCTGGCCTCCAATGCGTTGCGTCTACTGGCGTCTTTCATTGTTAGACGCTTCACGCTGGCGGCTAGACGTGACTTTTAACTCTGTGGGTTCCAGTACCTCCCGCTTGGTTCGTCTCCCACGTTTACACGAAAACTCATGTTATTTTGAACACCGTAGAACACTGGTCGAGTTCATCTCCGTGCAATCCGAGATCAGCCAGGCTGGGCGTTTTGTAGGGCATCCGTTATTGACTGCCAGCGAGTGTTCGGGGATCAGCCTCTTGTGGGGCCACGCCCAGCATCACTAGCCACTCGGCCATTAAGCCCCATCATTGTAAAATATCACCTTTGTAGGTTTATTTAACAGTAACTAGGAAAACATCAAAGTGATGCCGAAAATCACCGGCTGAAATATTATGACGAGGAAGGCATGAAGACAATAAAAAATACAATTGAATTCGTGTAGTTGTCCGGACCAACGTAGTTCCAGATATTCTCACCTTCAGATGCTATTTTTTGAGTTCTTTTTTCTTTGTAAAAAATCTCCCGTGAATTGCTTTTTACATGCGGACTTTTGTGCGTACGTATTTGTATTGTGGCTGTAAAATCATAGGAGTTTTTTGTCCGAATCTATATTGAGTTCCAAATTTTCTAATTTCTAGCTATTTCATCTATTCCAGATCGCCTTACCGAGATGCAAGACAAGGATCCAATCAAGGAGCAAATGATATGGGACTATGCAGGAGGTACTCCAAGTTGTTGTCTTTTTTTTGTTTTCAAAAAAAAACTCCATTATTTAACCGTTTTGGCTGCGCTAAGACGTTTCCATATATCCAGTGATGTATGATGACGTGCAAAACTTGCGCCAGGTGGGTGTCGGTACCGAATATCTACGCCAAATCGCCGATGGTTCTTTGCTGACAGATAGATGCGGCATAGTGTAGACAGAGTGGTGTCTAAACAGGCGTTGGTAGTGCAACGGTTCGAGCACGCGCCCCTCCTAGGATGTAATGTGGGTTCGAGTCCCAACTGACGCAAAACGTGCGCATCATTCAACATCACTGGTATGAACGAAGAATTTCGATCAACATTCACTTATAGTGAACCAATAGGGACTGACTGCGCAAATTTGGCAACCCCAATAATTACACTCCAACACGTAGAATGTTTAAGTGATCGCAAAAGGCTCCCACCAGGTAGATTCGAGGGGTCCCATTTCGGTTCACATGGTACCGTGCTAATTTACGCCAGAGTTTTCGCTATATTTGGAGAGATCAAATAGCATGAAATTACAGTACAGTCAGCAAATTCATCAAAAACTTAATAATCCTACGAAGAGACGCTTGCAATAAATCAAGTCCACTGGAAATTAATGTCCGATTTCAATTCTTATTTTCTAGTGGAGTATCTCAGTCTAGAATAACTTCAATAATTGGAACAAAAATCATTAGGATTTGCTTTTTTTGCAAACGAGAAAAAATTCATCAATACCGGCTGGTTGAGAGTCTGACCTTTGAGACGACGATGTCGTTGAAGGCCGCTTAACAGTAGGCGCACGAGAGATCTGATGAGTAAAGTAAGCAAAGCAGGATTGTGTTGCTCAGCTCGTTGAATTCTCGCAACATTGGTTTTGCAACGTGGCATCGCACCTTATGAAAGAGCAGGATTAGTCCTTTTACAGTAGCCAATGAGATACCCGATTGTTAAGGTTTTTAGTGCATTTCTTTGATTATTCGGACGATATGGTCGATACACGGATAGTCGGAATCCCTGATAATGCATCAGAACGGCAAATTCTCTGACTGATGCTGAGTGCGGCGTTCATTCATCGAAGATTTCTCCACAATCTAGCTGTCGTTGATGCCCGAAATCACTTAAACGTGTCTTTCTCTCCAACAAACGCTTCAGTTCGTCATCAATAGGAGGGAATTGTCAGTGGCCCCTGTCATCTTCACGAATATGCAACGACGAAGTTTGAAGTCAATTTCACACTGTGCGCTTTTTAACGCCTTCTTAGCACTATATCTCACTATTCTTTCGTGGCGTTTGATGTGCGTACGTTCGGCTTGTTGCGGTCATTGCATCTGAATTTCTAACCTCCTAAAAGTCGTCAAAGTGGTAATATCAATTCAATCACTAACAGCTTACTTGGCTAATCCGTCTTCACTGGTAATGCGAGCTGCAATTAGTTTCCATCCCTTTCTCTTTCGGGAAACTGTCGTCCATGGTTGTGGTCTGTTTCGAGCATAGTGACGTACGCAATGCCCATTCCGTGATCCTGAACTTGTGCCATCTGCGGATTCAGAGGGTGGACGTTAACTAGAAATGCGTCCACCTATTCTTTGGGTAGTCTTCCTAGAGGACGATTGCATTCTTTCGGAGTCAACTCCACTGTTCTTTTCTTCCGTCTATTATCTAATCTTCTTATTATGTGACCGGTCCACCCTGTGTATCGCTATCGATGCATATATTTCTGGATCTCTGAGATAGTCTTCCAGGATCTGAACTGCGCTGACCGGTGACGTGTTGTGAGTACCTGTTGAATTTTCAAAGACTTCGGTCAAACACCCTGTGGGTGGTGCGCAGATTTCTTGACGTCGCTGTAGTACCAGCGCACATCTGTGCCACATAACAACACTAGGAGGACTGCTGAACTGAAAAAATGAGCATGAACGCGGAGTTTGTGGCTCCCCTATTTGGTCGATGATTTCTTTTAAGAGACCCGAATGCGGCTCATACTGCTCTCCTTGTTCTGTCTAATTCCTCCTTCATATTGTTCTCCATGTTGTTTTTGCACTAGAGCAATAAATACCAAATTTCATAATATACATGGACAACTTGCAGTCATTCGATAGCCCGAATCTCAGTAATTTTCATTCTAAAACCAGCTTTTGGCGGTCTGTATAGAGCGGTGCTAGAGCAAATAATCATGTTTCTCACTCAAAATAATTAGCTCGTCGCTTGTACATCCTTATACAAAAAACCCACGAATTTTTTCGGAAAGGAAAAAAATTCCTGAATAAGTGAGAAGAATTGCATAGCTTCGGAGTAGCGCACTTTTTTGGGCCCGCAATTGGAATCGCTGCACCACAGCGTTATTGATTGGGAAAATTTTCCTTTTTTTCAGAAAAAATCTGTAGTTTTTGTGCAAGAACTGTAGAGGAGACTTCGCTCCATCGTTCCGTAAGTACGAATTTTTTTTCGATTCACATTGCCAAATGAACCCGCTATAAAGTTTAAGGGACGACCTAACTACTCCAAGCGCGAAACAGAATTTTCTTTTTGCTTTAACAGCGCTCCTTATAGACCGTTTCAAAAATCAGTCTTGTCTTCAAAATTGACGAGTTCCAGGCTATCAAATGAGTATCAGTAATCCATATATATTATCAAATTTGTGTTATTGTTCCAGTGTCAAAACTTATTAGAAGACCTAATACATCCATGCGTGTTTACTTGCGCATGTACGTGCAAATGTATATCTATCTATGTATGCACATATATATATTATATATGTATATATATATATATACGTATGCACGCATGTGAGTATACTTGTACGTGTGCGTGTACACACACACACATATATATTGTATGTATACGTGTACATACATATACACATATGAGACATTATGTAGCTGCTGAAAGCAGTGAACTAGAAAAGATCTTGTTGATTGAATATACATGTTGCAGTTGATTATTCATATAGTATCTTAGCTGACTTGTTATTTTCATGTTGTTGCTTGGTTATTCCAGAAGTTGAACTAGAATACGTTGACGATAATGGCGTTCCTGTGCCTGAACTGGCCGAGCAGGTCATACTGGAAGGGTACAACGTCGAGGAATATATCGAAGAAGAGGTTGAGATTATTGTTGAACACTTAACGTTTGATTTAAGGATTGTTTTTGAAGTAGGCAATAACCCCTGAAGTCGGCTCTTTACTGACCTAAACGTTCCTCGAGGGTCCCAGTTTTCTTTGTAAGCCAAACACGAGGTTTTGAGTACACACTTTTGTTTTACTGCTACTGTTTCGGCTGCTCTATGCTGATAATTTACGACTTTTCCCCTGTAAGCCATATTGCCTTTTCACTGTGAGAATTATCGTGAAATTTATATAACATGCGCGATGTGAGAATGAGATTTGTATTAAATATAGCTTGTCAGGTCTCGTAATTTTTCCTATCTTTGATGCTTCAAAAGTTTAATTAGTTTACACTGATTCGTTTCAAGTCTTTCCATAAGTTTTGGCACTAGAGCAATGAACACGGTATTTCACCAACTGTAAGCAAATAAAACTGCATTTTTTTAGTATCGTTAAATTGCGCGTTTTCTTGCGAACATTTTGGTGTACAATTTATCTATAGTTCCTCCGAAATGGAGCTGTCTTGGCAGCAAATTCGCTTGCTACTTTGCACGTATGACACTTAGGGGGAAATGCTAGAGAAACGGAACGCGAGATCGATGGAGCTTGGAGAGATGATGCGATTACAGAAAGGACGGCTAGAAAGTGTTTCGTGAAGTTCAGTGCTGAAGAAAACAGTCCGCAGGATCAGTCGCGCTCGGGCCGTCTACTGGAAGCTTTATTAATTTTGCTCGCCGCTTCACTAGCGTTTTCTCTCAGCGCCATTCGTACTTGAGTAGCAAGCAAATGTAACCACACGCATCTCAAAACATACATAGACAAATTGTATACCAAAATGTTTGCAAAGAAATGCGCAATTGAACGATGCCAGTATCATGCAACTTTTTATTTCTGTTTGGTATATCTGATGTTAAGTGCTCTAGTTCCAAAACTTATGGAACGTCTCACCAATTGAAAATGGCTTCTCATTTTTTAAAAAAGGTTTCAGTCATTGTTCATTATCTATCAGAGTAAAGGCGATATCCACTACGCTGGTTCGTTTTCCTTTAGTTAGGCACTTATTAGCAGTTGTAGCATGCACTTAGCTATTCCGTATTGTTTTTGTTCTGGAGTATAAAGCAAATCTTCAGCAACTACACGAAGATGATATGGCCGAGTCTTTGGACGCTCTTTCTCGTAATGGAGAGTTTAGCCATATAAGTGGGACGGAATATGTCGTTGAAAATACGGATGTGAGACAGATATTTTCTTCTTTCTGCCATATTTTGTGCAGTGGTTTTTTTCTCTAGTGCTTTTTTCTACTCACATGTGAGCGATAGGATGCACTTAGTATAGAGTGGTGCGCAAAAACTTGACCTCAGGCAAGAGTTGAACCCGCGTTTCACCGGCGCTGGGTTATCGTGCTATTCCGAGACCATCGCTTTGATACCACTCTTTCTTGGCTGAAAATGTGGATATGAGACAGCTTCCTTCCTTAATTCCCTTCTTTCTCTTCTTTGTCTTTCTCTTTAGGATAAGGAATATCGAAGAGTGATAGCAAAGCGGTAACCTCGGTGGCCTAAGGGTAGCACGAGCCCAGCATGGCTGAAACGCACGTTCAACTCCCGCTTGTGGGCGACTCCATACGCATTATTTTTTCAAGAAAGAATTCTTCGATGGTCTTTAAGAAGTAGCATCACTGTTAGGAAAACAGTAAAATAAAGATTCAAAGTGGATTATGGGCAGTTTATTAATTGCAGTATTCTGAGAAGTGTCCATTGATACAATCACGCTGGATCGTAGTTTTGTAGTACAATTATTTTTTGATACATCCCAGCAGTTTACTATAACCCTATCATTAGGTCTCTCTTACGGCACTTCTAAAGTGCTAGACACGTGTTTCGGCCTCCAGCCTCATCATTAGCTAAGTGTCTCTCGGTTTAGTCAGTTCTTTGTGAAGGGTTTACCCCGCACATATCGAGGAGTCGACACCTAATTATTTACACTCTATGTACCTTGAAATGGTCAGCGTGGATTCTTTCAATGTGATCAGTTGTCGAATGTCGTTTGCTTGGCATCCAGTCATTGCAATATACGTTTATCAGCATATTGAACCATGTGCAGAGACACGTGTCCAGCCATAACAGATTTCATGAAGTTTTGAAATATGCTGTCAGGATGTATTAAATTTAAGCTAGGTCTCAAATAGTCAATATGAAGTGTATATTTCTACGATACTAGAATGGTGCACAAAATATTTTTTTCACTGATCTAAGCGTTATGTCATTGTCCACATTTTAGCCAAGATGTCGACAACCGCTTATTTTGAGAAGATTTGAGGCTTCACATCAACCATGTATGGAACAAGAACAAGATATTGTGGAATCGTCTCAATTCGTGGTTGAAGAATTTCGTGAGTTGACTGCTTGAAAGAAAAATGCGGTACCAATCAAAAAAGTAGGCCGCATTTGAGAAAATTTCCTCAAGTGAAAGTGGAGGTTTGTATTCGTATATCAAAATGTATCCCACTGACACCTTATCTCTTCTGGCAATTATCGTTCTCAGATTTCTTCAATGTTACGTGTAATCGTTTGAAATGTTTGATCTCATCTGAAACAGACATATCCAACTTCAGATTCAATTTCTTCAGCCGGACGCGACCCACATTTCACTGCAATGTCTCCCGTTGCTGCAGTGAGAAGGAGCCCTGCAACGCCTGTTCGAGGTTCCTATTCAATAGCAGACTGTAGAGACGATCAGCGCATGTACGGTTTTTTTTCTCTATCAGTGATCATGTGGACTTTAACCCTCCGCGAACGATAAAATAACCAATATCGCGAGAGGCAAGCGATTTTCGTTATCACATGAGGATTTTTCTTTGTTTCGGAAGGAAGTGTAGTTTGCATAATACATTGGTAAAACATGGTTTTTTTACACGCTCACATAATTCCGTGTGCTTTCAACTATTATTCACAAAGAAACTCTAAATTTGAAACGTTATTCTAACTTCGACTCAACAAACACTAAAGACTTTTTTCAAAACAAGATGTAACTTTGAAATCGTCGCAATTTATGCTATCTATGAGTATTATTTTATTCGAATAAAGCGATCCGCAGATTATAGGCGAATAAACAGGCAAACCATGGGAACATGGTTTTATTTTTGCTTTTACGGCGCAAGAAGTAGGTTTTTACAAAACAGCGTAGTGTTGAAATGACAGAGATGTAAGCTTCCGAATCATTACTGAAATTCGAGGTGAAAAACTTTGTCTAGAGAACAAAGTCTATTAAAAAGTCGAGGGACTAGAAGATCCCTCATCGTCCGCAAAGGGTTGACACCAAAGGTCACTTTGCAAATCATATAGTATGAAAGAAGTGATCGCTTTCGTTTAGAACAATACATCGGGTACCAAAATGTTTGCGGTGTTTAAAATTCTATGACTTGGACTTCGTTTGATCTTGGAATCTTTACGCTAATTATTCCACTAATTTAGAATTAAGCGGAAAATTATAAATAAAATTGTAAACGTTCATAGGGTGACTGAATAATAACCTCTTCTATAAATCTACGAAATTCGCAGCAAGTCACTGCAGCGACGAAAGAGGTCATCATCGGTTTTTTAGCCCTTTCGGGACCGAGGACCCATGATCTCTGCATCTCTAACTGGTAGTTTTGGACATTTGGATCTGTGCCCATTTCTTATCCGTCTCTAACTCCTGGTGTGTCAATTGTTAGACGCCGTACGCTGAGGGATAAAGATACACAGGAGGTGAAGCACAGACCGTTCAGAGTTGCCAGTTGAAGATGCGGAGGCTATTGGTCTACAGTCCCGGAATGCTTAGGAAATAGTATGGGGGTTTATGCCGACACATTTTGTTATTGTGTAAGTGCCTCAAAAAATGTCTACCATCGCGTCGGTTCTGAACTAGTCAATTGATGCCTTTTTCAGAAAGTTGTTGGCTCGTGATGTTCATGATTCACTGCCGGAGCACAAACAGGAGTCGTTCAAAAGACTGATGGAGATTCTAGGAACTAATGCTTTTGAATTCCGGGAATCACCGAAACGGAGTTACCCAGGGATATCTCCTGTAAGAATCTCGTTCTTAGTTTTCGTATTCGTTGCTCACCCATTTACTAATGGAAATAACAGTCACTCAGTGGCTGTTTTTATCATCATTATTGATTTTATTGCTATTATAACCATTACTATTATCACTATTTTTAATAATCAAACCTCAAAGGGCAGAGCTATCGGCTCTGATCAATCCTAGAGGGATGCGCCATGCATTCACCTCCGTTCACCATCGTAGAGGTGATTGAACGCGTATTTGGTCCTATAAATAATTCGCGGTGCCCTACCGATGTATGAAGTCAGTGCTCCTATACTACCAAATAGGTTAATACCAATTCACCGACCCCAACAAAGATGAAAGGCAAGGCGAACCTTGGGCGAGGGATTGAACTATCGATGCGTGTGTCGCAGGGCGCCGCTAACCAGTGCGCCAGCTTCCTCTGTTAGATATTATTATTACAGAAGTTACACATTATTAAGTATCATTGTCGTTTCTGATGTTGTTGTTGTTACTATTGTCATTGTTATTATTACTGTATGATATTGTTGGCTGCTATTTGTTTTCAATATTAACTGTTAATAAGATATAGGTTATCTATCATATAGGTAGCCCTGAGCACGTATGGTGTGGTGAATAGAGGTGCTCAGCGGCTCACATGATCGATCAGTCGATAGTCGATGGCTCAATTCTGCGCTCAAAGCTCACCAAGCCTTCCATCTCTCCAGAGTCGGTGATTTAGCACCAGATTCGTTTGCGAGGATAGCCTCACTGACTCGATAATCGGCAGGCCACTGCGAGTCAATGTGAAGGCCAGATATGCATTCAGTCGCCTTAGACGAAACTAAAAATTGAAGACGATTGCATGGCGCATCTTCAGGGACTGATCATTGCTAAGAGTTCCATCTTTTACCTTCATAATCACAGCCCTGTTTTGTCACTGATTGATTATTTGCAGGGTTACTATCGGGATTTGGACGACGAAGGAGTTAGTCCACGTCTAGGACCGCAGACGTCCCCTCGAACAGCGGAACACGGTAGAATTTTTCCGTCGCTTTGTCTTACAATTTCATTATCATTCCCGCTTTGTCACCGGCTATATCCCTTTCTGTTTCAAGAAAGGCGTTATATGGTTGAGCCTTCTTATATTGTCACGAACCTTCATCAATAACTCTCGTGTAGTAGCTATGATTCCTTTTCAAGATGAAGCTGGCGTTTACTGTGCTGATCGGACTGACGTTGCTGATATGCCAGAGTCGACATCCTATGATGTAAATGAAGGCAACCAGCCTGTCGAACTAAGTGATAATGACGAGGTGATCGTGAATAAATGTTTCTTGCTCTAATCTTCATAAGCATAATGTGGGAAGACATTGAAATTCTCGTTTTAGAATGATGAAGTGGATATTGAGACCTATGAAGAGGACTATAGAGACCACCAAGAGCCAAATTCATCGCTCAACAATGAAAGACGCATTACTAATGTGAGCTGTTCAGTTCTTTTGTTTCAACTTGTATCGTTTAA
>JAHQIW010006992.1:0-24792 GCA_019055375.1 Parelaphostrongylus tenuis | reverse complement strand
TTGAGGGGAATGTTTGGAATTATGTGATTTGGCATACTGTAATTCCTGTAAGTTGTTGGTGCCGGTGAACGAATGTGCAGCTGGCCAACGTCCTTTGTGTTTACGTTCCCATCGCGAGATGAACTTGTCACTTTTTATGCTAAGAACTTTTTTTCCCATGTGGTGAAAGCGAGAAATTCTTTGTTTTGAATTTATCTTGAACCATCATCTTCATTGTCAGCTTTTGCACGCATGTTAACCTTTGTGTTTTCAAATCTAACCCTTTGTGTGCGTAGATTTTTTACATAATCGGAGGCTTACTGTAGCGCTTCATCTGGTAAACTCTTTGTCTGTGCTCCATATATAAGCTTTCGTGAAAACAGAAAGTTCAGTTGTCTTGGGTTCTCATTAGTTGTCTTTAGTTGTCATGGGTTCTCATTAGTTGTTGTCATCCGTAGTTGTTAGTCATCCCCCTTCATCCGTTAGCAGCTAGTGGTTGATTCGTTAGGGTTACTGTAATCCTATCGTACTCAATCCACTTATCCGATTGGTTAATTGACAGTTTATCCACAGTAAACTTGTTAGTCTTACCGTGTTCTACACCTACAGTATCAGGTCAGTGTCAATTGCAATTACCTTAAGAGAGTTCAGAGTCAATTCCAAACAGGGAATACAGATGTGGTGGGAGCGCACACAGCACCAGCTCTGCAGAAATAAAAAGCACGAAACAGCTAGCAAACGAACAATAACGCTCATTAAACTATTGAATGTGAGAATTTCAGCAATGCAATCATTCCTATTCGGCACCTTTATGCGTATACTAATGCCAAGTTAGCAAACAATGTAATAGAAAAACAGAAAGATATTGATAGCATATTTCAAGCCTTTCAAAGGTCTGGCATGTAGTTTCGGTGTCTAGCAAGCCTCATCAGTACCACATGCCCTTTAGTTCAACTGTAGAAAGTTATTAGAGAGGTAGGTAAGAAGAGTACGATTGAATTCCTTTATAAACCTTGAATTTTAGCGGATCTTATAAAGTTTTTCCTCAACCTAATATCATTAATCTCTGTCAGGTGGCGTTGATCTAAAGGTACAAAGAGGAATGAACAGAAAAGCGATAGCCGGACAGGACTGCCAATTTTTAAAAATAATCTGTTGATGATGCTGCATAAACGTGGAACATTTCCATTGGAACCGATCGATGTGTTGCTCATGACCGCCATTTGCACATGAGACTTCTATGTTTGAAGCGATTTAACAGGCTAGGGAGAACTTTCCGCATCGACGAAGTACAAGACATATAAGAGGAAAGGAATGGAAAACTCAAATGCACAGTTGTGCGTGATTATGACAATATCTGATAAAAAATCAGTGTGAAGCCGTTGTCGCTAAGAAATTGCTTGCAGAAAATGTTGAACGGCGATAAATCGAACTCGCTCCTGTGCAAAATTGCCCTAATAGGTGTTCACGAATTTCCTGATGGTTGTTCTTTTAGACATCCTGAACAAAGTTACAAATGCCTCACATACCTCTCAATCCATATAAGATTGAGGAGTATCTTTAGATCAGAGTTTAATTCGTGTTAGGTTCATCTGTGTAGAGAGCGAAAGATAAATCGAGTCGAGAAATGGTAAAGTTCACTTGTCATAAGGATACGACTCATTGATGTCTAGTCTGGCAACCAAAGTAGTTTATCCAATTCATTTGAGTCCCTTCTGTTCACTCCTTTTATAATGCGAGTATTTAGGCAAAAAAGAAGCTTGCGTGATGTTTGACTTGACAATAAAATAGTCTTCTATATCAAAGACTTATACTTCGTTCTTATCTTTCCATGATTATTGATTCACTATATCAAATCTCATTACAGTAACGCACCGTTTGTTCGATGTGCATTACACAACAACAAATTGGCCCGCTTTTTTTCTAAAATAATATATTAATAGATCGTTTGTTATCCGCCACATCATGATCATTTGATAGCTTTGGTAGTCTTTGTGATATTTTATTAATACATTACAGTATTATAATCATATTATCTACCGTAATATAATATTGAAACAATGTAAATGTCTGCATTAAACGTCCCTTTGCTATACTACTTAAAAAGCATTGGTGTTGTACTATAATTCTGCAATCTCTCGTTCTTTACCATCAAGATTTCTGTGCATATTCAATTTATTTGAACCACTGAAATCTCTCTCTCGAAAACTAATTTTGAAATATGCCAGTATCCTTCCATTCAAAACTGCGTCTGACGATCGTCATTGGTACGACGAAGAGCAATTCATCGTATTTCTACCAACCCACCGATCACGTTTTCACTCATCACATCTTTGGCATTCTGTATTCAAGAAACTTAAAGTAGCCACGGTTTTGACTGATCGCCGTTTTGCTGATACCATCCACTTGTCTTGTTGCTTATGATGATCTTCGTTTGGATTTGCTTTAGAAAATAATTTCCCAAGCAACTAGTCACATGTATCTACATCCCATGGTGGTTGGCATAATCACATGTTGACAATAAATTAAGTGATACATGTCTTCAAACTTACAAAGCTTCAATTCTAAGTTAGGAGATTTTCCTCATAGCAATGTTTATTAAACTAAATCTGACTCTTAATACAATCAAATGAATGTTGCAACACCAAGCACTTGTTCTTTTATACTTTTGCATAGTAAGATTTATTATCTCTATGCTTGTATTGAAGTGTAATTCCCGTATTTAGGAGTCCTAAGGACTAACCTTGTTGATCTTTTCTAGCGACTAATTATACCAATTTCTGTGATGTTTTCTTTGATGATTCAGCTGATAGCACGAGTTTACTGTGCTAATCTCATTCAGCAAATGTTTCAACGTGTTCTTTATTTTTGAGCTGATGACAAACTTGATTCTCCATAGTATCCGTCCTCGCGTTGTGGGTCGTTTGAGTCGACTGCATTTTAAAATTTAATTACTCGTGCACTAACTGATAATCACAACGATTAGTGCAGGATGATAGCCAGATTAAACAGATTACTATTATCGAGTGATTAACATATCACCATCCTGCATAAATGTTCTCAAATACTAACCTCGATTTTAAGGTTAATTTTCCATATTTAAATGCTTTGAAAACCTCAACTGCTCTAAACATAGACATGGAACGACAAATTTTTGGAAGCGACACGACATATCTCATTGGGGATTGTGACGCTTTAAAAATGGCATTTCGTGCTTTTTCACTTTATTATAGCGTGATTTGTCTTACATACGCCAAATATTAGCTTTATAGCCTGGAATGGGCGGAATGTGGCCGCCCAAGTGGCTGATGTGTTCATTACCAAGTATATAATTGAAAAAGCCCCTCAACTTGTACCTTTTGGCATCACACATGCTTTCCACGTAAACGGTTATTTCGGAAATCATGACAAAGTTTCAAACAACTCAATGTTCTTTCGTAAAAAATGACAACGACACGATTGCCGTCCAGCTCGTTTACTACTGCTGAGCGATCCATAGAAAAATTACATAGGTTAGAGACTTTTTTCTTGCTCCGTTTTTCTACCGCTAAGACTCATGAGTCTTCCACCGTTGGTACTGGTGAGTTTAGAATTTTATGTTTTTCACACTCTTTTGCCTTTCGTAAAACATTTCTTCAGGTGACTTTTTGAGAGGCTGCTTGCTTTCTCGAGTCTTATGAGGAGCTGCAAAATTTCTTCCGTCTTTTTTTCAACTGATTAGTCACATTATGTCAATTTTTTTATATTTAATTTATTACTTTTCCAACTAATTAGTCACATTATGTCAGCTAAGATCTGTTCATTCACTTTTGTCACACCAAGACTTGCGACTTTATTCATGTTCGTTGGTAGAAGACTTCACGTCCACCTAGTGATAACTTGCATTGAAGCATCTCTATTGAATTTTTGAAACATATACGCGTTGCTGGCATAATTCGAAAAATGTTCACAAATTTAGTAATTATCGTGGAACTACTACTGCGAGCACAGGATCCCAATAATTTTATGTCTCCTCTCCTTCAGGGTCATTATTGCTCGAATATTCATTGAATGTACCATAGAATAATAATTTTTAGGTTCAAATATTGAGATTTTTTAGACTTGCACTTGTCTGCGGAAATTTTTGGAATGTTGGCATTACTCTAACAGAAAAACGTTTTACCTTTTTGCTCACATGATTTTAGTTTGGATATAAGGGTCTTGCATATAGAAAAACGCTGGTATATAACAGAATTAGGCCGTATTTGACAATTAATCAACTGTATTGAATTGCATGGAGGACACCATAATGAGAAACTCTAGTTTTGATCTATCATAGTTTTATACGAGACCCAAGAGCCATCATAGCGAATAAAAATTGAAAACAGTGAGTAATTTACAACAAAAACGATAATGCATGCTGTATTTGATAATAGATCATCGATAACGCTCATTACAACTAAGTTTGTATCAGTCAACAGTTTATTTCCAGTTATTCAGAGTTGACGTACGTGAGAAGAATGAGTACTTACGGATAGTAAAGAATTCTAAGAGTGACGCGACAATCGGGTTCTAGGAGAACCAGTAAGTAATACATCTCGAAAGACCGACTTTCTTGAAACCTCGGCATGTTTATAATATAAAACTTTGAAAATGAGAAGAAAAGCTTAGAAAACTAATCTTTATTTAGAGCTTCACGAGGTTGGTATCTTTTCCCAATCGATTGTTCTTCTTTCCGGTCGATGGGTTTTCGCGATTGCTTGTGGCTGACGTTTCGGCAAATGCGCCTTCTTCAGAGCATGAACGTATTATTCGTTGTAGCTTTATTTATATGACTATATAATAAGGGAAGAAAAGAAAACGGCGTCCAATACTCCCGTCTATGTAATACGAAGGACTGCGTTATTTGTCCCAACGGTAGAGACGGCGATTGCATGAGCGTAGGTACAGTATACCTAATCTCTTGTAAGACATGTGGTGGTGAATATATTGGCGAAACAGGCAGACCACTTCACATCCGCATTAAAGAGCACCTAGATGGGAAAGCAAATAAATACCCATGTAAACCTCTAGGTACACACAGGATTCAAAGACACAACGATGACGACTTCGAGGTAGTAGTCAAAATCCTAGGGCACGAACCAAAGACATCCGCGCGAAAGACCCTTGAAGCTTTTTGGATAAATTCCAAATACCCGCAAATGAACAAAAAGGGAGAGTGCCTTAACATAACCAACCATTTGGCACCTTATCTCAGAATAATTTTCTAGTATGGGTCCCACTGACACCTATACATAATTTGACCTAGTGACATGAGGCCGGGTTCATACGTCACCCTGGCGCTAACAACATAGGTGGTCCCTGGATTAGATGGCAAGGTGAGTGGTTTTCCTTGAATCGATTGTCGCTTACAATACCTTAGATTTTCAAAATAAATTTTTTTTACTTCCCTTATTATATAGCCATATAAATAAAGCTACAACGAATAATACGTTCAGGCTCTGAAGAGACGTCAGCCACAAGCAATCGCGAAAACCCATCGACCGGAAAGAAGAACAATCGATTGGGAAAAGATACCAACCTCGTGAAGCTTTAAATAAAGATTAGTTTTCTAAGCTTTTCTTCTCATTTTCTAAGTAATACATATTTCCCCGTCTAATCATTGTATCAGCATGTCCACTTTTATTGTTTAGGTGCACACATCTGTTCTTCTTAAGCAGTCGAAGCCTAATATTTGAAGAAATCATTGGATCGGCAATTGCGTCAAGCTCAATAATATGTTGGATTTACTTTTGCAACATTAGCCAATGATATTATAAGAGATGGTATAGTAAATGTACCTTTTATAATACAATTCTTCATTGTACAGGAGTGTAGGTAGTGTGAAGTTACTGATAGTCTGCAGAACAAATTTTGGAAATGCTCTGTCTATATCATTGCGAAAAGTTGTCACGATTGCATATACGAGAGACCAACTTTCTGCGTAAGGTGGTGAATTTGCTATCCGTATATTTTGTATGAAAAATTAAACAGCTGGAATAAATATTCCTGGAGCATTTGAACATCAGCAAAACATGAAATTTGCAAACCCATTGATCTCGTCAAGTGTTGCAGATGGTGTTGCCATGGACCTTATTGATGAGTAAATGAAGGAAGGCACTTTGCACCGACAACTGGTACACCAGTGCATCTCTTGCTGAGAGACTGCTGCGGTGGAACACGTACTTGACATGCATGCATGCAGAAAGAATAGACAAGAGTTGCCAAAGGAGTTAATGAAGCAGAAAGTAGAAAAGGAGCATCAGTTTGCCGTACAGAACAGAGACGGCGTAACGTTGCTTAGTTTCATGGACAAGAAAGAAGTGGCACTCATCACTACAGCGCATGGCTCCTCGATAGATCCAGCTACGGGAAAGTTTGAGGCGAATGTGAGTTGTAATAAGAGAATGGGACACGTCGACCTCACCGACCAAATAGTTGCGCACTGCTCATACACGAGGACGACAAACAAATGGTAAGCGCGTTTCGTTGCTTCCTTACTTCACAATATCCAATCTCATAGTTTAGGTACATTCGCCTACTCTTCCATTTGGTCACTGATCTAAGTACGTTAAACGCAAGGGCGGTCTGCAAAGAGCGCGTATGGAACATAACGTTCGCTCACTTCAAGATGAAGGTGTATGGCAGCTACCTGCCATCAGAAATGGCTCTTCGGCCGTCAACAAACCGCATTTGGAGACAACGGAAGAGCGTGTTCGTTGCACTAAATGTTACCGAAAGTTAGCAGAGAAAGAAAATTCCGCAAGTGTTCGACAAAAAACTAAGCGAGTACACACAAGGTGCAGTCTGTGTTAGACTTTCTCTGTTAAGAATGGTTCAATTTCAGCCATGCAAAATGTGGTCGCAAGCGTTCTAAGCCTTCGGAATAAGCATTATATAGTATATTTCAAGTTAACATGATGTGTACTGTCTAAGTGACGATAAATTGAATTTGTGGAATGTGCCAATTGTTGATTGTAGAATATATCAGACAATAAGGCCAAACTGTTGACAGACACTAATTTGTCGGGTAAATTTTTCCTGTCACTGTTGATTTTATGAGTTGTTGATTGTTGAATAGATATTTTGAGTAAAAGGCTTGGATCGGCGTTAAGCAAACTACTGGTCAGAAATAAAGGGCTTCCGAAAAAGTATTCAGCGCATGATGAATGCGACTTTTCGTGCACTTACTCCAGCTATGTATTAGAACTACTTTATTAAAAGAGCTTTTCCAAAAGCAAACACATTTTTGAGTTCTTCGAGACTTGTGTTATCGAATGAGTGCCATCACTCTAAGGAAGGAGTTTAGTCCAGCGAAAAATTGTTGAGATAAAAAACGCGTGATTGTGTGAAACAGAATATAATTTTGGATTTTGCAGCATTTCTAGAGGATATCTTACAAAACCGACCATATGCCGCTCTAGCTAGAGCTTTGAGCTTTCGGATGACTGTTAACGCTCCTATGCGAAATTCTTGTCCAGCGAATAAGGTCGACTACTCGTTTGTCCACGGATAAGCGAAAGGAACCGAAACAGTATAGTAACCGCTTAATGTTCACTCATTACAAAAACAGAAATTTATTGACTAATATTGGGATGACGTCGTTCCCCTAAACTCTTGCAAGCAACTTTATTTCTGTGAAATTGTTTGCATACAACAGCTGTCACTTGTATTAATGGGTTTTACAAAACCAAGTAAAATCTGTATCCTTCACATAGTTTTGTGGCTTCTTTGTTGTGTTCTGTTCGCGTGAATGAAGCCACCAAAATGATTAATCCTGTCCACGTTTCTTGGGTCACCGAAAGGTGGTGGCAAACGACTTAATTGCCCTACGCTTACTGCAGCGACTACAAAGACGACGACCAGAAAGACGTACGTAAGAACGAATCTCATCCTAAAATCATCCAAGTTTATGAAGTAGCACTGACTTCAATGCAATAGTAAGAGGTTTCACGATGAAAGTTGAAGCGCTAACATTAACACAGTTGAAAGGCAAGAGGCATGACATCTTTTTTTCTTTAATTACCAAACATCTTCATCCACAGATGTTCTCGTTTTCCTAAAGGACGAATCATAAAGTTATCGGCGTTGATGAATTCCTGAAGAGTGCGCTATGCATTCGTCATCTTTATAACCTCGTTTGAGCGATTGAATGCATATCTGGCCTTTACAATGATTCGCGATACCATTCCGCTGAACATAGTCAGTGCTACTTATCGTCCCAGGCAAGTCTGAGACCAGTCTGCTACCAATTTACCGACCCGCAAAAGGATGGATGGCTTGGTGAGCCACGAGCACGAGATCGAGCATTGGACCTAGTAGTGTGCGAAGAAGAGAAACACTAAACACTGCGCCAAAAGCACTCGCTATCATTGGGTAACCAAAGTAAATCACTATTTCTTTTACGCTTTAGAAATTTCGCAACCTTTAGAACTCCAAAAGCGCAGGTTGATAGGCCTCTAGTCAATCACATACTTCCTTCATCCTTAAAGAAAACTTACGACCTAAATTTCTGCTGAGTTGTATACAATTTGTTAACAGGCTTACATATTCTACGGGCCGTTGATGAAGCCCAGCAGCAAGGAATGAAATGGGTGGGTAATGCGCATCACTTACGTCAAATGAGCAGTCCGAGATCAACGTGTCAAAAAAGGATTTTCGCTTGCGGTTCATTTTTTCATCCACGGAATCTATGCAGATTTCCACAAGGAGTTTGAAAATGGATGTCTGAGTTGTTCCCTTTGCTAGGGCATTGAATCTCAAAGAAATCTTACCCGCCGTTTTGATACCCTCAAGATACTCGTTTATATCAACCTAAACTGGTCTACCAATTTTACCAGTGTATTCCTATCGCTAACCTGGAAAATTTCCCAAACAGAAAGCAGAACTAATGATGTTGCTCAAGTTGAACAAAATTTTTTGAAGCAATTCTCAGTCATGCCGCTTCTGTCGAGATGAACTCTTTTTGCCAATCGGACAAACGTCGCGCTCCTCTTCATTCAGAGCACCCATAAACTGCTTAACATTGCCAGTAGTACCCAGATTCTGAACGTCAGTCGCCAATAGTGTAATTTAATAAAAGGAACCGGTTTACCCACAAGTAGCTTCAGATCGATAAATTCTTTCAAGTAAACGACTGTTGATAGTACCTGTCACTACTCAGTTCAGTTACTATTCGTCTTTATCCCGGATTAAAATCCTCTATGCTCTGCCTCGTCACTGGAATGTAATGGCTCGCTTTCATCATTTGCTGACTTGGCCGAGCCTTCACCTCAGTGTAAAGAAGAACTACTTGTTATGGATTGAGATATTTGAAACGTCAATAACTTCTCAGATATCCTCTATTACAATTTCATCTAACTCATTGTTCAGGTATCTCTGCATACGTTCTTCACAAGTATTCTAGTGCTTTCCATTTCCTTCAAAATACGCCCTTACAACTCTTCTATGCGTTTCTCATAAGACATTTACAAGCATCTAATGCGCCATTCTCACCGAAGAACCTTTAGAGCATTCTTTTGCGAGTCGAACTTAATCATTTGATAAAGCTGAAGAAGTGTGTCAAGAGTTTTTTAATTCAAAAGAGACGGAATCTTACTTTGAGCAAATCACGAATCTTGCAGAACGGTTGCAGAAAGTAGCAGAAAATGATGCTCTATACCTTGAAAATTAGCTATCTAATTTTACTGTCAGAGCGGCATGACCGAGTGATTGTGATGCTCGTCTCTGCGCTCGCGAAGGAGTTCCCCATCTCTCACCTCTCGACGGTAGTCACCAACAGCGTCCTAAGGAACGCCACAGCAAGGCTATTCTCGAGATTGCAAGGAAACTCGTTCAAACAGTATTCCACGCTGTTCAAGAAGAAGACGAAAAACGGATTGAATGTTAGAAGTGCTGGGATCCACACAGTGAAAAAAAAACACTGTGATGATGTGTCAAATAAAGTGCTAAAATACTTGGAAGTGATGTAATCACGAAAGGGAGACGAACACGGAAAATCTGGGGCAAGTAAGGAGCGGTAAGACAAGATAGGAAAGAGGTTTTTATACAATATAGACTACTTCGGTGAATCATGTAACAAATGAAAATCATTTAGAATGTAACGAAAGTCGGTAGAAATTAATGCTTCTCGATCTAGTGGACTAGAAAGTCCTTTCTCTCTTGCTTTTATGTATTTGACCTTATCCGTACAAAAAGCGAAAATTCACACATGAATAGAACGTATTTGTTTGACTATTATTAGACTGAGTCGTTCGTTCTATCTTCAGTTCTATGAAATCCGAGTGATGCGCATGAAAAGTTTATGTAACCAAGCTAATAACATCTAAATTTTTTTCAGATATAGGTATGATTTGCCTGATAATTAGCTATAGAAAAGCAGACAAGAACCAGAAATAGGCTCCAAATGCAAAGCTATCAGAGATGCATAAGCTAATCTTTTACCTTTACTTTTGACTGCTCATATAGACCTCGCTCAAAAACAATAACAATCCATATTTTGATAACATGTTTTGCGCCTTCTATGAGGTCTGCTATGGCACTCATACAGTAGTAGACAGATTTGTTTCGTCCTTAGAGGCTCATCAGCAGCACAGTGCCTTTTGGTCAGCCGATCCTTGTAGTGGATAACCCAAACATATGAAGGAATCGACGCCGAATGATTCATATCAGTGCATGTCGAGTTAAAAAATCTCCCGACATTGCAGTAACCACAGTCGAGCACTTATGGCTCGTAGAATTAATCATACCTTTACCTTTGACTGCTCATAAAGACTTCGCTTGAAAGCAGTAATGATCTGAAAATCTGATAACAAATTTTAAGCCTTTTACGAGGCCTAATATGGCACTCATACAGTACTAGACACACTTGTTTCGCGTTTACAACCTCATCAGTAGCACAATGCCTTTCGGTTCAGGCGATCCCTTGAAAGGGGCATAAGTGCCATACCAGACTTCATAAAAGGCATAATACATGTTATCAGATTATGAGGTATTGCTTTTGAACGAGATCTACATAAGAGTCAAAAGCAAAGAAATAATTCATTCTCGCAGCCTAAAGTGCTCGACTGTGGTCACCGCAATGTTGAGAGAATTTGTTACTCGACATGCGATGATTTGAGTAATTCGGTGGTAACTAAATTATAAGCAGGGGTTTTACTCTGGGATTGTCTGCACTGAAGGGGGCCATACTACTGATGAGCTTGGAAAGGCAAAACAGGTGTGTCTAGTACTATATAGATAGCAAACCAACTTCTTAATAGGCTTAAAACATGTCATCAGATTATCGGGCTATTCTGTAGGTTGATACTGCATGCAACGCAGTGTGTAAGTACTATCGAATTGAACGAACACAGGCCAAGCGCACAGGATCTGACCGCGGCAACAAAAGCCGGTCGAGAAACGACGAAAGAGGTCTAACAGTCACCTACAGAAAGAAGGAGCAATGCGTTAATGGAACTTTATATTGCATATCTTTCATTTCGAGTGTTTTCTTAAGACCACAGCTCAAATTTCAATATGCCTGATAATCATTATTTGAGCCACGCATGTCAGTGGTCTGTCAATGAGGGCTGACTTATAGAGCCCGATACACGTGTTTCGATCTTGCGATTTCGTCAGTCGGGCAGTTACCCTTTCTCGTCTTTTGCTAATCTCTGTGGGTGCTCCAGTCCCCACAATAAGAGTTAGCGACGACGTACGTTTTACACTCTATGTTCACTGAAGAACTCACCAAACACAGAGTTTTGTACACTCGACTGCTGTTGGCTGGAATATTCAATAAATCATATCTTTCGTTTCAAGTGTTTTCTTATTGACGAGATCGCAAGATCGAAACACATTATCGGGCTCTATAAGTCAGCCCTCATTGACAGACCACTGACATGCGTGACTCAATAATGACTATCAAGCTCAAACAGTATTCGGATGACAACTGAACAACAAAGCCTAAGCGGTCATTATGTTTGTCCGTCTGCTGTATCAAACTCCTTGTAGAAATCTTGCGATCTCGTCAGTCGGACAGTTACCCTTTCTCGTCTTTTGCTAATCTCTGTGGGAGCCTCAGTCCCCACACTAAGAATTAGCGACGACGAACGTTTTACACACTATGTCTGGTGAAAATCTCACCGAACATGGAGTGTTGTACACTCGACTGCTGTTGGCTGGAATATTCAATAAATCATATCTTTCGTTTCAAGTGTTTTCTTATTGACGAGATCGCAAGATCGAAACACGTGTATCGGGCTCTATAAGTCAGCCCTCATTGACAGACCACTGACATGCGTGGCTCAAATAATGATTATCAGGCATATTGAAATTTGAGCTGTGGTCTTAAGAAAACACTCGAAATGAAAGATATGTTATATTAAATATACTAGCCACGAGCATTCGAGTGTACAAAACTCTGTGTTTGGTGAGTTCTTCACTGAACATAGAGTGTAAAACGTACGTCGTCGCTAACTCTTATTGTGGGGACTGGAGCACCCACAGAGATCTACGACTACTAAAACGTTTAATACACGTTTCTACCGAAGGGCTCAAACAGGGCGGACAGAACGGGAAAGAATCGCTATACCTCCATATCTTGTTCGCATACCATAGCTATGAATAGAAAATTCGAACGAAATTATGCATTAATCTGAGAAATGGGAATCTCAACTGCATTAATAATCAAAAAATCATCAAGAATCATCGATGCAACAAGCAACTATTTTGACGAACTACTCAATGTTTTCCAATTTTCAGCCAGTATGATTAATTTCATGCACTTCATGCAATAAAGTATACGGAAAGAAATGAAAGAAATTGAAGATAAATTTGATTGAATTGCAAGCAAGTATGCATAAAAATCGTCGAAATGTTCGATAAAGTTTTCAAATATAGCCTTTTCATGAAAAATTGTTTTTTTCTTTGAAAGTATGGATTATTACTGGAGCAATAACGTTATTTCTAATAAAAAATAACCGTATTGAGGTCAGTTCTATCATATCTGAGCATATTGACACAGAAATCCTACATGCTGACGAAAAAGTACAAATTTCGCCAGAAAGCTTTCACATTAGCCTTGGAGCAGGCGCCGGTAGGCCCTCTTCGTAGCCGTCCGAGGCGTCAGCTGAAAATGGCGCCATCCGCAAAGGGATATATACGCAGGTGCAAATTGGTTTCAGGATTGCTTGAAGGGCAAGTACTGATTTGGTACATCGGCAGGGCACCACGAAGGTCAAATCAAATAGATGTACTCAGTTGAGTCTCATGCATTCATAAGAACTAGTCAACCCCAAATTACTTATTCTTGCACCAGCTAACACTAATATCGTTGATATTCCTAATCTAAACGCAACTTATTTTTGATGTAATCTCGGCCTTTAGTTAACTTTTGAAAATAAAAGCCAGCTACCTAGCTTCTTTTTCATCACAAAGAGTGTCCAGCGGACGTTCGTTTTCCTTTTTTCAACATCTCCAGACGTGCTCGCTCTCGGCTTACTTGGTCAGCAGTCAGTCGAGAAACACTAAATACATTCATCACTTCTGATCTGCTTTCTCATAATATCCTTTTTTCATCAAAAAAATATCAATAGCATCAGTTGTTACTTTTCAGCGCGATTAGTCAGTGTTTTGGTGCACCAAGTGTTTTGATAAGAAAGTGGCTTTACTGCTATCAATCATGAGATGTTTTCTTGAGAAAAAAGAAGCCTGGAGAAAGCTAGGGAAACGCGAATATGCGGTTGTCTCGCACAGTCAATTGAGGAGGCGATTTCTTTTGTAAATCTTTTTTTCTCAAACATAAACAGCTCCTCATTCATGTAAGCAACCAGATATCTATGTATTGAAATGACTATGCTGAATAGACGTTTTTCGTCCCTTAAACATGATACTAAAACCCACATTACCTGCGGATCCTTGTGCTTGATCGACTGGAGATTATTTCTTCAGAGAGAATCCATGTACTTATCAGTAATTACTATTCCTTCCTAGACATCGGCAGGTGAAGTAGATTCATGAGCAGTCCATCAAGCATTACTAGTAAGTAAGAGAAATATCAGTTGCACCTATTGCTATGATATGAAGACACCAAGGAAGAAAATTACTTATCAATGTGTTCGGAAACATAAAACGTAGAGCTAAAGGAAAGTTTGTCATCCGTCCTTTACTAGAATCAATCAATGTCATTTTTGACGATTTTCTTCAATACCAAAGTTTGCAGACCTTTCCAGTTGACGGAGCACTTTGACTGCGACAAAAAGTACTTGATGGCATTGAAGAAGGTTGGGTTGTCTGCAACAATTTACAAATGTATTTCATGAAGAACAGGCTTCGCAAGTATCGTAACTGACTATGTGTTTCTGCACGCGCTTATAAATTAAAAAACCTATCTACCATCAGGGCAAAAGAGCATAAAATTTATCGAAAACAACTTTGAAACAATTGAAAAGTTTGAAAACTGGTTTTTGCTCACCTCTCAATTCTCTTAGGAATATAGACAACTTTGAGTGTTTGATAATTTCAAACCAAATACCTCTAATGAAAGAAGCAAATGATCATCGATAGTACCAGTAACGTCACCATCATTTTTTCTGAGCATTCGTTCAATTTCGCTCCGCGAAATTGCTGGAAACATCATCGAAAAGTCTCGCATTGCCTATAAAAAGTCAAGTGGACCAGAAATAGTGCATATACGTTACCGGTGCCGTTTACATTTTTGAATTAAATCTTTCCAGATATTTACAGGAAGTTGAGTGCTGGAAGAGAACAAGACACTACCAAGTCATGTATCAAGTTCATAAATCGTGTTGATGTGAAACATCCTTGGATAACCATCTGTTACGTAGAACATGAAATCTACTCCATACCCAGCAGGCGCAATAATGATGATGATAGTAAGTGGCATTCACAATCAAAACATTAAACAAAGGAAAACGCATGTTGGATATCGCTTCTCTTCGGATTGAATTCTAGTAGGCACACGGAGAACACTTCTCGGACCCACAAAGGTCGACGACGCTTGTACTTACGGCCTGGAAGCGTTAAAGCACATTTGCCGCCGGTATTAAGGGAAAGGAAACTCAGCTAGGATCATTTGAACTAAATGAAATCGTATTGTGACGCCTAATGTCTTTCAAAGCGAACCGCCTAAGAAGAACGAAGCAGCATTTCTGAATGTCAACACTCAGTTAGATGGCAAATATAATCGTTCACCAAACAAATTCAGGGGCTAGTGGTGTGCAGAGATAAGCACTGAACCTCAGGGAGATGTGAATTGCATCCACCCAGCCTATTACGTAGCCCGAGATAATCTTTGTTATATTCCGTCGGAGATCTGTCTAAACGATCACGGTACACAAACTTCCGTTTCACTGCTATGTCGACTTCAAGAAAACTCTTTTTTCAACACTGTAATGCCGCAAAACCGATGTTGGCATGAGAATTTACTTCAGATTTTCCATGGAAATCAAGATACTGAAAAGAAGGCACACTGACTGTTTTGAATTCCAGCAACTACTCCGTTTGTTCTGTCGACATTTGTTGCGTTGCTTATCTCCTATCTGAATGAATCAGATAAATCAAAACATTGTCAGAAGCACATTATGTTCTGAAACCGCACACAAAACACACAACTTTACTATAATAGAACTACAATGCAGCGGTATAATTCAACAAAATGCGTTATTACTTTCCTAATTTGGTTGTTTTAACCAGCATAGAAGATGGCCTTGTTTTATTTTAATAAAAAAGTAACCCAAATTCGTTTCAGTATGTAATAGAAATACAAAGCTTATTCAATAATGTTAGGGGATGAGACGCAAAAGAGCATCCCATTGATAAAATTCGTAGTCGATGTGATATTATGAAAATATCACGCAGATTGATTTCATAAGCTCACTAATGCACAGTGACTTTTCGTTTAATTCGTTCCTCGTACTAACTATTCCTCTAATCCATCTGAAAACGGTAGATTGGTAGCAGAGTTATTTTGGTGGTATGAAAATACTGCAGCGATTTTCAAAGTGAAAATGCAGTTTATTGTCTAGGTGGACTCGATTCCATTCATAGAACCATAGAGGTGAATGAATGCGTATGTGGTCTATACAACAAACTGCACTTTCACTTTGAAAATTGTTGCAGTATCTCCATATTACCACACAAATCCGCTACCAATCTACCGATCTCAGATGGATTAGAGGAATAGTTAGTACGAGGAACGGGTCGGACGAAAAGCCATGGTGTATTGCTAACCTTATGAAATCAATTTGCTATACATTGTGAATAAAAAATTCAACAATAGTTTGTGATAGGAAAAGATCTGATTGAATTCGATTCGAAGAACATCGGCTTTTTTTCCAGAGTAGCTAAACTGTTATCATATAATCGGCATTTGTTGTCGCAACCGAGTCTCAGTCATAGTAGCACTAGACATCCGCAAATCAGTTAGACTGCAGTAATTTAGCTTGAGTATACCAGCATCGCCATTTTCAAAGACTTGTGAGATACAGTAATATCTTGCGCCTATTTTAGTTATAGTTCCGACCTACGTCAGCGATCGAAGATCAAAGACGCTGTTCTACAAGCCAAAATATTGAAAATTAGGTGGGCCGCACACGTTGTGCAGTTCAACGACAACCGATGAACGAGAGCCGTTTTCGACTGGATTCCTCGGGCTATCAAGCGCTCTACAAGAAAACCACCGACCCGTTGGTCCGATTTCTTCACGAAAAGATTAGAAGAAGAATATGATGCTTAGCGGATCCTTAGTGCGCAAAGGACCCACTGAGCTATTCTTGCACGCGATAGGGAAAAGTGGAAGTGTTGCTGGTACCCGCTCGAGTGACTCGACGATCAACGGGACGACAGGTGATACAGGTGATTATAGTTATAGCAAAATTACGCCTTGGTGGCAACTCAAGGCCATTAAAGCTATAAAAGCATTTTAGGCTGTCCTCATAGCAATATCCCTGGAATGAAGGCTTAACTTATGGCTCTTCATGCATGAATAGCATCTTCATAAAATTAGTGAGTAAACTAATACGAAGAAGGGACTATTTTAGAACTCTCACGAGACTATTTTGTCCGCCAGCACGCGGTGGAACGACTGCGAATAGTAACTGGAACCAAAGAAGACAACAGTGTCAAAAAAATTTATTTTTGCCATGAAGAATCACTGAAATGAAAAAGTCACATATACAATCCGTAAGCATGTTGCCCACTGTGTTCCCTGGGTCAATCCTATTGACGAGTTATAGCTGATAGAAGCCAGCCAATTACATAGCTGGAAAAATGGTAGAGCGAGGCTCCAATGATTTGTAGAGTAACATATCCCCCACAAAGGGTAATCTTAAGTCCAATGCACATTTGAGCCTCCGACTTGTGCATAAATCTCAACGCTCTTGTGTTCCTGGGTCAGAGCTTAACTACAACAAGCTCATCGTTCATGCATGCACTCAAATTTTTTTCAATTTCAACTCAACTCAAAAATTTGTGTTCCTCTTCAGCAAGCTTCTTTTTGAAAAAGAAAAAAATGCGAACGATAGGCGATGGCTGCATAGCAGCATTTTGCTTTGTCCCACTTCACTAAGTAGTCGGCTAGAATTCACTGAGGCAACACTGCACTCAAGGGACTTTGACGAGCCTTCATAGATTAGTAACCGCTTTTCAAACCAAGTCAAGATAAGGTTGAGCATTGTTGCGTGAAGATGATGTGGACTATGCCATCACGATTATTTGCTGTCCTATATGAAAGCGTTGACTGATTGGTTACTGTACTGTGGAAAGAAGATAAAGAAGAAATGTTCGGCTTATCTCATAAAGATGCGCCATGTATTCTCCTCCGTTCACAGTCAGTCAAGGTGATCGGATGCATATAGGGCTTGAACAACGACTTGCGAAGTCTTATCTGTGCTCAGATCTGTGTCTGTTGCCTTCTCCGACAAGACTGGGAGTAATTTTCCAACCCTATAGATGAAGGAAGGGTGTAGTGATGTCAGTGCATCAGGATCCAAGCAGCGACCACGGCTGTTGCTCTGCATCACAAACCACTGCGTCACACTCGAATCTCGCAAATGAAGGAAGAAAGACTATGTGTTTTCAGTTCGCCGCTGTTGAAATATATTGATTAAGAGTGAATTAATTAAAAAGGATCTACCAGTGAAGAACAAATTTTGGAAGCACTGCAGCTCAAATGAATGCTTGAACTGCAGTAGTTTGTTTTCGTTGAAACGTTCGATCGGCCTCAGTTCGTACACCGCTCGTACGACAAACTCGGTCATTTGAAGTAATTAGTTTCCGATAACCCTGAACAGGTTTTGCATTTTTTTGCGCCGTTTTCCTTTGTTTGCTAAAATCACTGTCCAAATCATCATTGTCAATTGTAAGTGGACGCATTTAAATTGTAACAGAACATATAGCGATAGGGGATGAAAAGCCGAAATGAGGAAATATGCGAGGCGGAAGGATAGGAAGAAAAACCCGCAGAAAGACAAGTGTATAAAAGGTTAAGATTGAAAGATTGAGAAGAAAGACAGACTAGTGCAAGTGATTGTGACATTTGTTGCACAAAAAGAAAATGCGGAGAGCTTCTGACTTCATTCATGAACTGAGTTGCAGAATTCTTTAGCGATTGCAATTTTTCAAAAAACTTATTAAAAAAGAGAATATAATAGCTTAGGTTGATCAAATAATCCTGCAGAATTCACAGAATCTAAATGAATGAGCTGTGTGAATGAATTTTGTTTATAGCTGTTTCATAGCAATTTTGTAGAACATTATATAAAACGGAGAGTACGTGACAATTCTACTTTTATTTTTATTTGGCCCAGCTTGCGGCACGTTTTGAACAATTTCTCGGGAATTCAAAGTGCGTTACAATTTCTTTTCTGTCACTTCTAATTGCGACTGAGCAGGTAACAATTCAAAATCGGCGTATGAATGATGACATTGCAAGCTCTACCATCATTAGTTATTAGAAAAGCTCCCCTCTGATGTTTGATAATCCTCGAAAAACAGCAAGCTCTGCATCGCGCTATTGCTAATATCGCTATTCTGTCGATTTTTGTTACACGTTGGTTTTATGATTACTGTCACTGAGTCTGCATAAATAGAGATGATAATCGAGGACTTGATTCAGTTACGTTATAGATGTATCCTGGATGCTGAACGGAGAAAAAATTTTTACAAGACACAACTTTTTCATCAAAGCGGTTAAAATCAAATTTTTGAAGAATTCAAATATTTCAAAATTCCACGAAATCGCAACAAGTCGCGAGACAAAATGATGCTGTGATGGGTGAGATATCATTGTTAAAGAGTTCTGAGAGCTCCAGAAGTTCAGAATTTCAACCTAGCAAAACGAGAAGACTTGTATCTTATTGACAGAGATTTATGCTTTCCGATATCCTTTATTACAACTGATAAAAGAATAAAGCTCTAGGCAATGATCGATCTCTGAGGGATGCGCCATGCATTCGTCTTCAATTTTTAACTCCGTTTGAGGTGATTGGATGAACATCTGGCCTTTACAATGCCTTGCGGTAGCCTCCCGCTGAACCGATTCAGTGCTGCTTATTCTCTCAGACAAGTCTGCGACCAGTCTGGTACCAATTTACCGATCTCGAAGGGATGAATGGCTTAGTATAAGCGCGAGATCGAATCACTGACCTTCTGTGCGACGCAGAGCACTTCTAGCCATTGCGCCACATGTGCTCTATTTCAACTGATACGCCTACTAAATGCTTGTTTGGCTCTAGTTTTAAGATCAAATCATTTCTTCCTGCGATAACATGTGACAATGAACACGCTCGCCAGTCGCTGAAGGAGCCATTCGAGAAGAAATCTACATTGTGTTGAAGTTAACCCACACTGTCTCACCTGTTTCGCTGCCGATACGCAATCATCAAGACGAGATAGGCTCGCCGATATGAGCTGCGCATTTTCACCGGTTCTCTGTGTACCAAGACGTGTCGTGTAAGTGGTGCGCAAAAGTGCTGCACAAACTTGAAGTATCGAGCCAACTTTATAGTAATACAATAAAACGCCCATTGGACCGTTATATCAAAGAATGCGACCAAATTTTTGGGTCAATTAGCTCGCAAGTGGCTGTTCAGAGAAGCTCAAAAGCTCCTGTTGCCATATTTTTCTCTATTAATTCTACGTGTTGTTCACCTTGCTCATTTTTTTCCCGAATTATCCACGGTCACACCTTTTTCCCACTTCTGTTAGGTCATTGAGCATCATTTCTTTTTTGCTTGTACTCCTTGTAAAGATAGCAGTAGTAAGAAAACCTAAATTTTTCTTCTAATTTTAGTACCAGAACAGGTGTACCTCTACTGCTCCTAGTCAGGGAACTTCATTATTCACTAGAGTGAGGCAGTAGATAGCTCTCGTAAGGCGAAGTCGTCTTGTCGAGTCACATTCTATTACAATAAGTAAGGTCAAAGAAAAAAGGCATTCTCGTTATGAAAAAGTCATATGGCATTTGTTTTCTTAATGTAGTACGGCTTCATACCTTTACCAACGAATGCTTATAACTGCAGTAGTTTCAGCGCTATCGACATTACGATGTGATGCTTTTTGATATCCGGCAAAGATCAAATTAAGCTGCAGGTGATGTTCTTCAAGAAATACTATGAACCTAGGTGGCTACTTGAATGTAGTTCAGGCAGCAAATTTCCGTTTGATTAGTGATTAGCTGCGTCTCTGTCAATACTTTCTACAAGGACCGTGACCAAGCATAAATCACATGAAAACCCAGTTCATAAAAACCAATGGTGCAATGATGAGCATATCAAATTGGATGGTTCTTTGACTACGGAGACCTCCTCTTACGTATGCTTTGGTTGTTCATTGAACATGGAGAACAATATGAAGGAGAAACTAAAGAGAAGAAGGAAAGCAGCGAGGGCCGCATTGGGGTCTTCCAGAGAAGCCACCGATCAGATAACGAACCCCAAATTACGCACTAATCTTTTCGATTCAACAGTCTCGCAGATCGCTGCTATGGAGCGGAGACGTGGGCTGATACTTATACCACGTTAAGACTACTGCGAACGACCCACAGAGCGTTGAACAATGTCTTCTGAAAATCAGTCGGCACTCAAAACATCAAGCCGGCTTTCTTAGCCGAGATCTTAGGAATATATCTCATCTTGTGGTCTAGAAAAATTCACATCGATAGCGAGGCACAGAGGGGCCGGTCTTATAGTAAAAAGATCAGGCGACAGATGGACGAACCGAACTGCAGATGTACGGCACGAGAATACATTTCTCCCGCGGACGACACTGAGCGGACGTGTTCGTCAAAACAATTAATCTGCTGTATTCACATCTGTATTTGTATCAGTTGTATTCGTACCTGCCGATATTCTAGAGATCATGTTATGAAACTCTTGCCAGCGGCCATGCTCGAATGAACCCACCGCCGCGGACGACAATTGCGAAAAAAAGAGACGAATGGAAGATGTGGTGGGGTCCGCACAATTCGTGAAGATGGACCGTCCATGTATCCAAGTAAGCAAGTATACCTCCTTTTGATTTACACCACCACAAAAAGCGTGAAGACATTGTTCACTAAATTTATTGATTAGGGTGTTTTTCAATCTGGACATTCCGGACGATTTTTCATTCAATGAATACTAAGAACACCACGCCAAACATGAACTAGTGGATTTCTAATTTCCAAGAAATGTTTCTATAACGCAAGGTGGTCTGAAACTTTCTCCTCACCTCACTTTAATCCTCTAGGGTAAACTTTAGGGAGTTTGGCGTTACCCATTACACTGTTTTCGAGTCCTCGGCCTCACTGACGACTAGGTGACGTGTACACAATTCATTGAAGCGACTGTGATGGAATAGTTAACAAATCAACATGAACAACTTAACTGAGGTTGTTCGTTAGTCAATGAAAGGCCACTGATACAGTAGTTTTTTGATAAGAGATATGTTCTTGTGGATTTCTCTTTCCCACAGTCGTTTCTTGTTCGGTGCACTTGTTGTGATCCTCATTACCAAAGTCACATGGCAGGAAAAATGTCAGATGTTCAAAAGCGAACTTTATCTCAGGCTTTCTTCTCATCAGAGTAGAGAAGTTGAGATCTTAGACGCGATGACAGCTCAAAGTTACGGAAACATTTCGAGAGTACATGTTTTCTGTAAACTAGGATCTGCGATGACCATTGTACAAAAATGTTATGATTCACATTCAGAAGTGATTCGTGCACATTACTGACCTACTTTTCAATATTGAATTCGTCCACACCATCTCTATGTTGTAAGTTCAGATAAACTTGTTATAAATCTTTATTGTGGCTAACATTTTAGTGCCAAAGTTCTTCTTCGGAGTCGCGGTGGTTCGATCCAAGTGGTGAAACTGTTTTAGTCGAATCAGGTAGTGTGAAGCACAGAACGAATTAAAAATATTCTTAACTATTTTTATCAAAGCTTTCATAATGCACTTGTGAATAAATCGATTTGTGAATCTTGAAATGTTATGTGAGAGACTGAAAGAGGAGGAGAAAAAGCGAATGAGAGTGAAGGAGGATGAGGATACAAGGAAAGAAAGAGAAAGAGATAGTGGAGATGAGTCACAATTGTTAACAATATGTTGACAGTCCAAATCCCACAATTCTTTTCCAGCGTCCATTATTCGGTGCAGTTCAATGTAATATGAATTATAATCGTTTTCACCGTCATCGAAAAATTTAAAGGAAGAAAGAAGATTGAAAGACAGACCTTCACTGTAGTTTTAACTGCAGTTATCAAAGCTTTTTTTCAATAATTAGTGAGGAAAAAAATTTCAAAATTTGTTAAAATGAAAAATGTTCATGATAATGAGAGAGCTCTTCATGCTTCGACGTTCAACTCGTATAATGACAATTACGATCTATAACGATCTTTATAATCGTGTGGACAACGCCTTTGCTTGAGAAATTCTCGCCTTCTTTATGAACTTCGTTGAATGTTGGTCGCATCAATTTTTCCTGTATTGTTTAGCTGGCCCTGCCGAGGCCTTGGAAGCTCTTTGATAGGCACACTCACTGGTCTTGTGAATTACAATGCGCACTGTGATATCGGAAGTCTCATAGTAGTTTTCCCACCCTGAGATGATGGGAGTGTTGAAAACACAGAGTCCCAGTCAAAGCAGCGCATTGCTCGAGGTATTTTACTGGCTAAGAAACGTTTTTCCTCATTGTTGACGTCTTGGACACGCGGCGTTCACAAGGTGAATTCCCACCTAACAAATCTTCTTCAATGTATCTCATAATTATTATTTGAGCCAACAGGTCATGTGGTCTGTTAATGGGCTCTTGTACAGCCGTTACACGTCTTTCGGCCTTGCAGCCTCGTCAGTCGGGCAGACCCTTCGTCTCTAACCAGTCCTCTCGGGGGTCCCTACTTCCTTTATATATAGATAGGTGGCGACGAAGCGTCGGTAATCCAACGGTTCAGCACGCACCTCGGATAGGGTGAAATCTGGTTTCAAATTCCAGCCGACGCAAATGTTTTTGCAAACCACTCATTATCATTTGGTAAATAACAACATCATAGCACCGCTAAAGGAGCACGAATAAAATGAGTTCTAATTAATTGTGAGATATATTGAAACTTGAGCGGGTCGTGGTCTCAATAAAACACACGAGCTAGAAGGTATTAAACTTCTTGAAAGAATTTTTCGCCACTTTTAGATTTGAAAGACTACACGTGCCCTACATACGGTAATCGTTTCGTGTTGTATACAATATCTTCATAAGCATTTATGTTCCTGTCATACTTGAGTTGATAACCATCAACCACATCGGTATCTGTTTCAGGGTACGACGTTTGTCGTTTTCTTCCTTCATTATTAACGTGTAGCGTGTATGTTGTAAGTTTAGAGATGTCGTTATTTTAATAAGGGGAGTACTCCATCCAAGCAATAGCACACTAATTTTTTTTAGAATAGTTTGAGAGTCGGTGCTATTAAAATACTTGGGGCCTAAATAAAAAGCACAAGATGTTAGGCCACAGTGTGTGCAAAATAATGGTCAGATAAAAAACTGTTTCTTGTTTCAGCTTTTATCTCCTGCCCATTCGTTTTCATAGGGTAAGATGGAAATATAACCATCAAACTGATGAGCTACGAGCAGAATTTGCAGTTTGGTGTAGTCTCGAATACTCGATTATCCTTTTCAGGAGCTCACATGCTATCCACTACAGTATCGTGGACCTATGCAGTATTTATATCCTTTCCACAAGCAAACATGCTTTCAAGAGCTCGTCTATGCACCAGGGCCTTAACTCTTTTATAAAATCTTACACCTCGTGTTCGTAGCATCAAGATGTACAAAGAAATCCATGCAACGATGAAACCATTGAGAGATAGAAGACTTAGTTCTCAGTTATTTAAAAACCACACACTCACGATTCATGCAGCTAAAAGACCTGCAATTTCACGTCTTTTGCCGGATTTGGCAGTTTTCTAATACTCTTTTATTCACTTGAGTCTACTCCTGGAATCCCGCAGACATTCAGAGGATGAGATGAGTATCTACTTCAGGGAACAAGGTGTTCTGAATAAACATTCTAAAGCATATTCGATTACCACTGCATGAAGTTGGACATCAATGCTAGATTCTTGGACAAACATTCAGCATCCAAACAACTATATATATATATATATATATATATATATATATATATATATATATATATATATATATATCTGAAGAGTTGAGTTAATGTAAATGGGCGAGGAGAACGCTGAGTGAATCGGAGAAGGATGCTAGAGTATAGAGATGTAATGTATCTTAATCTGGCAAATTTCACCTTGAT
>JAHQIW010006991.1:0-11272 GCA_019055375.1 Parelaphostrongylus tenuis | reverse complement strand
AGCGTGTGCACAATCGGGACCTCTTTATCGCCAATCAATTTCGAAGTACAAAAGTATCCGCCCACTTTCGACCGTATAAAAGGATTGCCTTTTAGTTGAAAAGCAAATCATCGTAGTACTCCCGGCTCATCTGTTAGGTCCTCACTCATCGTAGTCTTAGCTTTCTATCACCACGATGCTTTGCTTGCTCTTCGATATAATTAATCAGCATTTTCAAAGCTATCCACTTATCCTGTTGGTAACATTAGTCTACACTTCGTGACTTTTGTAACATGAAACTTCGTACAGTCATTAGTAATTGCAGTAGACTTGTGGTCGTCGGCGTGATCATATGTCCTCGATAAACGAAACCCTTCATGTGTTTGGACTAAAAAATTCCACCATTTACAAGTCGTACGCTGATGTTAAGCAAAATATGCGTCCAACCAAGTTTCATTTGTTCATGCAGTCAAATGGACCTTGTATTTCAGAAAGGTTAATCAACACTGAACACTTTATAGCGACTGTTGTATATTCTGAGACTTCGCTCAAAAGGAAATAATCTGATAGAGGAGCTATGGTCGAGGGATTGGCTGAACCGACGGCAGTGTTACTGATAAGTCCTGATAGGATGAAACAGACGTCTGTATAGTACTTCGACGTTAATGGCTCAAAACACGTCAAATCCTTAGCATATTACTGCTTGAACTACTACTACTAGAACTACTTGAATTACTATCTATAAAAAAGCGTTAAAATGTAGAGGTATGATTCATTTTAACAGCCAAAAATTCGGCTGCTAGTTTCTGTAGTGTCACGGGCTCTACCACCTTGCTTGCGATAATTATTACTCGGCGTCGCTTCCTTCATAGAGGAGTATAGCCTCAAGGGATCAGTTGAACCGAGGACGGTGCTACTGATGAGTCCTGATTGAATAATCCAGGCGCCTGTATAGCACCCAAACCTCAACGACTCATAACATGCCTTATCCTCATTTAGTCTGATAGCATGTTTTGAGTCATTCATGAATATCATGCCACTTATAAACTGTTAGACACGTTCGACCTTCTCTCATCAGTGGTACGGTGCGATATTTTGTGTTTTTGTATTATATCATGTATTTTTTCTCACTTACGCCACATACTGGCTCAAGGTCTCTGAAATAGATGAGAGATTGTTAACTGGCTAAAGTGTTCATTTTTGCATATTTCATTAGACCAGTCGTTTTTTGATCTCGTGTCTTTTGACGTCTCACATGTCTTTCACATAACTGAGCACATCGCAAAGCAATATAAAGTTCCATTAACGCATTGCTCCTTCTTTCTGTAGGTGACTGCTAGACCTCTTTCGTCGTTTCTCGACCGGCTTTTGATTCCGCGGTCAGATCCTGTGCGCTTGGCCTGTGTTCGTTCAGTTCGATAGTACTTACACATTGTATGGCATACAGTGTCAACTGCAAGAATAGCCTGATAATCTGATGACATGTTTTAAGCCTATTAAGAAGTATGCTTCACCATCTATACTGTACTAGACACACCTGTTTTGCCTTTCCGAGCTCATCATTAATATGGCCCCCTTCAGTTCAGACAATCAAAGGGGATATACCCCTGCTTATAATGGAGTTAACACCGAATTATTCAAATCATCGAATGTCGAGTAACAAAATGTCTCAACATTGCGGTGACCACAGTCGAGCACTTAAGCTGAAAAAATGAATCATTTCTTAGCTTTCGACTGTTATATGAATCTCGTTCAAAAGCAATACCTTAGAATCTGATAACATGTTTTGAGCCTTTTATGAAGTCTGGTATGGCACATATGTCCCCTGCAAGGGATCGCCTGAACCGGAAAGGCATTGTGCAATTGAAGAGCTTGTAAACGCAAAACAAGTATGTCTAGTACTGTATGAGTGCCATATTAGACCTCATAAAATGCTTTAAATTCGTTATCAGATTTTTAGATCATTACTGTTTTCAAGCGAAGTCTTTATGAGCAGTCAAAGGCAAAGGCATGATTCATTTCTACGAGCCATAAGTGCTCGACTGTGGTCACTGCAATGTCGGAAGATTTTGTCACTCGACATGCATTGAATCAAACGTTTCGGCGTCGACTCCTTCATATGTTGGGTTTATGCTTTACAAGGATCGGCTGACCGAAAGGCACTGTGCTGCTGATGAGCCTCTAAAGACGAAAGTGTTCTGTCTACTACTGCATGAGCACCATACCAGACCTCATAGAAGGCTCAAAACATGTTATCAAAATACAGATTGTTATTGTTTTTGAGCATGAGCAGTCAATTTAAAGGTAAACGATTAGCTTCCACATCTCTAATAGCTTTGCATTTGGAGCCTATTTCTGGTTCTCGTCTGCTTTTCTCTAGCTAATTATCAAGTGAATCATAGTTGTATCTGAAGAAAAAAAGTATAGATATTATTAACTTGGTAACATCAACTTTACATGAGCATCACTCGGATTTCTTAGAATTGAAGATAGAACGAATGACTCAGTCCAATAATAGTCAAAAAAATACGTTCTATTCATGTGTGAATTTTCGCTTTTTGTACGGATAAGATCAAAGACATGAAAGCACGAGAGAAAGGACTTTCTAGTCGATTAGATGGAGAAGCATCCATTTCTACCGAATTTCGCTACATTCTAAATGATTTTCATTTGTTACATGATTCATCGAAGTGATCTATATTGTATAAGAATCTCTTTACTATTTTGTCTTCCCGCCCCTTACTTACCTCAAATTTTTCGTGTTCGTCTCCCTTTCGTGATTACATCACTTCCAAGTATTTTAGCACTTTATTTAACACGTCATCACAGTGTTTTTTCACTGTGAGGATCCCAGAACTTCTAGCATTCAATCCGTCTTTCGTCTTCTTCTTGAACCGCGTAGAGTACTGTTTGAACGAGTCTCCTTGCAATCTCGAGAATAGCCTTGCTGTGGCGTCCCATAGGACCCTGTTGTTGACTACCGACAAGAGGTGGGAGATGGGGCTCGCCTCCGCGAGCGCAGCGACGAGCATCACAACCACCCAGTCATGCCGCTCTTACAGTAAAATTAGATAACAGATTCCCAAATTATAGAGCATCATTGTCTGTTAATTTCTGAAACCCTTCTCAAAGATTCCTGATCTGCTCGAAATAAATATCCGTCTTTTGTGAATCAAAAAATTCTTGACATACTTCTTCAGCTTTATCAAATGATTCAGTTTGACCCGCAAAAAAATGATCTAAAGGTTCTTTGGTGAGAATTGCACGCTAGATGCTTGGAAATGTATTATAAAAAACGCGCAGAAGAATTTAATGGGCGTATTTTGAAGGAAATGGAAAGCATCAGAATACTTGTGAAGAACGTACGCAGAGGTACCTGAACTATGAGTTAGATGGAATTGTTGTCAAGAGTATTTCAGAAGTTATTGATGTTTTAAATTTCTCATGTCATAGCAAATAGTTCTTTTTTAGAACTCACTGAGGTGTAAGCTCGACCAAGTCAGCAGATGATGAAAGCGAGCCATTACATTCCAATGACGAGGCGGAGCATAGAGGAAATTTAATCCGGGACGAAGACGAACAGTAACTGAACAGAGTAGTGACAGGTACTATCGGAAGTCGTTTACTCAAAAGAATCTTATCGATTTGAATCTACTTGTGAGTGAACCCGGATCCTTCTTTTTAGATACACTTTTAGCGACTGATGTTCAGAATCTGGGTATTAATGGCTATGTCGAGCAGTTTATGGGGTGCTCTGAATGAAGAGGAGCGCGCTACGATTGTCCGATTGGCAAAAAGGGTTCATCTCGACAGAGGCGGCATGACTTAGAATTGCTTCAAAAAATGTTGTTCAACTTGAGCAACTTCATTAAATCTGCTTTTTATTTGGGAAATTTGCTAGATTCGCGATAGGAATACATTGGTAAAATTGGTAGAGCAGTTTAAATTGATATAAACGAGTATTTAGAGGGCATCGAAACGGCGCGTAAGATTTCACTGAGAGTCAATGCCCTCGCAAAGGGAATACTCAAACATCCACTTTCAAACTCCTTGTGGAAATTTGCATATATTTCATGGATAAAAAATGGTCCGCAAGCGAAAATCCTTTTTTGACACGTTCATCTCAGACTGCTCATTTGACGTAAGTTATGCACGTTACCCACCCATTTGCATTCCTAGCTGCTGGGCTTCATCAACGGCTCGTAGAAAACGGTAAGCCTGTTAACAAATTGTATACAACTCAGCAGAAATTTAAGTCGTGAGTTTTCTTTTAGGTTGACGAAAGTATGTGATTGACTAGAGGCCTATCAATGTGAACTTTTGAAGTTCTAAAGGTTGCGAAATTTCTAAAGCGTAAAAGAAATAGTGGTTTACTTCGGCTATCCGGTGATGGCGAGTGTTCGTGGCGCAGTGATTAGTGGTGCTCTTCGTCACCCACTAGGTCCAGTGTACGATCTCGCGCTCGCGGCTCACCAAGCCATCCATCCTTTCGGGGTCGGTAAATTGGTACCAGACTGGTCTCAGACTTGCCTGGGAGGATAAGCAACACTGACTATGTACAGCGGAAGGCCATCGCGAATCAGTGTAGAGGCCAGATATGCATTCAATCGCCGCCAACGAGGTCATAAAGATGACGAATGCATAGCGCACCCCTCAGGAACTGATCAACGCTGAGATCTTTATCCTTTGTCCCTTAGGAAAAAGAGAACATTTGTGGGTGAAGATGCTTGGTAACTGAAGAAAGAAAGATGGCATACCCCTTGCCTTTCAACAGTGTTAATGTTAGCGCCTCAACTTTCATTCGTGAACCCTCTTATTATTGCATTGAAGTCAGTGCCACTTCACGAACTTTGATGATTTTCAGATGAGACTAGTCCTTACGTACATCTTTCTGGTCGTCGGCCTTATATTCGCTGCAGTAAGCGACGGGCATATACCACCACCCTTTGGTGACCGAAGGAACATGGACAGTATTAGTCATCATGGTGGCCTCCTTCGACCTAGAGAGAGCACAACAAAGAAACCAGAAAGTGTTCAACTCAAAAAGGCGCAGCCAAGATCGAGAAGATCGGGAGATTTTGGAGCCCCGATTGACAGAATTGGGTGAAGGAGACAGATCTTACTTGATTTTGTGAAACCCATTGGTAAAAGTGATAGCTGTTGTATGCAAACAATCGCACAGAAATAAAATTTCTCGCAAGAGTTTACGGGAACTACGTCATCCCGATATTAGTCAATAAATTTATGTTTTTATTATGAGTGAACATTAAGCGGTTACTATGCTGTTTCGATTCTTTTCGCTTATCTGTGAACAAAAGATGACTAGACCTCATTTGCTGGACAAGAATTTCCCATAGGAGCGTTTACAATCATCCGAAAGCTCAAACCTCTGTCTAGAGCGGCATGTGGTCGGTTTTGTAATATACCCTCTAGAAATGCTGTTAAATCCAAAATAAAATTCTGTTTCACATAATCACGCGTTTCTATATCTATTATTTTTCGCTGGACTAAACTCCTTCCTTAGAGTGATGGCACTCAGTCGATAGCACAAGTCTCGAAAGCTCAAAAATGTGTTTGATTCTGGAAAAGCTCTTTCGGTAAAGTAGTTCTAATACATAGCTGGAGTAACTACACGAAAAGTCGCGTTCATCACTCACATTCGCCTCAAACTTTCCCGTCGCTGGATCTATCGAGGAGCCGTGCGCTGTAGTGATGAGTGTCACTTCTTTCTTGTCCATAAATCTAAGCAACGTCACGCCGTTTTTATTCTGTACGACAAACTAATGCTCCTTGTCTACTTTCTGTTTCATAAACTCCCTTGGCAATTCTTGTCTGTTCTTTCTGCATGCATGCATGTCAAGTACGTGTTCCACTGCAACAGGCTTTCAGCAAGAGATGCACTGGTGTACCAACTGTCGGTACAAAGTGTCTTCCTTCATTTTCTCATCAATGAATTCCATGACAACATCATCTGCAATACTTGACGAGATCAATGGGTTTGCAAATTTCATGTTTTGCTGATGTTAAAATGCTCTAGAAATATTTATTCCAGCTATTTAATTTTTCGTACAAAATATACGGATAGCAAATTCACCACCTTATGCAGAAAGTTGGTCTCTCGTATATGCAAGTATAACAATTTTTCAATATGAAATAGAGAGAGCATTTCTAAAATTTGATCTACAGACATTACCAATAAATTCACAATACCTACACTCCTAAACAATGAAGAACTGCATTATGGAAGAATTGCATTTACTATTTCCATCTCTTGTAATATCATTAGCTAATGTTGCAAAAGTATATCCAACATATTACTGAGCTTGATGCAATTGCCAACCCAACGACTTCTTCAAATATTAGGCTTCGACAGCTTAGGAAGAACAAAGGTGTACACCTAAACAGTAAAAGTTGGCATGCTGATACAATGACCAAACGGGAAATATGTACTACTTACTGGTTCTCCTAGAACGCGATTGTCCGGTCACTCTTAGAATTCTTTAATATCCGAAAGTACTCATTCTTCTCAAGTGCGTCAACTCTGAGTAATTGGAAATAGACGAATGACTAATATAAACTTAATTGTAGTGAGCGTTATCGATGAACTAATATCGAATACAGCATGCATTATTATTTTTGTTGTAAATTACTCAATGTTTCAATTTTTTATTCACTACGATGGCTCTTGGGTCTTGTATAAAACTATGGTAAATCAAAACCAGAGTTTTATCATTGTGATATCCTCCATGCAATTCAATACAGTTGATTAATCGTCAAATACAATCTGATTCTGTGATAAACCAGCGTTTTTCTCCATACAAGACCCTTATATCTAAACTAAAATCATATGAGCAAAAAGGTAAAATTTTTTTCTGTCAAAGTCATACGAAAATTCCAAAAATTTCCGCAAAACGGCGAAAAAAACCTTGATAAAATAGCGAAATTTGAGTATTTTGCTTTGCGCGCATCGATTTCTATAGCCGTCCTTTAGGGGTTAAAGCACACAGAAACAGAAATCCCGTATGGGGAACACAAGTGCAACCCTACTGAATCTCAATATTTGAACCTAGAATTCATTATTCTATGGTACAATCAATAAATATTTGAGCAAGAATGATCTCGAAGGAGAGAGGACATAAAATTATAGCGACCCTGTGCTCGCAGTAGTAGTTCCACAATAATTCACTAAATTTGTGAACATTTTTCGAATGATGCCAGCAACGCGCAGATGTTTCAGAAATTCAATAGAGATGCTTCAATGTAAATTATCACTATGTGGACGTCAAGTCTTCTTTCATCGAACATGAATAAAGTCGCAAGTGTTGATGTGACAAAAGTGAATGAACACATCTTAGCTGGCATAATGTGACTAATTAGTTGGAAAAAAAGACGGAAGAAAGTTTGCAGCTCCTCACAAAACTCTAGAAAGCAAGCACCCTTTCAAAAAGTCACCTGAAGAAATGTTTTATGGAAGGCACAAGAGTGTGGAAAACTCAAAATTCTAAACTCAGCAGTACTAACGGTGAAGACTCATGAGTCCTCATGGTGGAAAAACAAAGCAAGAAAAAGTCCTTAACCTATGCAATTCACTTCTGTGGCTCGCTCAGCAGTAGTACACGAGGTGGACGGCAATCTTGTCGTTGTCATTTTTTACGAAAGAGCATTGAGTTGTATGAATCCTTGTCATGATTTCCGAAATTATCGTTTGAATGGAAAGCATGTGTGATGCCAAAAGGTACAAGTTGAAGGGCTTTTTCAATGATACACGTGATAATGGACACATTAGCCAATTGAGCCGCCAAGTTCAGCCCATTGCACGGTATAAGCTAGTATTTGGCGTATGTAAGGCAAATAACGCTATAATGAAGTGAAAAGCACAAAGTGCCATTTTCAAAGCTTTACAATCCGCAGTGAGTTCGACATGTCGTGCTGCTTCCAAAATTTTGTCATTCCATGTCGACGTTTTGAGCAGTTGAGGTTTTCAAACATCCAAATATGGAAAATTATCCTCAAAATCGAGGTTAATATTTGAGAACATGTATGCGGATGGTTGATATGTTAATCACCCAATAATAGTGATTAGTTTAATCTGGCCATCATCCTGCACTAATCGATGTGATTATCACCTAGTGCACAGTGTGATAAAATTTTGAAATGCACTAAGAAGCTCCACAATTACAGAGATCTTGCCTTGCCAACTAAAGTTTCTTTGATCGGGCGGTGTCACACCGAAGATGTGTCAACTTGAACAACCCACAACGCCAGGACGAATATGTTTAGAATCAAATCGGTCATCAGCTCAGAAATAAAGATTACGTTGAAACATTGACCGAATGAGATTATCGCAGTAATTTTGTGATATCAGCAGAATCATCAAAGAAAACACCGCAGAAGTTGGTATAATTAGTCGCAAGAAAGAATCAACAAGGTTAGTTATTCGGACTGCTAAATACGGGAGTTACACCTCAGTACAAGCATCAAGCTAATATGTCTCATTATGCAGAAGTATAAGAGAACAAGTGCTCGGTGTTGCAACATTCATTTGACTGTATCACGAGTCACATTTAGTCTGAACACACATCACTCATAAGGGAAATCTCCTAACTTAGATTCGGCGCGTTTTGAGTTTGAAGACATGCATAACTTATTTATTGGCAACATGTGATCATGCCAACCACCATGGGATGTAGATACATGTAACTAGTTGCTTGGGAAACTATTTGCTAAAGCAAATCCAAACGAAGATTATTTTATAGACAACAAGATAAGTGGATGGTATCAGCAAAATGGCGATCAATCAAGACCGTGGTTACTTAAGGTTTCTTGAATACAAAAGGCCAAGGATGTGATGAGTGACAACGTGATCGGTGGGTCGGTAGAAATACGATATTTTGCCCTTCATCGTTCAAATGACGATCTCTAGAAACAGTTCGAAATGGAAGGATACTGACATACTTCGAAATTAATTTCGATAGAGAGATTCTGGTGGTCCAAATAATTTCAATATGCACAGAATTTTTGATGGTAAAGAACGAGAGATTGCAGAATCACAGTATAATACCAATGTTTTTTGAGCAGTATAGCGAAGGGACGTTTAATGCAGACATTTACATTGTTTGAAATATCATTTCATGGCACATTATACGGTTGTAATACTGTAATGGATTAATGAAATATCATGGAAACCATCAAATCTATCAAATGATCATGATGTGGCGGCGAAGAAACGATCTATTAATATAATACTAAAGAAAAAACAGGCCAGTTTGCTGTGGTGTAATGCACATCGAACAAACAGTGCCATATTCTGAGGAGGTTTGATATAGTGAATCAATAATCATGGAAAGATAAGAACAAAGTATAAGTTCTTGATATAGAGAGCTATTTTATTGTCAAGTCAAACTTCATACAAAACTCAATAAATCACGCGTCGGTTAGACAGGGTATCATAAAAATTTGCAAGACACAAAGTTCGGGATTGATTGAGCAGACTTAGATAATCTCAGCATGCTGTGATCATCACTAGCAGACTGATGATTTCAGCTTTCGAAAGAACATTGTCAGTCGAATCTGTGCTGAGAGAACTTTGAAACAATAAATGATTCGAATCTCATCAAAATGAATTGAAGGTTGATTATGCTCTTGAAACTTGTCCTTCTTCTGCACTCGACAATTTTAATTGTAACAGTTTCACCAGCGATCGCGTTAAGTGGATTCAATAAATGTCAAGCACCGATCTATGTTCAACCGAGCTTCTTTTTTTTGCCTTAATGCTCGCATTATAAGAGGAGTGAACAGAAGGGGACTCAAATGAATTGGATAACTACTTTGGTTGTCATGATAGAAATCAGTGAGTTGTATTCTTATGACGAGTAAACTTTAACATTTTCTCGACTCAATTTTTTTTGCTCTCTATACAGGTAAACATATTACAAATCAAACTCTGATCTAAAGATACTCCTCAGTCTTATATGGATTGAGACGTATGTGAGACATTTGAAACTCTCTTTACGATGTCTAAAAGAACAACCATCAGGAAATCCATGAAACCCGATTAGGGCAATTTTGCACAAAAGCGAGTTCAATTTATCGCCGTTCAACATTTTCTGCAAGCAAATTTCGTAGCGACAACGGCTTCACACTGATTTATTTTCAAATATTGTCATAATCACGCACAACTGTGCATTTGAGTTTTCATTCCTTTGCTCTTAAAATGTCGTGTACTTCGTCGATGTGGAAAGTTCCCCCTCGCCTGTTGAATCGCTTCAATCATAGAAGTCTCACGTGCAATTGGCGGTCATGAGCAGCACATCGATTGGTTCCCATGGAAAAGTTCCACGCGTATGCAGCATCATCAACAGACTATTTCTAAAAACTGGCTTTCCTGCGCGTCTGTCGCATTTTCTGTTTACTCCCCTTTGTACCTTCAGATCAACGCCACTTGACAGAGATTAATGATATTAGATAGAGGAGAAAGTTCCTAAGATCCGCTGAAAATTCAAAGTTTATAAAGAAAGTCATTCGTACCTTTCTTACGTACCTCTCTAATAACTTTCTACGGTTGAATTGAAGGGCATGTGGCACTGATGAGGCTTGCTAGAAAGCCGAAACGTACATGCCAGATCTTTGAAAGGCTTGAAAAATGCTATCATTATCTTTCTATTTTCCTATTACAATGTTTGCTAAGTTGGCATCAGTACACGCATAGGGGTGCCGAATAGGAATGATTGCATTGCTGAAATCCTCACATTCAATAGTTTTGTGAGCGTTATTGTTCGTTTACTAGCTGTTTCGTGCTTTTTATTTCTGCCAAGGTGGTGTCGTGTGCGCTCCCACCACATCTGTAATCTCCTCATATCCTCCAGATAGGCCAGCATACCGTCAAATACGTATCGCCCATTGGTTATCATTCTTTTCTCGAAATCATTGAGCTAAAAAATTCATATGCATAACGTAGAAGATGAAGTATGTGGTCTTCACTTGCCTTAAAGTATTGAAGAAATATCCAGCACTGATGAAAACTGCTAACTTGTGTGTTTTCCTTTGGCGTAATTGCACAGATAAGTTCAATGGTATGAGACCGGTGAGATTTAAATAAGCTCAAGCTCACACTTTTGGACTAGCTGAATTTCACTACGAAAAATACTTCTTTCCCAAAACCCTTGTAATTTTGAACGCCGATCGAGCGCTGCTTAATATTGATAGTTCACAATCTTTCTACGTATATTTTATTCTTTTTCGTGTTTTTTTTGTATAATTTTCAAATTTTATGTCAGCACTGTCATTCATTTAA
>JAHQIW010006989.1:0-71349 GCA_019055375.1 Parelaphostrongylus tenuis | reverse complement strand
TTTGACAAGCAATTCATTGTTTTGTAATTGATTTGGGGTGTTTCAACCAAACGCTCGCCACATAATCCCACCGTCTGCCGCGTGGCAGTTCAACGTGAGACACAAAGACTTAATGTAGCAATAAACTCAAGTGAAACATGGCGTCAGAGCAAAGCAGGAAGACGCATAGACCAGGCGGACTATGGAGTCTCCTCTGAGTGCTCATATGTCGACATTTCGCCTTCCGGGATCGTACAATAAATGCGTCGCATTTGTCCAATTACACAAGCTTCTTTTGCATACACAGTAATGCAGTACACTTCCAACGATGCGAAAGGTGTAGCTAACGCGTAGATCGATACAGACGTGGAACGTATTCTATGAGGAAATGTGGTGAAATTTGTACAAAGCAGATTTGCGGCGCATTTTATCCGAATTAGATGGTATCAAAAAAAAAAATGCGTACACTACCAAAAGCCCATCTTCTCAACATTATTCATCCAAGATAAACACCTACCATTATGCAGCATACTATGCCTTTCACCGCCACAATATGCATAGGCATTTAGACAACTTTGCAGGAAGGAAGGCAAGACTGCTACAATGTCTAATTTTTAGGTCCTTCTTCAAGCCTTTCACAACCGTGTGTACTAATTTCAAAGCACAAGTGTCTTATTATGTGCATCGCATGTACGGAAATTGATTCATACGCGTTTCAATCAGCTTGATTCTGCTTTTTCTGCCGTGAACTTGCCTCCTCTCCTTTAAAAAAAAAGTGAACAATGGTATGATAATTTAAAATATCAATGCACCACGTCTTTACTATTTATTCATTACTATATATTCACAGATTTCGGTGCACAAAGAGAACATGCTCCGTCCATGAGTCGCTCCGCAGCAAATGAAGGGGTAGTCACAACTGACAAACAAACAACAAGTTATAGAAATACGGTGTAAAGTGAAAAAAAAACAACAAAACACATGTAAATTCTTGTTATACAAACGCAAATTATAAAAGGTAATTACAGAAAAACTCTCAAATGAGACAGTAATGAACACGTTTTCGGAGACTGATACAGTACACACAAAAAACAGTATGAGGTGACATCAAACAGCAAACTATGAAAGTGTACGGCTAAAGATCAGTCGCTCTTATCGCTACTCCGGACTTCTTTTTTCCTGCTAGGTGAAGCTGATTCCGATTGCTCGTCATCAGAATCCATAACATTCTACAAAAAAATTCGTTCAGTTGCTTCATCCTAGCATCATCATGTCATCAGCATGATTTGCTAGAAACGTCAGATTCGTATCATCTTTATGATGAATGATGGCTAACACTGTTATTTCAATAAGTTTATACTAATAGCCATTTTCTACCTGCTATCGAACATAAAACATAGAAAAACTAAAAACTATATGTGTTCCTTAATTTACAATGGGGCAAAAAATTCATAGTAAAAGCAAAGAAAAATAGGCAATGCAATAGAGACTATGCAACTGATTTTGTACACGTAGTAGATTTTGGTAAGATTATGCAGTGATTTGATCTTTACATACTGCCTATTCTCTTTCATGGCAAGATACGATGTGAAATACAGCCCCAAAACGCTGAGATACAAGCAACTCGAAACCGAAGGTGGTCTTCAGTATTCCGATTACATTTCCGGAGGCTCACGTTTTATCCACTGTACCTTTTAGATCCTTGTCATTTTCTGAATCAAGATCTAACAACGCAGCTGGTGCTAGCAACAATCACCCTTCAACAGGAATAATCTCGAGCCTGCAGCCATAGAATTCAGCAAAATTCAAACTAAGCCAAAATATCAATATTTCAACTTTTATGTGATGTCTATCCCTTACCATGTCAAAGTACGATGTGAAGTATAACGGCCAAAAAGGTGAGATAAGAGCAGAACTCTGAGTCCAGCTTCTATCTAATTGGGTTGATTAGCGACCTGTGTTTCCAGATCATTGCCGCTGAGAAGCGATTGCTTATAGTACCGACTGGGTTAAAATATGATCGAGAGCAAGACAGAGCAACGGTCTTGATAGTGTAGTGAGTTTCCCTTCAGCACCAGAATAGGATAGTCGCGGGTTTGAAGACCACCCGAGCTCTTCAGTTTTGCTCGCATCGCAGCATTTCTTGTGGCTGAGATCCGACATTTCTCGAAAACAAATTGACTTAAATGTGTTTTAGATAATTTAATTACATTTTTCTTTAAATCATACGTCACAAGATTACCTATCTATTGAAGATTCTGGAGAATGGTTTGAATGATGTGGATTTCTTGACTGGAATCATTCAGAAATCACCTGCATAGACTAAATATCCATGCATCACTCAAGCTCAACAGATGAATGATCATTCGCTTGTTTCAAAGAAAATAAATAATCAAAAAACAAGGTGTCACGTGCGTTGTTGATTGGGTGCATTCAAAGAACTGTGCATAAATTTTTTTGGTAAAAGATGAGATAATTCTTTGCATACGTTCAAAAACAAATATCTTTATGGACGTAAGACATACTTTCAACACTGCATTGTGTTTTAGAAAATCGGATCAGTGATAATATCAAAGAATGTAGCAGAAGCGAAAGCGATGAAGCAGCCGAAGAATATCGGAAGCATTTCTGCTATACAACGATAGATCAGCCAGTCTCATATGAGGCGCAAAGGAGCAGAACAGAATATGAGAGTATAGAATCGACGTCAATCTTAATACTTTTACGCAGTTTCTTTGTTGCTGCGGTACCATCACTGGCTATCAAAAGTGATATTTTCATCAGTACACCCAGCTAACAGTATAAGTCAAGACATTGTCTGGTAATCTAATCAAGGCTACCTACTCACTTAGAAGTAAAAAGAACGTTATACAAAAAACATGTATTCTTCAGAATACTTGAACTAGTTAAACTCTAAGAACAATTCAATGACAGAATGTACAAGTGTACTTAATTACCAAAAACTCTGTTATTACCTTTTTTCGTCGCCGGAGAGGAACGCTGTCTTCAGAATTTTCTAAGTCGGCGATTTTTGAAGGTCTCGCACTGTCAGCGCCTGAATTTTCAGGAGTGTGGACAGGAGCGCCATCAGAGGAGTTCTCGTTAGATGAAAGGAAAGCTTGGCTTTTGACTGTAAGTAATACGATATTAAACATAATCACTTAATGATATAAATGATTTACAAATAACACCAGCCATAATGCATACTCTTATTAAACTGCTTCTTTGAAAGTTTTGCTGCTGATTTGCGTTCCGCAGCCTCCTTTCTTCTTCTGCAACGGCCTTGGCCCAATTCTTCCCCTTCTGGATCATTACCTGCCTCAGCCATTCGCTTCTCCCTCCGCTTCCATGACATTTTCTCCGACGATTTCTGCACAATATAAGACCATTCGCAAAGTTTCAAAGATAGCATTTTCTAGAAAAAAAGCCAACTCACATCCCTACGATGTCTTTTACCACCTTTTCCTCCACCTTCTTCTCCATGCCAAGTGCCCATGTCAGAGCTGTCGTTGACAAATTCGTCGCCAACGTCGCTTTTTCTCCTTCGACCACTGCTTGAACCTCGTCCTCCTTTCTTTTCATCAACCAACTAAAAAGTAATCTGGATAATACAATGTGATAAAATTCTCAATAGGGACGTAAACAGTTTTAGTTCTTTCTTCCACATAACTCTGGCATCCGCAATAAATGCTTTGTCATTTGCACATAATCGTTCCTCATTTCTGTCCTTAACGCTTCTTTTTCTCGAAGTTCTTGCTCACGTTCTTCCACTTCTTGTGCAAGTTTCCTCTGTAGAGCCTCTCGTTCCTATAAACGGATTGTGAAAAAAAAAACACCGATTAGGAGGACACGATAGCAATACCAAACAAGAAAAATATACAAGGCTTACGGCTTGCTGCTTTGCTCGCTGTCGTTCATATTCTTCATCTTTTTGCTGAGCTTTTGCTAAGTATGTTTGCGCTTGTTTCAACAGATCAGTACAAGCCCTAGCCTCTTCACCAGCAAGTGTTCGAGATACAAATCGTGAGCCACCACAAGTATCATTACGAGCCGAAGAAATGAAAGTCAACATTCTATGAACAAAAAAAAAATGAGTGGAACAAGAGAGAGTTTTATGCTACAAGTTAAATCCTTTTCTACAAGTTTTGTGCCATTTCTCTATTACGACCACAAAATGATCTCACCTCTCTGTTGTTCTTAAATCAGCCATTGCGCCTCTTAATTGCAACGCGCTTGACATAACATCTTGTAGCACTTCAGTAGCCATCAATTTAAGAATAAAAGCATAATTGAATTTCAGCAAAATACTATCAGGGGCCTCTATCATCGCCTGGAATAAAAGTTTGGGAATGAATACACTAAATTAAGCACAGATGAGTTATTTGGACCCATCTTTAAGAATCAGTGTATCGCTGTTAATTGAAGAGATACTATGAAGTAGAAAAAAAAGTGGGACGATCATAGAACCGGCAAGCAGTGTGAAATGCCCCAAGCAGAGTGCTTCGATCTTCCCTTCATTTCACTACTTTCCACTCACTACCACTGGTGAAAAAAATCCCCTTTCGCCCGAGTTCTCGCTAACTTTCCTCGGCAGTGGAAATTTTTAAAAGATTCTTGAACTGTTGATCAGTCGATACAAAAAAGTAATGCGACGTTTTTTTACACTTTGTCTAAGAATGCGACAGTAATCATAGCGTTTGATTAGAGAAGTGGAGATCTATTTTTGAAAGAATTATGGACCAAAGCATTAATATGAGCAACGCATTAAAGACATGGAAAGCAACAATACTTTTGTTTTACTTTTGATTTAAACACCCCTTTTATATGCCTATGAAATTCTAAAGCCAATGACTATAGCTATGGAAAATTCCCGTAGTTCTCTGAAAAGTAACATCGCCTTTCATGTTGAACAACAATAAATAGCCCCAAAAAGATAGGCTGACTGAAATAAGAACACGTAACCCACTTTTTCCAGTGTATGACGACTGTCAGAAAATCTGCCAGCTTTATAATAAGCTCTTGCGAGGTATATCAGAGCTTCATGGTCTTGCTCTTTAGAAAACTTCTTTATAGTGCTGGAATACCTGAATAAAGTGTTTAAATATGGACGAATTATAAAATTCCTTGGAAAAAGACCAAACTCAACTAGTTTAACTTATCGGGCATTCAGATACACTCATGATTAAACAGAAAATGCTTGACTCACATTTGTAAAGCAACGGCATACTGTCCTAATTCAGTATAAGCATGAGCGGTATTCATGCAAGCGTCGTAAAATTCTGAGGTCGCCTCGCGGATCTGTGAGAATATATTGAGCGCCTCCTCCCACAATGACTTAGAGGCCAATACACACCCTAAAACCAACGCACTCTGATACAATTCCCTAAAAAAATACTTTTGTCAAGTTGAATTGAAAAACGAGAATACCTATGCGAAAGTTCCACAGTAGGCGGCTAAATGACTACGAAATTATAAAAGTTACGGCAAAAAGGTTACCAATTCCATTTGCGGCCCACATATTTCTCGGCTCAATCTTTAGCGCCTTCTCAAACATTCGAAGTGCTTGGTGCATACACTTTCTCTTTTGACCCTAAAAATAATTGTGGTACAATATTCAGTACACTCCCATCTTTTCTGGACCATTTTTACACAAAAGTAAGGTAAGTGTACAAAAGTACACCGAAAAAAACTAGGTACTTCTTCAACGATAATCTCTGGTAGTCATATGCATATCTAATTTGATTGCTGGCGTTATGGCTCAAGAAAAAAGGACTTTTCTATTGTTATCTTCATTGAAATACTTCAATAGTATATTGGAAAGAATAAAATGCCTTAGGTGAGACCATCGCTACACTGTTCATACCGAGAGCTGTCGATCTCATACTAAACAAACGCCATCATTTCCGTACCACAAATGAGGGAAATTTCTGATGAAAAAGGATCGTCTAAGTACGAGCTGCAGTGCTATTATAAAGATCTATTGAGTCAAACTGAATAGCTATAGTCGCTTTCTGCTCTTAGTCTCATAAACATCTCATTTTTGTTTTAAAATTACCAGCGCAGATAATTTCGATCAAAGATAGCACGTAGCTGTGTATAGCAATTTATTCTAAGAAAGTGCGTATAGAAGAAAACAATTTCTTTTAAATATAAAGGCGCGAAAATTCAACAGATTAAAAATACTAAGCAAAGGGCTTCGGTATTGGAGAAAAAAATCTTCCTTGAATGAGGCCTCACAGTATTAACATAAGAAGAATAGACTGAACAGTAACAACTTACCGGATTGTCCGCTTTTGTTCCATCAAGATCAAATAAAATCTCCATCCAATAGTTTCCCAATGACACCAGCGAATATACATCTTCTATATCAATTCTGCATAAGACATGTTCAAACTTTTTTCGCCCAGGTCCCCATCTGAAAGAAACCCACTTGGTGACTTAAATTACCATTCCAAAATTTCAAAAATATTGTGAGACCGAAGGACTAGAAACAAACTGACTCATGTTTGGACATGTGTAAGTTTCCGATTAGAACCCATGAATCGGCATTTTTCGGATCTACGGACAAAGCTTCTTTGAACCACACTGATGACTCGTAAATCTGTCCTCGATCACGAGCTAGACAACCAAGGCGATTGTAGCCTGATACAGCAAACTATTACATGAAAAGCCGTAAACCGCTGCACATAATGACAATTTTTGAGAAAATGTATGTGACAGATTACTACGGAGCAGGCATCTATGCCATATACAATTTTACAACAACGATATCGGAAAAAGCGTGATCTGGCACGAGAGCATCACATAAAAAAAAGATCCAAACTTACAATCTGTATAGTTTTCTTGTTCTTGCAAAATCGCCTTGTAAAGCACTTCAGCATCTTCGAATAGACAAAGATGTTCCAAGCATCGTGCAAGATTGTATCTCATCGTAATGATGTATGAAGAGAATTTTGAGTCACATAGATCCCGTTCCAGATCCTTCTATAATAAAACACGAGATCTGCGATTGTAAGAATGAAACAGCCGTCTTTCAGAAGATGACTGGAAAAACAGAACCTGAAGGTTTGCCACAGCAGCTTCGAAATATTCCTTCGCACGGTCATACTTTTTCATGGTCATACACAACGTACCCATGTTGTTGAGGACTGTTGCTAGGACATCCAACTGGCCATTTTCAGTTGATTTAATCAGCTGACAAGTTCTCTCATAATAAGATAGCGCTTCCTGAAATATTTTTGAAAGAATGCCAGACTTTTGCATGTGATATTAGCATCTTATGATAGATTAATACTAACCTGTGGATCAACGCGCTCAAATAATTGCGCTAAATCAAAGAGAACCATCATATCGTTAGGGTTCATTTCCAAAACTTTTTCCAGCATCTCTCGAGCTTTCTCTTGCCGTCCCTATCATAAGCACTATTGAATAAGAAAGACACAAAAAAACCTACATGAGATCTTTCGAAAACTGTCCATTTTTTCTAATTAGAGTATTTGATAAATCGGGAAGTAAAACCCTGTCCACTCTAGACTGAGATGCGAAAAACGCTTCAGAAAGTAACTAGAACTATTAGCAAAGGTGCTACTACGCTATGGCGAATACCGTGGCTCAAGATTGGAGAAAAACGTCAACTTCTTTACCTTTCTAGTCAGTTGTTGCCTAAAAGACCTTTTTCAATGGTGAAAATATGAAAAAGAAGAGCTGCATTATCCAAAAATCATATTGGTAAAATGGTAAATTTGAATAGGAAACTTCTTTCATATTGGATGTATTTCAAAGCTGTCTTGATTTGAACTTTTGGAATTTTTATCGTAGGGATTAGTTATACATGCACGAAAAACAATGGCCGAGTAGAGAAAATTACGGAGTATCAGAGTAACGTAAAAGAACTAAACCTCTGCTTTCAAAATAGAGGAAAAGCCCAAATTGAGCGACGAAAATCGCGCTCCTTTACGGGTTGATCTGTGCGATCGATCAACTGCCCCCCTAAAGGGCTAGCAGAAAAAACATACTGCATTGCTCGAAACGGTATGAGCGTAAAGAGATCCAAGCACCTTCATTGTATCGTAGTCATTAGGCATAAACTTCAGTACAGTCTCGAATGCAGTAATTGCCTGGAAACAGTTTAAGCATTTTGACAGGGTGAAAAGAAAATTTCCATCGTTGGGATGGGAATGTCACTTTTTCGCATAAATCATGTGTGATTTTCAAATCTTTGAAAGGTTTACTTCTTGCATATCCACTGATTTATAATTTATTTATATCTGCTGCAAAATGAAATTGTACAGGGAACATAAACGAGAAGTGCCCAGAACTTGTTCGCCAAAAGTGCGTTTTGTTCCAGTAAGTCAATGCAAAAACCGCACACAGCCAAAAATATCAAGGCAAAGTTTGAGGAATCAGGCAAAGTTGAGATTCTATCGCATCCACCCTGTAGTCCGTACGTTACTCCATCTGATTACGGCCTTTTACGATCAATGCAACACTTTTTGGAAGATTGCCGATTTGAATCTCTCAATGAAGTTGAAGAAGCATGTCAAGAGTTCTTTGACTCAAAGCCGAAAGAGTGGTACTTCAATCAGAGCCGAAACCTGGCGGAACGATAGCAAAAAGTGGTGGATAATAATGGCCTGTATTTTGAAGAATAGTAGCTGTTGTTTGTTGTCTGAATATATGCATAAATTTTGAATATTTTGACAAACGATGAAAGCTCTCTTTCCAACCTAGTGTTTATTTTGTTGACAGTACGATTTTTCCTCAACAATTTTTGACGATAACAAGCCTAGATAAAGATACATGAAAACTGTAAGACTTTCCAGACTAGCGCTACGATAGCAGATTTACTAGAAAAGTACTCTAACATTTGTTGACAAGCTGGCATGATAACTTCCGAGTTTTACACATTCACTGCAGCCACCGATATCCATAGCACTCATAGAATACTATTGCTCAGTGGTGAAAACATACGCATGTTTTGCCAGTTCACTGATCCATCCGGCAAACTAACTTAAAGAGCGGAAATTCGATGCACAATAGGCTCCAGAAACTCAGCACTTGTGATGGCTAGAGAAACGCCTACATCGAACGCAAAAATACGTGTAATGCAATGGATTCCAGCGCATAAAATCGAAACTAACCGTTGTATGAAATTTGGGGTGTAGAAACTTAGCACAATTAAGCATATGTGAACCGCTAGGGGGATAATCCAATTGAAGCTCTTTGTTATTGAATTAGACGGAGCTGAAATTTGGAAATCATACCTGCATATATCCACCGTGCATTATATAATATTGTCCAAGACCGTAGTACGGCAAAACGAATGTTGGATAATTGTATGTTGTCGCTAGATAGTAGTACTGCAAAGAAGAAGTAGCATCGAATGATAACAACTCACAAAGAACTACAGATTTAAGGTAACAACTCAAATTTGGCATCTTAAAACACACATTAAAGGCTTTTTCATATTCGCGATTATAATGAAAGTAGCGAGCCAATTGAAAGGAGGCTACAGCCTTGACTTCGTCGCTTTCTGTCCATTTCATTGCATGCCATGCAAGTGGCTCAACTTTTTCCATTTCCTGAAAATGCTTAGAAAAGTCGACTGCATACAATAGAAACTCCGCTTATTTATCCATTAGTGACTCCAAGCAAAAGATGTTATCTTGAAATCAGTTCTTTGAAAAAGTACGTCCGACGTACACAGAAAGAACACCAATATTTTGAATCTTCGTCTTTAGACTAATTTGATTAGAAGAAAAGGAGATTAGAATCGTAAGGTAACTAACACCCTTGAAGAAGTAGTAATTGGCAAGATGAACAAGCACAACGGGATTTTCTGGTTCCAAGTCGTACGCCTGGCTAAGACGAGCGAAGCCACTCTGAACACCCTCAGCTGTGTGCTTGTTGTAGTCCAGAATAGCTAAGGCAGACAATGCACAGACATTGTCGTTCCGCAGTTCCAAAGTACGCTCAAAAGCTATCCTGAATCATTACTTAGTGTAAGAAAAGAAACAGATGGTTTACCAATTATTGTTAAAGAACATTCTCAGAACTCTAACAGAACAAGTGACATGAAATCCCTCACTTATATTTGAAGAGACAGCACATCTATTCAAAGATGAGCTTGTCATGGTGAAAAATTAAAAAATACCTCGCTTTATCAGTCAACCCTAATCTAGCAAGGCAGTAACCAATGCCGACTCGCATATCTGCGGGACCATCTGGTTTTCGACGTAGGGCCTGAATCGAGCGATGTACTCAATAAGCAGCGACTTTCTTGTGTACATAGAAACCGGAATATTCAAATATTTTGTCAAAAACATACGTATTTCAAAAAACTTAATGCTGCTTTGTAATTCTGCTTACTAAAGAAGATTATTGCTTTGCACATTAAGGCTGGAATGTCATCTAGATTCTGAAACAAAATTGAAACACTGGATTAGTTATTTGCATTTTTTGATTTTCAAGAATTTCTGACACTATACACTAGATTTTACATCAAAAATACCTGATCCAAGACTAGATTTAATTCTTGTTCGGCTTGATCAAATTTACTCGCTTGAGCTTCGACCAGAGACAAATACGCACGACCGGTCAAATGCGGCAGAGCGTACATTCCTAATTGATCTGCCCTCGTGTACAACAGGGTGGCTTCAGAAAAAAGATCCCGTTTTTTCTCCTTGGAAGTCCGTTCTTTATGTCCCTATAATATTATTATTGTTCTGAGAGCAAACAAAAAAAAAGTGAAGGTGGATATACAAACCATGGATTACATGGAGGAGATTAACTTACCAATCTAACATAATAGGCAGCTAGTGTATCTAATGCACGTATTTGATCATTCTCAGCCTCTGGATAATCTAAGGAAGCCTCAGTTTCGGCGACTTCGAGTAGTCTGGCGAAGTCGGCCATCCTCCCGCAGCCATAGTACGCTAACTAAAAGAGGAATAATAGGAAACTATGCACAGTATTCAGTAGATGCAAACGTATCCACTCAAAAGTTCCTCGATTTAGAGTAGCCGGAAATAACAATGTCCACTTACTCCTAAATCAATCCAATAGTGAAGCGATGCTTTTTCTCTCCGCAAAATTTCCAAAACCTCAACGCCTTCTGGGAGATCATCGAATGAGATTTCTACTACTTCCTGAAGAAAAAGAAACAGCAAATTTTGGCCCATCACTTGAAAAAAAATGATGAGAAACTCTGGCAAAATGAAAGTAAGAAGGACTAGCACATGCTTCATCTTTGTAACCCGTAGAGGTCTGTATCTAAGCCCTTCATTAAGTCCAACAACCATGCATAACCAATGTTTAGTAACCGTGAACACACCAAGAATAAGACAGAACTACTTGAATTTAACAACTTTTCCTACATTTCCGTACATACTAAGGCGAGTAATTTGAAAAGAAGATTATAGTCAATAAATGGCTTATATTTATAGGTAAGAATTACGGCAGTGAAAACATCACGACTCTCATATTCAGCCAGACCAGTCCAGCCAGTCTGTCTTGGGTTAACTTCACAATCATACGTTCTTATCAAAGCTCTCATCTTGGCTAAAACGTTTGAAAGCGCTTTGAAAGCACCCAAAAGATCAATGACTGCCAACTCGTTCAGAATATTGGCGACAATCCAGCCAGGATTGGAAGCAGCCTCATCCAAGCTCTAGTACGAGACTTAGTAGTACCAAGCTTGGCGACGACTCAACAAAGCTCTTAGACTAATTCTCTTGACTCTTCAACATCAAGGATGATCTCGTTGATTACCCAATGCTTGGCATCCTTATCGAACACAAGTGTCTATATAGCAAACCTCCTTTGGGAACTACATCATAATTTAGGCAACGCAGATGCTTCAAGACCATTGAAAGCAAATGACATCACAGAGTTTCAAGGACCTTGGACAGAAAATGGTCCGCCGCCAAGGGTAACCCAACTGCTGCCATTCTCAACATTCTGTTCGATCACCGGACATCATCCGAACGGTCGTTTGATATCACCCCGGAGCACCTCATCTCAATTCACTATGGATCCGTCATTGCTCTTTTTACACGGTCGCGTTATCGTGTATCTAATTCCTATCATAAGATTGCGTTCATACAACTACTGTCAGATGAAGTCAATAGAATTCTGAGCGGAACTTATCATTTTCATGGCGACGCAAACTCACTTAGGCTATGCTCTGCCTACCACCGCGGTTAAGGGATTCTGCCCATATATATTCAGTAGTGACCCCACTGCTATCACAATACACTCACCAACTGGATCCTGCCGCCGGTGCTTGCACGCCGGGGTGAATATAGCAACCCCAAACGGGCTCCGCCGCCTAGTCATACTCCGTCAATAACAACATTCATGGCATCGTCACACGACGATACAGCAAATTCAATCATGCTCGCATAACCATGCATCGCAATCATGTAGACATTATTAATATATTATTATTATTATTATTATTACAGAAATGTATGTATATTATAGATTGTTTGTGGCCACTAAGCTGTTTGGCACAACACCAAGCTTGGTCCCACCCCATTATAAAGTATAACCCGTATAAAGGATTTGATATTTGTGCTCTTGTTCGTTGCAAGACATAAGCTGGCAGAAGACCAATCAATCACAGACTAAAGTTCAACCTGCGGACCCGAAAGTACAACGAGCCACTTCAAAAGGTAAAAGCCACCGCTACTTGGAAGCTTAACACGTGACAGCACAAAGGTCAATACGCCGCTTAGGACAATCCAACCATCTTCGGACATCGATCGGATCACTGCCCGAAACAATCCATGGACCACACAATAAAAACACTGGACCTCCGCCGTATTCTCAGTATCAGAAACACTCAAAAATCGCTCGCTGTCCTGTTTTGCATATATGATTCGCTCTTGTTATTGATCAAACGTTCGACAATGGTTAATGAAGGTAACGATACGGTCGCCTAATTTTGGGTTAAATTTCAAACCTCTACTAAAAAAAGACGAATTTGCTTCAAATTTTCTTACTATATAATATCTTATATGCATGCCAGGTACTTCCGTTTCCTGTACACATTTTCATCCTTTTGATAAAAACGTGCTTTTATGACTTTTTTGAAGCTGTACTTCATTTTTGAAAATGCCTTTTTAGCGCGCTGCAACAGTAAGAACAGAATTATGTTTCACAGATGGCGCGTCTTCTCCTTTTCGGAGAGACTTCAAGGTTTATTGTATTGGAACTGAAAAAGGGATCTAGTTTGAACTTTCTGTGGGATTAAGTTTTTCTTTTCCTTATACTGCCTAATAAACCTGAGCCTGAGCTTATATACAAAAAGCACATGAACGTGTAAAGGAAACCCTGGAGTATCAGAGCCATAAGTATTATGTTGAGTTTCCCTTTCAAAACATAGACAAAACTCCAAATCTTACATTAGAGACCGCGCGCCATGATATGTGGATCGCATTGCGCAATCAATACACAGGTACTCACCACCGTAGCCGACACTAAATGAGCGACGTATGCAAACAATAGTCATTCGGCTGTTCGAATGCACAAGAAGCAAATATCATAAACTAAATATATCATTGAAAACGATGAGATGTAAGCTATCGACTGTCTACTAAAGGTCCAGGGAAAATTTTCTGCTCAACGGGAAGAGCGCCGAAACAGCTAAACGTATAACACAATCTAAAGCGCACTATTTCCAAAGAGTAATAAATGTGTACGAATAGATGAAAGGTATCGTATGTCTTACGATTACTTTCCAACACAGAAAAAAAAAACTTTAGAATGAACAAGTGTCAAGAAAAAAGGAACAGAAAGCAGACTGCTCACTCACATCCTCACGGCTGTCTCGTCGTGGGATCGCGACTGAACGCGACATTATGCTGTGGCAAGGCACTCGATTAGACAGTGCAGCTGTAAAACCGGCGCAGAACTGAAAATCTGCGGAGAGACGACTTCTGGCACACAGGCACCTAAATTCGAAAGAGTAAAACAAGAAAATGCCCAAAAATCTGCATAAAAGAGTTACTTCCTTAAATATAATGGGCGCTTTAATCTGAAGATGTGAGAAATAAAAATGCCCATATCATATAATTCGTTTCGATTGTTCTTCCAAGACCACACTCAAAACTCATTACATCTAATAATTTCAATATGCCTGATAATCATCATTTCATTCACGCATGCCAGTGGTTTGAGATTTGAAATTTGAGCAGTGGTCCAAAGAAAACACTTGAAATGATAGATATGATATCGCATAATTATCTTTGAGCCGATATGTCACGTGATTTTTTATGGACAACTTAAAGAGCCTGACACATGTGTTTTGGACCTGACAATCTCATCAGTTGGGCAACACCCTTCGAATTCCGACAATCCTCTGGGAACCACTAAATTTCCTTTGCAGAGTAGGCGACGACATACGATTTACACGTACCGTCAAGTAAAATGAATAATTAGATCGGCAGTGTTTTACACTCGACTGCTCTTGGTTGGTCGTCGCCTACTCTGTTTAGGAGGGATGTAGGGACACCCCTGCGAGTATTGGATGAGACGAAAGGTACGTCCGATTGATGAGGCTGTCAACATTGAAACACGTGTGTCGGACTCTATAAGTTGTCCATAGAAGACCACATGACATATTGGCCAAAACATAATTATCAGATGAAGTGCCTATAGACCTGAACAAAGCTGCTTCCTAAGATCCTATGGAGCTCTGTGGATGGATTTGAACTTTCGGAAAATGAAATGCCTACGAAGCTTGCAGAAAAGCTATTAGGTAAGCAAAAAATTTTTTAAGACTTCTTCGTTTTTGTAGAACATTGTTCATGTATTTAAGTTCTTGTTTTCATTACCGTTCAGAGCAGCTTCTTGCGGTTATCTTGACATATAACGCCTGCGAATTTTTCTGAAGATGGAATTGTCCCGAAAGCAAAAACGACTGTCGATGCTACACGATTACACATAACAAGCAAATTGGACGATGATTATGAAGTTGCCTCTGGTCACCCATTTAAGGCTGACACCTGACATTCTTGCAGGCTCGGTGATGCGCTAGCAGACTTGTTTGAGAGGATGGCGGCACTGATATGATACATCTGTAGGGCGGCGCGACTCATTATAAAGGCCAGATATGCCTTCGATCACTTCAAACGAAGCTAGAATTAAAGAGATAGAGGACTTAGTAAGCTTTTAACACGATATCGAGCCATTTTCCATCGATTCATCATTCGCGTGTATCCCAGAGCACCTCTAACCACTGCTCCTCACACGCTCAGGCGAAGCAACTCGTAGAATAATCAAAAACGTTTGTTAAGATGTAAGCATGGAAACAAATCAAATGCAAGAAAGTCTGCGATCCCGCAATAAAATGTGATGACAAGTCAAATGAAATAAAAATAGAAAATTGTAGGAACGGCTTATCACTACCACAACTATTGAAAGAGTGTATTTCGCGCAGTTGTTGGAGGTGCTCGGCGTCGCACACAAGGTCGACGGTTTGATCTTGCGCTCGCGGCTCACCAAGCTATCCATCCTTTCGGGGGTCGGTAGATCGGTGCCAGACTGGGTTTAAATTTGTCTGGGAGGATAAGCAGCACTGACTCAAGAGAGCAGGAGGCCACCGCGAGTCATTGTAAAGGACGCATGTGCATTCAATCACCTCAGACGAAGTTATAGATTGAAGATGAATTCATGGAACATCCTTCGAGGATTTATTAACGCCGAGAGCATTATACTTCATCCTCTTGAATCGTTAAGCTAATGTGATGAGCAACCTCGCTCCGCAGTTTAGCATGAAGAAGCGAGTTGACTGAGAAGCGTTTAAGAGCACTCGAAATGTAGAGAAGAGCGTAAAGAAAACCAGACTTCTTCGCATACCGTATTCCTGGAATAAATGAAGAAGCGGCATCTCTTGCTGCACAAAGACTTCTCAGTGCGCTTCTATTAATCATTCATAAGTTTTTCGAAAAAACCATTCTTTTGAGCTGTAACAAAAGGAAAACATTTGGTGTGCACAAACGCATAATTCTTGCAGTACAGGGCTACTCTCTGGACTGTGAGTAGCTATTCGATAGCTTAAGGTTTGGTGATTCCAACGTTACGTTTGTTCAATTTTTAAGACCGTTTCACTGCGGTTTAGTAGGAAAAATAAGACTAAGCTCAGTTACGCAAGCAACTGTTTTTTGACCAATCTACGGTCTGAGGAGGAGGCACGAAGGGGTAACTGTGGCTTCAGCACGCTGATCAATCGACTGTGCTGATGCGATGCACATGTGAAGTGCAATTTTTGTTTTATAATGAGTTAGTTTTTTCCACTTCGAAAAAAGCTTTGCATAAAACGGATAACTCTATAAAACTACTGAATTTTCTGTAACGTCGTTCAAATGCGCTTCGTACTCCCAGCGAAGTAACAGTACAAGCAAGCGGCGGGTGTAAAGCATAACTTAATTTTTGAATGTTATAGTGTTAAAAGGGTCTTTCCAAAGTGGAAGTACATAGCGCAGTAGTCAGACATCATTGCTTTTGAATGACTTCAGCATTCTTATAAAACATTTCTGCCCAACGATAGTATTGGCTTCCATGCTTATCCCTTAATAACGGAAGAGAACCAAAAAAAAAAGAAAAAATGGAAACACGCACCTGATGGGCGCTTCTGTTCTGCGGAATATTGGGTATTTCCGGTCACCTGGAACTGTTAAATACCCGTTTTCGAGCAAAGTAAACGAGTAAGGAATTTATAAGGTTTTTTTGACACTACCACGTTTCATTTTCTAGAAACGACCTAATTTTGATCTTCCGAAATATTCACAGGATCGAAAAAGCATCGATTGTTTGAGGACGAAGAAGCTTTTTGTGAAAGTGCTTATAGCAGTGCATCGTTTTGGTTTTCTTTCCAAACAAAATAAACTTCTGAGTTATTAGTGAGATTAGGTAAACCCCTGTCCTGATCTATGGAAACTAAAAACGTCAGACATACAAAAGCAGTTGTTTTCAAATCGAAAATTCCTCGATGACTAGAGAAGTTCTCGGCTGTTTGGGAATTTTATTCCTGCAATTGTTTTCTACAGCATCCTTCCAGTTCAATATAATCACTGCCAAAGGTTCAGATAACGTTCACATAACCGAGAAAAACATCGAACAAAAAGAAAAACCTGTCGGCATCGCACGAACACGAAGTCAAGCAATACAAAAAGCACCAAAAAACTGGGAATTAGTAAAAAAGAATTATGTAAAATAAATCGATGAAAACAAGACGTGGCCATAGCTCCACGTGGCGTCGGTGGTGAAGTGTCGCAGAATGGAGGATGAGCTATATATATATATATATATATGCTAGGGGGAGGGGGAGGGGGGAGGTTACGCATCGCTGCAGAGTGACAGAGGCGGAGAAATAGCGAGGCCGACTCAGAGAGCAGACAGCGAGTGAAACAGTCGCATAGCGTTATCGATTCGTCTGTGGCTAAACTAAGTAAGAAACGAAACTGATTACCAGCCATAAGTAAATGAAATAAAAAATAACAGGTATTCAAGCGAATGAGTGCTATACATCCGCTTCGCGAATGACCGGTGGGTAGCTTTCCGGCTACCTATATGTTGAACGGCGACATAATTCTATGCCGATCTCATTGGCTGGGCAGAAAGTTTTCATAGGAGTATTTGTAGTTATTCGAAAGCTTAAATCTTTGGCTACAATTGCGTCTTGCTGTTTTTAAAAGAAAACCCTTTCATGAAACTGTAGCATCCGAAACAGTAGTTGATTTCTCACCCTCCTTTTCCTTAACCTTTACTGCGAGTTTGAACCGCTGGAAGTACGAAAAGCATATCACCTCGTAGAAGATTTTCGTAGTATTAAAATAATACGTATTTATCTAAGGTTTTTGTCAATGCGGTGAAAAAAAACTGGTGCTTTTCCGTTAATACAGCACCGTGTCGACCCTTCAGAAGAAAATTATTTCGCACTTGTTATCGACGATTAAGATACCATTCGATAGCTTAAATCAAAAAATTTAAATGGTATATTCGTCTTCAAAAAGGCCTTGTCGTTGCGCTGAAGCAGTAAAAATAGGATTTTTGTTTCTCCTTGAAATATTTCCCGCGTATCAAAGCTTCTCTTTCCAAATTTTAATAATGAATCAGTAGATCAAATTTTGAGGATTTCAATAATTTATTTGGTTTCTATGGTATGCCTGGTAATGCTCTGTAGCAGCCAAAAGAAGATTCAGCTTCGCATAAAATGAATCACTTTGACCATCCTTCCTTCACTTCAATCTGTCGGGAGAAATGGATAATGTTTTTTCCAGTTTTGCGAAGCCCAATCATGTTCTGGTCGTTACAGCGTGATGAAAAGCCAATATCCGAGATCAAATAGATCATTGATATTTCTATGATCTACTTCATCGACTAATTTTTAAAACTTTAAAGCACAAGCTTTGGTCAGCGAGAAATCTGCGAATGAGGAACAAAATATTATTTTTGCTCTTTCAGCACAGTAACAAGGCCCTTCTGTAAAATAGACCATTCAAATTTCTTTAATTTCTTCTATCGATTGATTATTTAAACACTAAAAACGATCAAAAAGTACTTTTTTCAACGAATCGAAGGAAGCGGAAAACTTGATCTACTGATTGGTTAATGGAACTTGGAAGGAAAAACTTTGGTCAGCGAAAAACATTTTAATGAGCAACAAAGTACTCTTGTTGCTGTTTCAGCGCAATGACAAGGCCTCTTTGAAGACGGAATGCACCATTCAAATCCTTTTAATTTGAGCATCGAATAATGGCTTGATCGGTAAAAACAAGGGCAAAATAATCTTTTTCTGAAGGGTCGAAATGGTGCTCAGCTAGCGGAAAAGTACCAGAAATCTTTCAGTGAGGAACAAATTATTATTTTTGCTCTCTCAGAGAAATAACGAGGCTTTTTCGAAGATAAGATAAACCGGTCAAATTGTTCCAATTTGTGCTATCAACATTTATTTGGACATCAAGAAAACGAAGAAATACGTTTCTTACAAGGGGTCGAAATGACGCTCACCTAGTGGAAAAGTACCATAAATCCACAATAAAATAACAATAGTTGCCGCATTCTAACGCCTAGTGCGGCAGATCACTGTCGATCTACGCGGAAGATCAAGCGGCTACCTTACTGAAATGTCGTTACCGTGGCTTTTCTTTACATTTTGCTCAGCTATGAAACTTTTTGGCTACTTGTTCATCGGCCAGCTCACGGAGCGCGGGCAGGGGTGGGACGATAGATCGCGTTTTAAATATTGTTAAAGTTAGAAATTTTTCGCCGCATCGACAGAAACTTTAGAAAAGACCTTAGTTCTGAAACTATAAAAATTTCTCAAATCACTACCCGCTGATATGGCTTTTCGTGCTTTTAGCAGTTTACACGCGTGGTAAAATGAAGGAGAAAAGTGAGTAAGAGACAAAATTTTGCGCCGGATGCTACAGCTTTATAAAAGAGTTTTCTGCAGAATCAGCGACGTTAAGTCGTAGCCAGAGAATTAATATTTTGAATCATTACTAACTCTTCCATGAATAGTTCTTGTCCAAAGAATGAGATCGGCTTTGAAATTTGTCGTTGTCAAACATATACGTACCCTTTCTCATTATCTCAGCTCCATTTAGTCCCTTGAGGAAAACGCTTCTTTTGATTTCTTTCAATGTATTGGTAAACGTACGACAATTTGAATATTGAAGATGTACTCTATGTCTGAAATAGTTTTTCATTACACTGTAACAGAAAAATAAGGCCATGTTCGGTACTTGAGCATTTTCCGCTGAAATAATCTTTCGATAGCATAAATCTTGACAATTTCGAAGGCAAACATGATCCTTAAAAACGGCATCAAGGTGCGCTGTGGCAGCCAAAAGAGTGTTGAATTCCCCAAACTTGGATCATTTTCGACATCTGAACTCTGATATGACCCCTCGAGAGAAACGCGTTTTCTGATTTTTTTTCAGAATTCTAACAGACATTCGATAGCTATAATCTCGAGCATGTTCATGGTACACGCCATTTAGGAGAGCGACTTTTAATGCTCTTTAACAGTGAAAAAAATTACCTTTCACATTCAAGTATTTCTCCTTGAACAAATCTTTTACGCTGGAGTTTTAGTAATCATTTGATAGCTTAGACCTCGACGATTTCAACGATTACTCTGTTTTTGGGAAAAATTACTCACGATGTTGTAGTAGCAAAAAAAAACTTGTGTTTCCCATTCAACCGAGATGCTGCAAAAAGCACAGTGACTTGGTAGCAATGCTGCAGAAATCTTATCCACAAACGAAAACAAAGCGTTTGCACTGAGTACGACACCCAATTTTCCTATAACTGCCACAGCACATTGAAAAGATCTCTCAAATCTAAAGCCACTACTGAAATTATTGAGATCAGAAATATTTAATGGTCACTGAAGTCTTGGGAAAAAGCTCTTTCCGGGGAACACTGCTTGACTGGGAAACACGGTCTTGTTCCTGTAGTCAAAACACAGTCAGAAAACTATTTCGAATATAAAGAACGCCATTGCATTCCTAGAAATTCAAGCTATCGAATATCTACTAAAACTCTGAAAACCTGAGAAAACGGGCTTTTTTTGAGCGGCTGAAACAGGGTGCGCATAACGGAAAATTACCGAATGGTGCAGCTACAACTGCACACACACAGTATATAGGGCTAACTTTAGGAGTGGCTCCTTTATTCCACAACGTCTTAACTACGAAGTCGCTTAGAGCTCGATGAGAGGTTCTATTTTCTGAGCTCAATGCATTATTCTCCTCATAGTCTAATATTGTTCATGCTGCCTTTTGATCTACCTGTATGCATAGTCATTGCGCTGTGTATAGTATAGCTTCCCTTATTTCTTGAGACTTCGAATTTCGTGAATCATACACTATAGCTCACACCTATTGTTTGATCACGTGCCGCTAACATCGCAATATATGTAGTTTCTCACTTTGAGAGATCTCATCCTTGTCGGCTACACGGGCACATGACCCGTTTTCAGGTGGTAGATACGAAAGTCGAACGCGAACAAAAAGCGACCGTGAAGTATACTTCCGTTTTGGCAGCGTGCCGATTCAATAGACTTACTTATATTTCTGTGAGTCAAATTGGCTAGAAGCCTGCACTAAGCAGCTGCAGTGTACATAGGAGATAGCGGTTAAGATTCTTCTCAAACACTCAAGCCCTTCTGTTCCTCCGAGTAATCACAGACAACTTGTGAGTACCCACATCCAACGTTAAGAGTTTAGTAGCAAGTGATAAGTCAAGTATTAAACGCTAAAAACAATGCTCAAACTGAGCCTCATTGCCCTGATCTCAAAAAAAGCTTTCGGTACAGCAGAATCGGGTAGGAACGAAAAGAGAGAGGCTGGTGTTATCTCGAAGTAAAACTAAGCTACCAAATTTGGAATAGATTAGAATGATGATCTGTACCTAGAAGTAGAATTCTTAATGAATACAAGAAGGCTTACGTACGACTTCATTGCCTTGGTTAAGACGAGAAAGCGCTACCCATTCTACGCCTGTCTGTGACACCGAAGAAGGACTATTCCGCGAAAGTTGGGATCGCAAAAGTGCTAGTAACATTGGCGCTCTTGTCAAAATGAATTTGACCATGGACATCAATTTATTTTCACAACTAACACATCTGATCAGACGATTTCTTTGAAACGATATGGATTAATGCCAGATTTGACCGGTTTTGCTGCTTAAGCAGTAACACATAGCTATGACTAGGGCAAAATTAAAGCGTTCCATATGGACTTGAAGGCCGAAGGTTCTGCCTAGTCATTATCGCTGTTGTTCCTTAATTACAAATTGGATCAGATCATCATCTGCTTCGTGTAACGATTCATTTTTTTTACAGGAAATACAGAAAGCCGCCAAATTCAACAATCACATTCCAAAACTAGTTAAAAATGCATTGTACTCCAGTTATTAGTCGACTCTTGGGTAGAGACCGTTTTCAGAAACATTGACGATGATTGGCTAATTGAGCAGCTGCAGGTTAGCACTATGAAAGCCGGGAGTGTTAAAGTCACTACAAGACCCTTGTCTCCACAAAAACTTGAGCTGCTGCTCTTCTAAACGATGTGGTAGATATGAAATTCCACGCGTTGATAACTATGATCTTGTGAAATCCTATTCACTTTCCTCTAGCGTCATAAATCAACATGCTTCAACACTATCACAGAATTTATGCAACGGTGATAGATCTTATTCCTCATCATCAGTATACCGTGCGTATTCAAGATGTGGGAAACCGACCCTAACTGAAACCAACATTATCTTATTGCGCTGTAATCGAGACCGAGGTTACTATGTGAATTCTGGAAGTATCTGCATAAAAACATAACTTTTTGATTGCAGAACGGCAACTCTCTTAAGTGGTTTATCTTATATAAATTCCAACAGTCATGAAAAATACGGTACATCCGCTATGAAATAGAAAATCAGAGAAACCAGACAAGCTATGTAGCTTAGTAAGATCCAGTGGAGCATGGTTGCCGATGATTGGCTCCTACGAAGTATAAAGAACGCTGCCAACACAATAATCTGCGAATTCGACAACGTTTTTGCACAATCTGATAAGGGTATAGCATATCTTGAGCTGTTAGGTCAAGTGGTATTCATGTGCCTGCTTCGTCCTGTTGGAACTTATCAGTACCACCCTCCCTCGGTTCAGCCGATCTCCTGAGGTTAAATAATCTTCTGTAAAACAATCGACGCTGAGCAATAAATCACCCTAAGTCAGATGATGGAGTTACCCGGCACTGTGATGACCGGCAGTCGAGCTCGTGGCTGTCATAATGAATCATACCTCTTTTATCGACAGTATTTTTTTTCCACAATGCTTTTTTTTGCTGTACTGCCAGCCATCACAATGCTGGGTAACTCCACTATCTGACTTAGAGTGATTTATTGCTCGGCGTCAATTCCTTTACAGAGGATTATTTAACCTCAGGAGATCGGCTGAACCGAGGGAGGGTGGTACTGATGAGTTCCAATAGGACGAAGCAGGCACATGAATACCACTTGACCTAACAGCTCAAGATATGCTATACCCTTATCAGATTGTGCAAAAACGTTGTCGAATTCGCAGATTATTGTGTTGGCAGCGTTCTTTATACTTCGTAGGAGCCAATCATCGACAGTCATGTTTCATTGGATCTCACTAAGCTACGTAGCTTGTCTGGTTTCTCTGATTTTCTATTTCATAGCGGATGCACCGTATTTTTCATGACTATTGGAATTTATATAAGATAAACCACTTAAGAGAGTTGCCGTTCTGCAATCAAAAAGTTATGTTTTTTATGCAGATACCTCCAGAATTCACATAGTAACCTCGGTCTCGATTACAGCGCAATAAGATAACGTTGGTTTCAGTTAGGGTCGGCTTCCCACATCTTGAATACGCACGGTATACTGATGATGAGGAATAAGATCTATCACCGTTGCATAAATTCTGTGATAGTGTTGAAACATGTTGATTTATGACGCTAGAGGAAAGTGATTAGAATTTCACAAGATCATAGTTATCAACTCGTAGAATTTCAATCTACCACATCTTTAAGAAGACCAGAATCACGATAAGACGATAAGCAGCTTTAGCAACGGTGACAGATATTCGTCGCTTACGGCATGACAGTGGCAGATGTCTTCACGAACGGCCACCAAAGTGGACATGCTTTTCCTCTGAAGAATATTATTTGATACCTGTCTTTCTTAATCTCAACGAATATAAGTCTGATAAATTTTATTCACCTTCTGCTCGGCCCACTATTTCTCTATTATTTTGAATATAAACACTTGTATCATTCGTTCTATGTTACCTCATCCCATTTTTCTTCTCTATTTCTACCTCTCTCTCCCTCTCTCTTTCTCTCTCTCTCTCTCTCCCAACCTCTCTCTCTACGGCTATCTGGCCTGAACCTTTCGAAGATGAGTTCTAGACAGACGAAGTTGGTTTAGGGTCGTATACAGAGAAATGGAACTCTCAAGGTCTGAGAATGCCTACAAAGTTATTTATGAAAGGCTTTTCGACAGAACACCTTGAAAAAATTCGCCGTTGTCAATCTCGCAACTAGTTATGAATATGGGATATTGTACGAGCGAACGTGGCGCAGTGGTTAAAGGTGTTCTGCGTCCCACACAAGGATCGATAATTTGATCCTCCGCTCATGAGTCACCAAGCCATATATCGCGTTCGGCTCGATAAACTGATACCAGACTGGTCTCAGAAGTGCCGGGGAGGAGGAGGATAAGCAGTACTCACTCGATAAGGCGGTATGCCGCCGCGAGCCATTGTAAAGGTCAGATATGCATTCAAACACCTCAAACGAAGTTGAAAATCGAAGACGAATGCATGGCTGCTTCATCAGAGATCAATCAAGGCCAAGAGTTTTATTCTTTAGCTTTTAGGGTATTGTACGTAAGTAGTGAAAAGAAGAAGTTGCGAAGGTATGACACTCTGGACTTCAAAAATCGGGAATGATTGCCATAACGATCTATGATCACAATGCACGTAAAATGCCACCTCAGCCACCATTATGTCTTAAGATTACATACCGTCTAAGGCTACCAGACAAATTGGGAGAAGGCCTCGAAAAGATCTCTTAGATTGCTTCAATTCAGACCTCCAGAAAAAACACTGCAGTGTTAAAATTGCCAGGCATTAAGCTTTTGATGGTTACTAAAAGTTAGCGGAAAAAGCCTTATCTTCAAGTAGGGAAAAAATGTTTTCCATTAGTCATAAAATACCGAATAGTCTTATTTACTTCGAAATTATAAGCTTGTATCTTTGTGCCTATGCTTGGCTACTGAAGTGCTTCATTGACGTTTAGGTTTCAAACACTTTCTTATCGTCAGTTCAACAGCCAACTATTGTGAAATGAGCGGAAAATGAAGCAATAAAACACCTGTTTTTGAGCTCTTGTCACACAGATGTTCCTTAATGCGGACACATAGTGTTGTACCCGTTTCGCCAATGTATTCATTTCCATAAACCTTATAATATATAAAAATATTGACCCGAGACTCATACAAGTCCCTCAATTTCTTAAGAGCAGATTATATAACATTCTGAGCTGTATAATTGATCATAGAAGCAATTGCGGACGGATTGACCATGCATGATACTGGGTGGTTGCTCAAAAACTGCCACAGAATCTTCGAAATCGTTTCTCTAAAGCATTTATTACAGCATCAATCTTTTTTTTAGTACAAAGAGCATTATGAGAAAAATTCATCTAGAATTCATATATTAATTCGAACTACAAATCTACTTCTAGAGTAAACCGAGTGGTTAATGCAGCGTAGTCATTGGAGTAAGGCTACTTTTTATGACAAGTTTAAATAATTTTTTTTACTTTTCTTTTCCTTTGAACGCAGATTTCTAGCCAATCGTTTTATATTTCTGCTGAATGCTCTTTCTGAGCGAGAAGATTGAGGGAGAAGGTAGGGCACTAGCGCAATTTTTTTCTACTTGATTTCCTGATTTCTGGGATTATTTTAGGCTACATCCATTTCCAAAAAACTTCATTTAGATGCTTAGCAATAGTACTTAGCTCCTGTTTGAAATCTTCCACGTAAATTCGATACTCTGATTGTCGGTTCAACATTTCTTAGCATCTGTGCATTTTCTCACATGCGGAACAGATAGTAAGAATTGTCTATACAATAGTGTTATTTTCATAAGCAGAAGCGACACTGCGAATCATAGGATTTACTGTTAACAGTTCACTATAGGATTCGATTCAAAACAATAAAATGATTTTAACCGATCGGTCGCATCACCTCTTTCAGAGCTTAAGATGGTCAAGTTGATTCACAACACACCCAATCAAACGCTTGTGGGTCGTCTACGTAACAGATGTCTTAACGCGCCTACGTGGACGAGTCCTTCGACGCAATGCCCTTTATACTACTAGCGTGCCAAATGATTCCGCCTATTGCGCGACTTCTCTAGGGGCACGAACGAGCTATTAACATGTATTGCTATCTGATTTGGTAGGTCTTGGTCTTCTCAAATGAGCGCTTAAACTACTCAGTCTCTTAAAATATAAATCCTATTGATTTTTACCCCAAGGTTAGCAAACATTCTCAAACGCGAGCAAATGAATTATTGGTGGTTTATTAGTAGAATACTTGTGCCAAGCGGGCGATCCAAGTTCACTTCCTAGTTAATGCATCACCAGAATGCTCTCAGTGGAGAATGTGTAAGAGTACTTAAGTTTCAGTAGAAAAATTAAGTTGTGGTGATGGCTACGACTGTTCTACATCGAGAACGAGTTGTGTCGTTTGCTCAGTTGATTGTTTTGATACACTTTATTGTGCTATCGCGAGCAAGGTAGCGCGGTGGGTTCTCCGTGCTCTGAAAGTTCGTCGAGCATCATATCTTTCTTCTGTGCTCATCGTGAATTAGTCGGATCAACTGGTTGCTGGTCTTCCTGTGAAGCGCTTGAAACCTGAAAAAGTCAGTAGGTAGAGGTTTTCGTCCATTCGTTGTCCTTCATGCGCATCATGTGCATGACTTACCATGTCTTCGATAGTCTGGCATGTAGAAAGGTATTTTTAATCTTCAATCATTAACGTAGGTGAAGCTTCAAAACCCTTCTCTTATTTGTGGCATACGGGGTACTTCAAGCATCAACCTTTTGACTGCACATTCAATAACGCCGAATGATCTTTCATCTTGCTCATGTAGCGACCAGGTCCTGATGCATATGCTAACGCAGAGATAATTGTTGAGTTGAAAAGTAGGCAATGAGCTTTACGTTCGTCGATCTCTTTACTTTGTTCTCGATGAACTGAAATGCTCTGCAAGTAGCTCTCTTCTTCCTGCTCAATTTTGGAGTTACGGCGATTATCTTGTTGATTTCTCCCCTAGATACAGCAAGTTGAACATTAAAAGATCATTATATCCCCAAGACCGACTGTCTATTAACCTCGGCATGCTTCAGTATGATTCTTGATTTTCTTCTTTGAGCAGAACACGAGGTGTTACATTAAACTTTATTCGATAGCTGACGTTTCGTCAGTTCGCCTTCTTCAGAGCCACTTTTTATATGTGTTCCACTGGATGATCCAAGTGGAGATCACCGGAAAGAGAGAAGAGGTCTCTCTTTCCGGCGAACTGCCGAAACGTCAGCTATCGAATAGAGTTTAATGTAACACCTTGTGTTCTGCTCAAAAAAGAAAATCAAAGATCGTTATATCGTTAAGCGTGAATGGAGCATTAGGAACTCATTCCTGCCTTAAAAACAACGAGTTCCTTGAATAAAGTCAAGAACTAATCATTCTGAAGACGTTGAAAAAATAAAAAATGCTTTCGCCTGGCTAATGCTTGGTGTCATAAGGATGATATCAGCGGCGAAACGGAGATGGCTCAATTGTCGACCATCAATTTTCACTTCCATATTGTCCTCGTCTAACGTTCAAATGACGTTTTGAACAGTGGCAGTGAATAAATTCATTGAGTTTTTATCGCTTTGTAGAACACATTTTCTTATGTCTATACTAAAGTCGTTATGAAACAGCGGTCTTTTAAATGTGAAATCTTTATATTTCTCGCAAAATATCGCTGTACGATGAGCAGGGCCGCCGTTGTTGTCCACATCCCCTGTGACTGCTTTTACATCCGCTGAATCAAAGGCTTTCCTTGAATTGACGAAAGGGAGACGGAGCAATTTTTTGTACTCTTGTGACACTATAATGAATCTTCTGATCGTGTGTATGTGGTCCATTATTCCATTTCCTCTTCAATAACTTGTTTTCCCGCATGACTATTCTTTGTCCAGCGTTTTATTAAAGCTGCTAAATAGGACTCGAGAGAAGATTTTATAGAAGAGAAACAGAAGGCAGATTGGGAGATAGCTCGCGATGTCATGGGGATCGATCTTTGCAGACAATAATGCGGTTGTATTACTTACTACCGACTATGATCTTGCATTCAGGCAGATAACGAGCAAAGTGCATCAATGAGAACTGGCGAGAGGTACTCCAACTGTCCCGGTTACATCTTGTTTGAATCAAGTGTTGCTTTGTTCTTTAACGACAAAATAGCGTGGGCAAGTTTTGCAATAGAAAATCGATGAAAGGTACTCAACCCTTTTTATTCCCTGACGAAAGCGACCTGCCTTCTTAATAAACAGGTTCATCACTCTACTTCATCATCTTTGAGTCTTATATCGAAAAAATTTTGTTCAACACTAATGTAGCTCCTAACGTCTTTTTCAGACCAATAGTAAGCCTTAGTGATAGCACGCTATTTTTCTTTGTTATAATTACAACGAATTGAACTTTTCATGTGATGTTATTTTAGTCACTTTCGTTTTCTCTCTAATGGTTTTAACAGAAAAATGAATTCTTTTCACAGATGAATTTTATTACTGGCTGTACGGTTCCGTGGTTTCATGCGAACGGTAACGAATTTTTTTTTTTGTATCTATTTTACACGTTTCGTTATCACTTTTCACTGTGCGATCACGATCACTTCTTGTATTTGATTCGTTTCCTTGCGCTCATTTTCTACAGACATCTTTGTGTATTTCACGTATTGTTTCGAGTGATACTTAAATGTTTCGTTTTCATCAAAATGTCGTGGAATGCTGGTCAAGACGATCCCTCTGACAGTCCTTAAGGTAGTCGCGCTAAAGTGTTGCTTAGGTGTTTATTGATTAACGGCAAGTAAATGTTATTGTAAACAGTAGAACCAGGGCCCCTCACCTTACTTTTCGATACACCACGTCACTCACCAACGCTACTTTGACACCGGGAATAAAATTTGAAGACAGTAATACTTTCGAAATGAAGCACGCTTGAGTCCCTTTTCCTATTATTCGCAATTTTCATTCACATCAACTTGTATTTAACATGCGCGCACTGTTCTTATTCAATAATTACATTTTAGGGGATAACATCAGACGAGTAAGTTGAAAACCTACTTTATTACGTGTTCGGTTTGATGAATACTGCCGTTAGAAATCCGTAAGCGTACGATCTACTAGTGAAACCATATAATAGGCATAAGTTTCATGTTGGAATTGCACGGAACTTGTGTACGCCAATTAATCAAGCTTCTTGGATTGCCACTGAGGTAATTGGTTAAAAGGGGTCTATCAACAACTTAGAGCTCTACATAAATTGAGTTTTATTATACGATGTTGTGTCTCATTTGAAAAAGCTTCTGTATGGGGTATGTAACATGAAAGGAATTCTATGCTAGGTAGAGTTTTAGCCATATTTTCTGTGACATGAAGTTTATCAAGGAGGACCACAAAACTGCTAATTGTAATCTATAAATCCGAGGGACAGCGGTCGAGTGGTTAGTGATGCTCGGTGCGGCACTGATCTCTTCAACAATCGCCAACAGCCAATCACCGAGTGGTTCAAGGAACGCCCCAGCCTGACTCTTTTTGAAAATGCAAGAACTGCCCGCCCAATATTCTACGACACCCATAAGAGAGATGGAATCTTCAAGCAAGTGATGAGTACGAGAGGATGATTCGAATACTAGAAGTACTGCGGTTCACACAATGAATTATGAAGACGGATCACTTAAATAAATTGAAATAACTAGTGTCTGATTCCAACGGTAGCACTGGAGTAAGCACGAACATAACAAAGAGGTTCTTTTCTGTTACACGGAAACTAATGAGGAAGCGACTTTTTTTGCTGGACAAGAAATCTTCACAAGAATGTTAGGAATCATTCGAAAGACTAAATATCAGACTACTGCTCTACCTGCTCGTTTCTCGAAGGGTTCTTAACATAGCGCTGGAGCACTCAAAATAAAATTATGTTTCAGTCCTCTGCGCGCTTGTGCTATCACATAGCTGGAAATACGAAAAGCATATTAACGTGTAGAGAAGATCTTGTAGTATGAAAGTCATACGATCCTATGAGTTCTTTTAGGGATCGAAAAATCCTATATAAACACCAAGTCGTACCACATATGTGAGTTGCGCTAGCGTGATCGATTGGCTGCGCAGTGCTACACGGCCGGTACCCTACACCCTATTAACAACCAATAAGCTGTGTATGTGAAACCTAGCTTTATTTTCCTTACCACACTACAGTGAAACGGTCTCTTAAAGAAATAAGAGCACGTTGGAATAGTCGACTCCTACGTTATCGAATGATTGCTAAAGACAGAGGAACAAAGTCTGTCCTGTGAGAAATATGTGTGTGTGTGTGTGTGTGTGTGTGTATAACACGAATGTGTTCTTTTTACTGCGGCGCGCAAAGAAAATGTTTTTAGAAAAGGAGCACGGAGCACAGTAGCAAGCTTTCGAATGATTACTAACACTCTTGTGAAAACTTCTTGTGCAGCAAAAGGAGTTGTTCACTCGTTTGTTCCCTTTCAACTGAAAAAGCCAGCAAGAGGCAGTGGGTACACGTCTAGCCGTTGAAATGATATTTAGCCAATCAAAAAAATAATGATTTAGAATTGAATAGCAGAGAGGTAAGATAGCGCATAGACAAGATGAACCGGCAGTGAAACAACGAGCTTCATAATGCCAACTCGCCAACTCAACAGGCGCTAGCTCGATCGTTCTTTGCCTTCATGGGTTCCTCCGGAGTCAGAAAAAACGACATCAAAACTTGCTTTCAACTAGTTCGATATACCTCGCGACACTCTAATAAGGCTGTTCAAGATTACGCGGAAATCCGGCAACCAACATTCGACGGTATTCATTATGAAGCTGGAAATCCTAAAGTAGCATCAGAACCTGTATACAAGACGCTCAAAAACCCTTATGGGCGGTAAATACTAAGGAGCCAGCTGTATGCAAGAAGTACTGAGATTTACACATCATGACATGTGGTGTCCGATCATGCAAAAACAGTACGTGATTGACGATCACTGCTGTTTTTGGCTTATGTGTCTTCTCAATGTACCATCTCGACTAATTTAAATGATATCTCCCGATAACTTTAAAACTTTCAGATTTTTTTACTGATTTAAAAGTGTTAAATGAACAAATTTTGCCTCTTAGCGACGCTTCAGCATTTGCATCTTTCCATTAAGAGGCTAATGATCTGTACAATATCGTAATTTGCGTTGATACTGGCATTTCTCGTTTTGAACTTTCCAACTCTTTCTACTTTTTGGAGAAGAGAAGACATATGCGTTGAGAAGACATTCCATTCCAGTGTAAGATCTTTAAATAGCAGCGTTTCCTTTAGGCAAAACTTGAATTTACTAGTATTTTCTATCTCAATAATATGCTTACCCCATAAGACTTCCACGTCCAACGTACATAGTGATGTTTACTGAATTGGAAATCCCGTAAATGATCAGGGTCGTCATGATAAAGCTAGTAAGCTTCACATTTGCTCTTTACATTTCGATAAAAACGAACCGGATACTCTTTTAACGTACTTGTGACTGTAATAATGACGTTGAGGTGGCCAATGATGACTTCATAGAAGTGATGATATTCTCTGATGAACTTATGCACATCCATATAGAACATCTTCATCACGGTTGCGCCAGAGCTAACGGAGTCTAAAGAAGTTAGGCCAAGACCGGCATCCACTTACGTTTTCAAAATCTTCAATAATCAATTCACTTCAGTAGTAGTTTGAAAGATATATATAGTTAAGCTTGTTATGGCGAGAATTTCAAACAGGAAAACTTCGCTTATCGTACATTCCGAGAGAATGCTTTTTGGCACTATAGAGGGTATCGAATATGAGGCGTTTTCCTTTTGTCTCAGCCAGTCCGATGATGCTCTGCCTATTTTTTTATTTCAGTGATATCTTGCATTGTATTTATGGTACTAAAAAGGAAAAAAAACAAACATAACGTGTAATTTTATATATTCATGGCGCTGACTTTAGCCACCACTAGACCTTTTCGTAGCAAAGCGCATTGGCATCACACCATCAAGGCCTTCGTTCTGTCTTTCTCTCAGTTGTGCTTTACTCATTTCACGTTAGCCGTTGTTAAGAAGAGGCATCGTGGTGCTTGCTTAAGCGGTAGTTCGCACGATCGACCTTTCCCATAAGGCACATTTTTCTTAACCGTAGATTTCGCTATGAATTCGAACTTATATCGTCACTAGAAGGATTTAAGATCTGGAAATGGTGTAATATTAGATGGGAAGCTAGGTGTCCTCGCATTACAACTTTTTAGAAGACAGTTCATTATACATACCCAATGTCACTGTTGCAGAGTGGTGTGCAAAACTTTTGCGTCAAGCCAAATTCGAACCCGCATTTCAACCTATCCGGTTGCGCGTGCTCTGACAGTTGCACTAGCGTCGCCTGTTTTGCCACCATTCTTTCTACGTTGCAATGAATCTATCTGATTGTAATCAACCATTAGAGATTTGAATTAGGTAGTCGATATCAACATTGAACCCAGTCACACTGATAGGGCGAGATTGATGGCAAAACGGACGTCGTAGTGTAACGGGCTAGAAAACAGGCCCTCGGATAAGGTAAATTAAGGGTACCGAGTCCCGCATGACGTAAAAGTTTTACACACCACTCGACATCATTAGAAATGTTTATAAAAAAATTTCGTTTGATCATCCAATTTATTAAACATCAGCAAATCAACATTTTGAATATATAATTCACCATTAAAGCCAATAGCTTTTCGCCAAATTTTTGGTAATTTCTCGATACCTTGGCGACAGAAATCTGGTTTTTTTAAAGCAAAATGCTCACACATGTGCCATATCCCATCATCGACTTTGCAAAGCGTCCTACCGAAGAATGTTGCAGCTACCGACACCGTAGTCACTTGGAGCATCATCTAAGCTATACGGTGAATAAATAAAACGTTTCCGCCCTAATTCTTCAATCTTTTGCAATGTTAGACGCTCAATATCTGGACAAGCGCTATTTTGACGCCACTTTGATACTGATTTTGACGTGTTGGTGTCCTTTCAGGAGACTTTGGAAACCAGCTCTATGTAGTTCGTAGATCAAGCTCCTTGTGGCTATGTGTTCTACAAAGTTTTGTGTCCTTCCGTGACAGAATGACTCAAGTGGAACGTTCAAGAGATGTAGACGACTTAGGTTTTGGAGCGTTTATTCCGAAGTAAAAGCTAGCCTTATACAGTTATATGAAATAAAATAACTTACATATTCAGAACCTCGAGATCACTACCTTTCAAATGACACAAAACGCGATAAAAAAGACCCGGAAACAAATCTAGTTAAAGTAACAAAAATCAACAAAAAAATGTACGATAAAACTTAGATGCCAACCTAATATGATGGGAGGGACTTTACAAGGATATTTTTGTTGAAACATGCCAAAGCAGTGAATTGTTTTTGAACAATTATGCCGCTTATTATTAATATTATTTTTAATCGCTGGACAGAGGTTTCCACTCAGACTTCCAATAACCATCCGATAGCACAAATCTCAACGATCTCAGTGACACTGGTTTTTAAGAAGGGCGTTTCAACGCGTTGTTGCTGCTAAAAGATTATTGAGTTTCACACTCGGCGCCGTATCAATCACGCAGCGCAATTTACACATGGCGTGAGGTGAGCGCCGAGTGTAAAACCAATAATGTATTGGCTGTAACGACGCATTAAGAAGTTTTTATCGAAAGCTACGGATATCCTTGATATTGCAAGATTTGCGCTATCGCGCAGGTTTAGAAGCCTGAGAAAAAGCTGTGTCTAGAGAAAATTACTCAGATGTGCAACACAGTTTTGTTCTTGCTGCTACAACTCGCAAAGAGGACTTTTTTGAAAGAGCAAGCACATCATTGAAATCTTCGAATTCAAGCTACCGATTGGTTATTGAACGGAGGCGTCTTGATGCCAATATTGCAATATATATGCACGTGCCGGTGAATGGCGTACACCCCGCATAATGAAATACAATCTTGATTGCAATGTTTAAGCTCAATAAAGAGCTTCCTTAGATAAATCAAGAGCAACATTAAATTTGCCGAGATTTGCGTTATCGAAAATTGCTGAATTTCTTGAGGAAAAGCTTTGCTCATCGAAAGATGCTTGAATGTTAAATAACATTTTCTTTCCACTGTTATGCGTAATATAAGACCTTTCGAAAAATAAAATGCGCCATTTCATATCTTCGAGACTTAAGCTGTCGAATTACTGCTAAAATGTCTGAAAAGAGTACAAAACACTTTTTTTAATGTGGGTGCTAATAGGTGAAGTACCGTATCAAACACAATGATAAACGCGCGCTCTTCCTACTTACTTGAGCTGCATATTAGAAATACCTTAACATAGATTTCTATTGGAAATGTTTGGTTGTAGAAGATGTGCTTTCAAGCTACGTGTTGGCAAGACAGGCGGTAAAAATGCACAATAAGGGCGAAAAGTTTGTTTACTTCCTTACAGGGGCGTAGTACTACTGCTTGAAAATGAAGGATTTCAAAAGAAGTAATCAGTCTTTTTAGCAAAAAACCTTTTCAAATAGATCATTTGTGATATTCCATTCCTTATGTAACAATAATATGCCTTTGACTTATAAACTTTACCTAGATTACCAATAAACCAACCATGACGCTCAAGCGGCGCGGCAGCATTTTAGGCTTGAAATGTGATCTTCATTTCGCTCTTACTGCGTTTTATGATAAGCTTTCAAAAATCCATTTACATTATCATAATCTTCGAAATCTCTGCTATTTAATAACTAATAGAACTTTGCTGAGGAGCCATATCAAGGCCCTAACTGAACACATGAATGAAATTGAGCGTAGAACACAATTTTATTCTCCCTGCTACAGCGTAATAAAAAGACTTTTCAGAAAGTTAAGCATATTGTTTAAATTGTAGAGATTTCAGCTTTTGAATAACTGCCTAATGTTCAAAAAAAAGCTTTTATGCAGCGAGAAAGGCCTTCAAACACTAGTGTGCAACCTTAGCTGGTACACGTCGTCCCTCAGGGGTTAAAGTTACACAAGACATCGCGTTGTTTTCAAAACTGACGAAGGTGTGCTCAGTTCTAGCCTGAATACCTGCACAATCTCGTTCAAAATTGATGTCCTTCAAGATCATACTAATAGCCTAAATTAGAGCAAACTCCGGTCAAAGCCGATCACTAATATAATAACTGTGCATGTTTCGAAACTCTGCATAAACGCAATAAAATGGAACTAAATTTTATTCTGTGTAACAAAAAAACAAATCGATTTTTATGGTATCACTCTGTTCTTCCATCCAATCAATATGTTTCCAAAATATCGGCAATAATGTTTTAGTGGGCAGACATAACTCTGCACGTTACACAGCAGTTGCTGAGTTCGATTTCCTCCTTGTATTCATCTTCCATAAAGCTCTTTAGGCATTTGTTATGTTGTCCTGGTGCTTTTTGAAGATTCCGTCTTCGTCATGGACGTCATAAAATTCTTCCCTTGCAACCTCAAAGGTCGTCAGCCTAAGGCTTTTTCAAATGACTGTAAGAGAGTGTTGAGGGAGCGCATCGAGCCAGTTCCTCCGATTGCGTGCAACACCATCCACTGCGCCATAATCATTTTCTTTGATTGAGACCTATAAATGCTCAAAAAGAGGAATAATTTAACACAAAAGCAGGTTACCAGAGTCGTTGCTGATGTCTGAACACCGCAAATGTCGGATCAAATAGTGAGAAGGCAGATTATAAGATCATTAGTGAAACAAGTGGTGAATGGATGAGTTCAAAGAAATCACCCGATAGCCGACAATTGGTAATATATTTCACATCACATTCCTAGCTTTGCCTACGGCAAAAGGTGATTTGCCTCAGAAGCTCACTTGTAAAGGAATCGATCATGGCCCAATCACATTCCACTAATCTTCAAGAGCTGACACAATGCTATGGAAACGTAACATGAGTGACTAATTTTGCGTAGAACTTCACACGCAGCATTAGAGTACACTATGTTCACCTTAATTTTTTCATTCAATAGAAGTTAACTGATAGCATATCTTACGCCTTCATGAGGCCTCTTATGGAACTTCTAGAGTGCTAGACACGTGTTTCGGCCTTTCAGCCTCAGCACGGTGCCCTTCGGTTCAATCACTTCTTATGAGGAGATATCCCTCTTTAATATAAAGAAGCCGCCACTAAATTATTTACAATCTGTGTACGGTGCAAGGATCACCGTGGAGTTCTTTAAGAGTGATTGATTGCCGATTGCCGTTCTCTTGGCTAACGGTTATATCGCCAGTATACACAGCGCGAAAAATATCTGCAAGCCTTTTCATTTTACAAATCTTAGTGCTGATATAATATTTTTTATTCTTAAGCTATAGATAGTAGAAATCAACGTGTAGCGTTCGTTGAGTTGCACAAGACGGGAATGACAACGGCCGACATTGTTAAAGAGTCGGTGACGGGAAATGTTTCAAAGAAACTAGAGGGATTGAAGATCTCCCTCGGAAAAGTAGTCCAATCATTTCGTCTACACCGGAACGCAAACAAAAGATGCGTTGCCAAGTTCAGCAAAATCCGGAGCATTCGATTCTCAGTATGGGTCGGGAAGCTCGAGGTTAGCAATTGGAGAATCCAGAATATTTTGAAAAAGTAAGCTGAAGCAGCACAGCTAGAAGATTGCTCGTGCTCATTTTATAGACAAAAGATGGAAGAAGAACGGCTTTCAAAAGTTTGCAAAATGATTCATTCGATCGTTGGTGGCTCGTTTGTCGGAGGTGCTTGCACGGATGAAAGAGTATTTACAGTCAGACCATCTCACAGTTGCCACAGTCGATGTAAGCCTTTCAAAAAAGGCCCTGTTGTTCGCAGTTTGCAGTTCCCAGACACGAAAACCAAAAGCCCGCATATATTTTCCGTCCTCTGTGATGGTGTGGGCCGGCACTGCGGCCACCGGAACTACCCCATTGATCGACATCAGCGGAAGCGTCAAAATCCACGCTGCCAGCTATAGGCAGCAAGTTTACGGGGTGTACTGGAGCCCTAGAGTACTCAACACCTTGGCGCCGACGGATTTATGCATCAGCAGGTCTGGGCTCTTGCTCCTCTCCACTCCCCCCCCCCCCTTCGGCCTGTTCGACGATCCTCATCTTTTGAGATCAGTTTCCACGCTTTCAAGGTAAGGGCCCAGTGGATTCGTGTGGTCCATACTAGAGAAAAATGTCTCGGTTACTTGCTACACTATCGCAGACAAGATTAGAACGGCTTTGACACGCGCTTAGGTCGAGATTACGGTGGAGACGTGTGCGGACATCTTTGGAAATCTTGCATAAGCGCCGTCGTATATGTAAACAGGCCAAAGAAGGCAAGTTTGAAAATTTTTCATAAGATTTTTTGCTTATTGATATGACTGCTAATCTAATGAATGTAATTATTCTTTCAACTGACTGAGTTCATTTGTTTGTTTCGTATTTTTTCAACGCTGTAATATGTCAAAGAATTAACAGAGCGTTTTAGGAGTCATCACCGGTATCACCTGTCGTCCCGTTGATCTCTGAGTAACTCGAGCGGATGCCAGCAATTCATCCATTTTTCCCTATCGCGTGCAAGAGTAGCCTAGGGAGTCCTCCTTGCTCTACAGATTCGTTGAGCATCATACTTTTCCTCTATGCCTTTCGTGAAGAAAACGACCATCGGGTTGGCGGTCTTGCTGTAGAGCGCTTGATGTCCCGAGGAATCCAATCGGTAACAGCTCTCGTCCATCAGTTGTCGTGGAAGCGTATCACGTCTCCGGCCCACCTTATTTTCGATATCCTGGCGTGTAGAACGGCGTCTCTGATCTTCTATCTTTGACGTAGATCGGAACTTTGGATCCTTTCTTTCATTTGTGAGATACGGGATACTCCTAGCATCGATATTTCGACTGTGAGTTCAATAACGCCAAGTGATCCTTCATCCTGATTGAGCAGTGATCAGGTTTCTTCTGCATATGTTAGGGCAGGGATAATTGTCGAGTCGAAAAGGTGAGCACGGAGTGTGATGTTCTTTGACCCCTTCACTACATCTTCGATGCTCTTAAATGTTCCCCAAGCTACTCGATTCCTCCTGCGCAACTCTGGAGCTAGGTCGTTCATCGTGTTGATTACACGATCTAGATAGACGTAACTGGAGCATTCGGAGACTGCCGTTCAGTTGAGCGTGATTGGGACATTCGAAACCCATCCGTTCCTCATGAATTTAATTGAAGACCAATCTTTCCACAGGCGTTATCGAAATCAGTCAACATTCGTTTCGCTTGGCTAATGTTCGGTGTTATGAGGATGATATCGTCAGCAAAGCGAAGATGGTTCAATTGTCGACCGTCAATTTTCACTCCCATTTCGTCCCATTCTAATGTTCGCATGACGTTTTGTAGGGTGGCAGTGAATAGTTTTGGCGAAATTGTATCGCCTTGTCGAACCCCTCTTCTTACGTCAATGGTGAAAATGTTGTAGAATGGAGATATTTTGGTTGTAAAATCTTTATAAAGCTCACGAAGGATTATTATGCACCGAGTAGGGACGCCCTGGTTATCCAGAGCCTCTATAACCGCTTCTGTTTCCACTGAATCAAAGGCTTTTTCAGATCGATGAAAGTGAGACAGAGTGGTTGCTTGTATTCTCGTGAAACTTCAGTGAATCTTGTAATCGTGTGGATGTGGTCCATGGTACTAAATCCTTTTCGGAACCCTGCTTGATCGCATGGCTGTCCTTCGCTTCGTCCAGTGTTCTGTCAATGCTCTTTAGGACGACTCCAGTGAAGAGTTCATGGACAAAGTACACCAAGCAGATTAGGCGATAAATGCCTGTGTCGTGAAGGTCTCCCTTGAACAACAATACGGTCTTGCTGGTTTTCCACTTAATAGGGAGCGTGCTTTCTGACAGGTAGAGAGTGAAGAGCCGAGCCACGGTGTTGATGAGAAGTGGCCGCAGGTTCTTCAGGTGTTCTGGTCTAATCCTGTCTGGACCGGGTGTTGTTCTGTTCTTCACCAACGACATAGCATCTCGGATTCTGGAAGGGAGGACGGGTGGAACGACATAGTCGTCCCATTCAATTTATATGACGGTAAGAGGACATTGCTAGCGAAGAGATTCCATTCGAGTAGTATTGGTGGATGATTTTCTCCATGGCCCTTCTCGAAGCTGTGAGTGTCCCGTCAGGGTACCGAAGTGCAATCATCTTGGTCTTATAGTTGGCGAAGCCTAGCTAGGGTTTGCGAATGCTCTTCCTTGCTTTTGCAGCTTCTGCCATAACTGCTGCTCTTCTCTCATTGAGGTCTTCTTTTATCGCTTCTCTACAGCGTTTCGCAAGTTCGGACGTAAGGTTTCAGTTGCCTGCAGCTCGTACGATTCCACGTTGACGTATCAACTCGAGTGTCTGCGGAGACAAGCGTCTCTTCGTGACCTTAGGACACTCAGCTTTCATAGCGCTAACGTGAAGATATTCAACGAGTCGATCGCATTCTTTGACGTTGTTGCCGACAACGGTATCTTCCCAAGAGCCGACAAATGATTTGAATACATCCCAGTTTATGGTAGTTCTGGGGCTTGTTGTTTGAATTTAGCGGCTTTCTCTAATTTCTCGAAAAGCGGAACGTTGCGCAAAAGAGGCGATGGCCTGATCCTGTGTAGAACTTAGGAACAACAGTGACATCGGTCAGGCAAAACCTTCGATTTACTGAGATGTGATTCATTTCGTTGTGGTACTCTCCAATGGGAGACTCCCACGTCCATCGCTGATAAAGAGGCTTTTGCAGTTGCGCGTTACCATGGATGGTTTGGGCTTGTCATAATAAATTCAGATAGCCTCTCACCCTTTTCATTCCATTCTAGTCCATGGGTCCCTATGTGACGTTCTTCAGACGTTCTTATAGGTCCAGTTTCTGCGTTGAAATCTCCGATAAGGACCTTAAAGAATGTATGATCTTCTCTGAAGAATTTTTGAGGCCCATATAGAACGCTTCGATTTCGTCTTTGTTATAGCTTGATGTTGGTGCGTAAGCAGCGGCGCTGGTCAAAGCCGGCATAGAACCACATCGTTTCAACCGTAATCGTCCGATACGTGTTGTTAGTTATTCGAACGAATCAATGTTCACGGTCAAATTCAATTTGACGAGGACGCCAACGCCGCCGACGCCTCTGCGATCGCATGTACCAAGGAACAGTTCTTCTCCGGTGTCATAAACAGCGTGAAAAGCGTGGCTCCTTCTCGTCTCAGCCAGACCAATGATGTCGTACCTTATTCTTCTTGCTTGAATCAATAGATCTTCTACAGCGGATTGGTGAGCAGGGGTTCTTGCGTTGTAGGTACAGATCGTCATTTTAGTCCGTTTCGATCTTGGCAGCCTAGTTCGGCCCTGAGATTCTAGCAGCCTCTCCGTACTCGTCCTACTTGGCTCTGCCGTACCAGAAGCTCTTTCGGGTTAGGGGATTGAGGCCCATATTTGCTGCCGTTTTTGGCATTTTGATACCCAACGTATAGCTTGCCAGGCTCTAAACGTGGGGGCTGGGTGCTTACGAGTAGCTTACCAGTCTCTCTCGGAGGAGCGGGAAGAGCTTATTAGTTGGAGGCGACTCCTAACCGCCTCCCATGTACTTCCCAGCCGCTTGATTGCAGGCTTTTAGCCGACTTGACTCGTAGATATAGAGTTTTTGTTAAGTCGGCCCTGCAGAAGCAGGGATGCTCTCCCCTGAATACACCTGCGTCTCTGGAAAGCACATGGTCGCTTTTGGTTCGCGTTTATTCCCCTATCCACCACCTGGGAACGCACGACGTGCCCTCGCGACTAACCGGGCGGGATCCCTCAAAGGCAGAGGTCTGTAGTTACGAGTCATATATATATATATATATATATATTTATCGGTTTGTGGACGATGAGATTCATTACGACCCTCAGTTGATCGCAGGCCGTTCGGACGATTACGAAGGGTTGTGGTGCTCCATTATAAATTCGGGTGAATTAGTTTTCAGAGAGGTACATTACCATCAAGACGATAAAATGTCACTAATGAGATGTGTATGAATGATTTTAGCAAGGTTATCGCCGACGTCTTCCGTAATCTTTCCTTGTTCTCTCACTGATGAGATTCCTGTATGTATGATTTTAGCAAGATTAGCGCTAATGCTGTACAAAATCCTTCCTTTATCAAAGAAGGAAAATAAAACTTGCGAAAAATATTATGTTCCCAGCTGATATTGAGCATTTTTTTCTGTTTTCTTGGAGTCTTTGTAGTCAATCGATTCCAATTCCTAACGGATTTTTTGGTACATGAATGTATTTCGATAGCTATGAGCTTTTTTGCAAAAAAATTGAATACTATCGGGAGAACTTTTGTAGACGTATTCCTAAAAAGAATACTACCCAAATATCAGATAAAACTTTACTTTTGGAAGCAATTTTTGTCGCATGCAATCTCATATCAAGGACTGCTCTCGTAAGCGCTTGCTTTTTTTTTCCAGAAAAGGCTTTTGTCACTGTATTATTAACATTCATTCGACAGCTCGAAAAATGGTAATTTTGAGACCAAGGTTCGTTTTTGAAAGGAGAGATCTACAGTCATCATTAGCAGCCTCACCATGGTTACATCCTGCGAAATATGCGATCTCGTTGTAGAATATAGATTTTCTAAACTATACATTGGCATGATATCTTGTTGCGAAAGTAGAACTGCCATACTTTGTGGACACGCTGCAACAGCACCTGCCAACGTTTTGTATCGATTGTGGGAAGAACAGAAGTGTGTACCCAAACTGTGGGCAAAACTTGGTGCGCTGAGGCAGCGGTAAAATGCGGAATTTCATTACCTGCTATTCTCCTAAAGACAAATGTCCTTTTTTGAACAAATTCTTTGCAATTCATAAAGAGCAAGCCATCTCTCTGTGCATACCATAGCTATGATCGAAGAATTCGTACGAAATTACTTGTTGATACGAGAAATGGGAATCTGGAGTGCACTAATAATTTAAGAAAAATATTTAGAGTTACCGATAAAGTGAATTCGCACGCAATACGCAGTACTATTTTTGACAAACTGCTGATTAGTTACCACTTTTCAGCCAGTACGATGAATGTTATGTATATTTATGCAATAAAGTATATGGAAACTGAATAGGCGATGAATTTGATTGGATTGTGAATAAGTATAGAAGAAATATGATAGAAGTGCTCGATGAAGGTTTTAAATATAGCCATCTCATAATTACTTGGCTTTTCTCTTTGAAAAGTGTATTATAAACGGAGCAATTACGTTTTCTCTAATAAACATAACCGTAATGAAATCAGTTCTGGCATTTTTGGCCATTTATGACACAGAAATCCCATTGTTGACGAAAAAAACTATAAAATTGATTAGAAAACTACCACATTAGCCTTGGAGCAGGCGCCGACAGCCTCTCTTCGTAGCCGTCTAAGCCGCTCGCTAACTGAAAAGGGCTTCAATATATATATATATATATATATATATATATTAATATATATAATGTATAATATATATTCAACACCTTCAGCCAACTACTTTGAGACTCGCTCAAAATTAATACGTCCTGACAACATATTTTAGACCTTCCATGAGGTCTGTTATGGAACTTATAGAGTGCTAGACACGTGTTTCGGCCTCTTAGCCTAGTCAGTGGAACGGCGCGTTCCGTTGAAGTGAATCTCTTATGAAGGGTGCACCTCCTACATATAAAGGCATATGTACCGAAGATTATACACTGCACGCACAAAATGAAAATATCTTTTTTCACAACAAAGAAAACAAATCACTACATGCTCGATGACTCCATCACGTGACATTGCAATGATTGACAGTCGATTGCTCATGGCTGCTGAATTTGAAAGAACCTTTAAATGCCTATTCACGACCTCGTTTGAAACAATGTAATCCGATACTTTTATTGCTATATACTTTGGGTTCCGCACAGTGAAAGAAAAGCTGTGAAAACGGATTGCTAAAGTCTCTAAAAAATAGAAATTAATGATAACATTGATAATTTGAGGCATATTTGTTCAAAAACAATTCATTCCTCTGGTATGTTTAAACAAAAATATCCTGATAAAGTCCCTCCATCATATTAGGTTGGCATCTAAGTTCTATCGTACTTTTTTTGTTAATTTTATTTATTTACATTGGATTTATTTGCGGTCTTTTTTATCGCGTTTCAAGTCATTTGAAAGGTAGTGATCTCGAGGTTCTGAATATGTAAGCCATTTCATTTCATGTAACTGTGTGAGGCTTGCTTCTACTCCAGAATAAACGCTTCAAAACTTAAGTCATCTGCATCTCTTGAACGTTTCACTTGGGTCATTCTGTCACCGAAGCTACACAAAACTTTGTAGAACACATAACCACAAGGAGATTGATCTACGAACTACACATAGCTGGTTTCCAAAGTCTCCTGAAAGGACACCAACACGTCCGTCAAAATAGCGCTCGTCCGGATATTGAGCGCCCAACATTGCAAAAGATTGAAGAATTAGGGCAGGAACGTTTGATTTATTCACCCAGCCCAGATGCTGCTCCAGGAGACTACGGTGTCGGTAGCCGCAAAATTCTTCGGTCAGAAACCTCTTTACCAAGTTGATGATGTGATAAAGCACCTGTCTAGGTGTCATGCTTCAAAAGCGTCAGAATTCTATCGCCGAGGTATCAAAAAATTACCAAAAATTTGGCAGAACACTATTAATTTTAGTAGCGAATGATTTGAATTACAATGTTTACTTGTTGATTTTCAATAAATTGTTCTAACAAGAAATTTTGACGGAACAAAACTTAGTTACCAACCCAGTAATACACCATTTAGGGATCTTGAATCCTTGCAGTGACGTAAGAAGCCCGAATTTATAACGAAACTATAACGATTAAAGTAAAGTGCTCCATGGGTGGGGTCCACCGCGCGAAGTGCTGCGCAGACGAGCAGGGCGATGCCGCTTTCTATCAACAGCCTGCATGAAAGGAGTAAAACGCGACGGAGGGAAAGGCAGAAGGAGGGCCTTGATGGTGTGATGACATCGCGCTCTGCTACGGAAAGGTCTAATGGCTGTTCAAGTCATTGCCATAAATAGGAAACGTTCCACGTTATGCTGGTATCTCAGCACTTTACTTATTACAATCACAACTTAAATTGCTGTTTAAATAAAATTTAGGCAGAGCATCGTCGTAGTGGCTGAGACATAAAAACGCCTCTTATTCAGTACTCTCTATGGTGCCAAGAAGCTGTTCCCCGGAATATGCGATAATCGAAGTTTTTCTGATTGTAATCCTCGTCAAAACGAGTTCAATTATGAATATCGTTCGAACTACTAATGAAGCGATTTTGATATATGTTTATATTTTGATTTTTAAAATTTGAAAATTTAAATCAAAAATTAAAAATATGAAATTAGAAAGCGTAGCAAATTTTGCTTTAGACCTATCTTCTTCAGACTCTATTAGCTGTGACACATCCGTAGTGATGGTGTTCTATATGGATGTGTGCAAGTTTTTCAGAAATAATTGTCGCTTCGAAGGTTTCATTGTGGATTTTTTGGTATATAAGAATGATATCTCGATGCCAAGGAAACTTGGTCGCTACAAAAAGATAAGGTATTGCTGCAGTGATTTGTGAAGACGTGCATTTAGTGAAAAGAAGACAAGGTTGTCTTAAAAATCTCCGCTTTCATTGCTAGCCGTTTATAGAGCAGTCACATTCTGTGAATTATGCTCCTATATCTGGTATCTATGTACTTATCGAAGACTTAAATGTTTGAGCTCACAAAAAACAGCTTCTTTTCTAGAACTCTCCGTTCTGTTTGGGTCTTCCAATTATTCATTGGAAATAAGCCGCATAGAGTCTGTCATATGATAGGAATACGCGTGGCTCAGGTAAAAGAAGTTGCGAGATATGCCGAGAAGGTATATGTGATTACAAAGCAGTCCTCCATGTGGTTCAAATTTGGATCCTGTGTGTTCTTCCAAAAAGCCTATAAGAGCTCTTAACGTAGATGTTTTAAACTCATGTGCGAGAATACTGACATCAGAATCTTACCCGTAATATTTTGTTTCTTAAACGTGCCCAATGAACTGTTATATATGCCAGCAAATACAATCAGGTGTTTTTTTATCACTGTAAAATAGTCTACCCTTTTTACCAATGCCCAGACGACCTACAAGGATTACGTATACCGTACCAAATCTTGTGCATTCGCCGTCTCTATTGTTGGTCATAATGTGCAGTTTCTTCCAGGCACAAACGGTCATAAAGTCGGTGACGGTCTGGCTAGCGTCATAGAGTATTTTGGACTGCTTCACTTGCTGCTGTCTGACTGTCCAGTTATCTTCTGCTTGAGGATGGTTTGAAAGCTGTACTTACTGCGTTGGAAATGAAGGGTAGGATGAAGAAACCATATATGCATCAAATTTCTCCTGTGTGGTAGTCGCCTTTCCTCAATTTGAACCCGTGGAACTCCCATTGTTTTGCAGTCATTAGAAACAACTACTTTCGCACTAAATGTTGGAGTTCTACGTTCTGCTATTTATGCCGACACTGGTAGCCGGTCATAACATGTTTTGATAAGTGAGCGTTTTATGTGTGATGGATAAGAGAGAAAGTAATGAACTATTATGTGTTTGTTATTTGGTTTGTTATACCACTCTGTGCTGAAGACATTTTCTGACAAATTGACTTGAACTTTCAAAAATAGACAATTTGCTTCCGAAATTCTTTTTGTGAGTTTTCGTTTATTCTGAGTGTTCGTTTGACAACTTAGAACATTCTTCATAGTTTACCATTTCTTGAGTGGAGCAAATAGTAAAACAATTACCTATATAAATCATGACCACTTTTTTTTGACATTTTGTTCAGCAGGTGCGAGGTTGGTAGTAATAGTAGTAGCAGTACTGGTAGTAATAGTTATTGTAGCAGTAATAGCACTCAGATGCGTGACGTTTCAACAGTTTCGCTTTCATCAGAGCCTACACTTATGTTGTTTGAGATGATTTGAATATATCTACTGGCAGTGGCTGAAAATTGATTGTTGAAGCTTTCACCTCAGACATAAAAAGTTACAGCAAAGCTTGGAGCCATTCAATATCTCATTGCCAACCATTCCCCTTGTGCAAAATAATTCAGGGACTATCTAAAGAATAAGCAGTTTTAACACTTTCGAGAGAATGATGATCTCTCGAGTAGAAAAGCCATACATGTTTGTAGCTTTTACATGCATCGTACGGAGTACGGATCTCTTGCATAGCGGCATTCAACATGTTGCTACGAAAGGCATTCACGTCGAAAGACTCCATTACCCACACTTTGTTGGAGCACTCGTTACATAGTAGATTCAGGAACATTTAGGTGATTGTAAAATGGTATGGAATGTATTTTGCCAGTTGAGTTATTAACAGGCTTATGAACCATGTTACGCAAATCTTGAGCCGGTCTAAACCACTGATGAGGCGTCAACGTTCAACTTTGAGGGGATTGCTACACGCAAAATCATTAGTGGATACTAAAATGCGAGTTATAATGAGTAAGCATAAGACAAGACATTGATTAATTATTCAAAAGTTGTGGGGTACCTAATGATTTTGATACAGCTGAGATTGACATTTTGAGCTCCATGTTCAATTTTCGGTATTGACTTCCGGATCTCATTTGGAATGGTGATCTATAGAGAGAGGGATTCTGAGACGTTCCTTCGTTATCCCAACATCTAGCTCATTCGAAATTGCTAAGAAATACGACTTCCCTTATCACTAATTGATACCTGAATGATTTTGACTTTTTTTAATTCTCGAAAGTGCCTCATGCCACGTCGTGTGCTGTTGTGAGGTTGGAACTAAACTTTTTTGCGATACTGGTCGAGGATTCTGAAAGTTTTTTTTGGAAAAAAAGCACAAATTAATGACCAATTTGCCGCCAGTGTCTTACTGTCTAAAGAACACTTCAGGAAAGCGTGTTTATAGTGCTTCTACTTCTTGCTATTCACGATTGTTTGTTGATTCAAATCTAGCTTTCTAACGGTGCCGGTCATAAAGCTTGTACAAAGCGCACGTGATCCTACTCATAGTTTTTTGCAAATAGGTACATTGCTGCCAAACTTGGGCTCATTTTAATAGAGAACGCACACCCTCAGGGAGAGTCAGACGCCTAACACGATGATTTTTATTTTGTCTGGCAGATTATCAATCATAGCTCAACATTTAGAGCTTTCGTTAACAGTATTTAGATGTTATTATAAAACTCATATATGTTTTCGTTCACTATAACTTCAAATTCTCATCTTCAGTGTCACTTCAGCACTTGACCCAACAGAGTTGCAAAACAAAATTGCACACTCATGATTCTCCTCGAAATACGAATTCCCAAATTTTCAAATACGAGAAGATTTTTTCCGAATAGCACTCCTCCAGTTGAGCATACATTTTGCTTTGCTTACATTGAATGAGGAAGGAATAATCTAACTCAATGCCCGGCATGTGATGATTGTCTTCTGGTAGACTGAATAATTCGTAAAGTTACAATTGTTTTATGAAGGTGCAGACGAATTGATGCTCATGACAGCGACGGATAAATCGTTCGTTTCGCTGGTTAAGAGAATTTCTTCGCTGTACAGATAACACGAAGTAAGAACGGCTACTAAACGATGCTCAAAAAGAAATGGACAATTCGCTAGCAGTGATTGAAATACGCCTAGACACGAAAAGCGCCAACTTGTCCGTAATCAACTATATGATCGTTTTTGCGGAACGAAAAACTGCATAATTTGCCGTAATGCTAAACAGGAGACCGCATGAGATCTGGTACGTAGACAGTACTTGAAGAGACGGATACACCACTTGCGTTCGTATAATACAGCTAGTGTTTAAACCTAAAGCCTAGTTAAACACTCTCTTAAGCAAGCACAAGGAACGAAGACATAACGGATAGAATTTTCATACCTGTATCCTCCTTTCGCATGGGCGCATGTGGCGCAGTGGTTAGAGGTGCTCTGCGTCTCACACGAGGTCAGTGGTTTGATCTCGCGGTCATGGCTCACCGAATCGTCCATCCCTCTGGGTTCGATAAATTGGTGCCAGACGGTCGCAGACTTGTCTGAAAGGATAAGCAGCACTGACTCGGTGCAGCGGAGACTACCGTGAGTCATTGTAAAAGGCCAGATATGCATTCAATCACCTCAAACGAGCTCAAAAATTGAGCACGAATGCATGGCGTATCCCTCAGGGACTGATCATCACCGAGAGCTTAATCCGTTACCCTTTATATCCTCTCACAGGAATTCATAGCATTTGCGGGAAAAATTTTAAGATTACTTGAACAAACACGAAAAATTTAGAAGTGGACCACATGGAGGAGTGTCTCGCACTCACTGTGACTTCAAATCATACCACAGACTATATTTTCCGACTTGGACCAGCCACATCCCAATCATATTCAAGACCCTGTGCTGCTTGTTTTTCCTTCAATGTTTGAGTCTTTTTCTTCAGTCAACATTAATGACAATTTCGTTCACCACCAATATTGCCACCTACCTCTTGTCATTGTTAGCCAGTGAGTGCTCAATCACTTCTTAGTCCTTATCTGCAGATGACAATATATTTAGATTGTAATCTTTATATAGGATAGTTCTTCTGAAAATTCCTACAATACTTCGCAATAGTGTGTGAAGATTTGACAGTTTTTGCGAAAGTTTAATGGTATAAGTGACGAAGGATAATCATTAGTTGCACATGGCGGACCAGGAGAACTCTAGTGCACGTGTTCCTCCAAAACCGTTTGCATGTGGTCATACTTAAGCTTTTCGAAAAGGCAGAAACTTCGATACATTTAGGAAACATCCACAAATACAATCAATAAAAGATTACCTATAACACACATAATCAGTGTGCACGAGTATATGCAAAATTGCAACAATAAATTGCGCTCAAGGTAAAGTATAAGTGGATAACAATTAATGAATAAGAAACTGATCCATGGCATCGACTGTTGTTTTCTTTCTTTTCTTTTTGAAATTATTTTGAATGTTTGTGGCGAGGTTTTAAAACACTCGATGCCATAAATCAGTTTTGCTCTACCAGCCGAGATTCATCGACTGAAAAACGGTGATGGACCAGTGTCATTGTACACTGTGTCGTCACCATATACGCCTCCTTCTTGGCTATAATGATGGGCTTAATGTGGGGCGTGGGTCACTGTCGAAAAGGACGAGACCTCCGAAACACCGGTGTATGGCCCTGGCGTACCAACCTCGCTTAGGCTTCAAACATTCTTTTTTGGAAATAAATAAACACTCATGGAGCGATAGAATAAGATATTCTATGATTACATTCGGGTCAAAACTTCTTGAACACGCAGTCGAAAAATTATTAAGAGATGTCGATTAACTCAAAACGCACTCAATGTGCGGCTTTATTTTTAGTAAATAATCATTGCTTTGCAAATATTTTGGCAAGGTTCAACTATAAAAAGCCTTGCTGAAGTCTATTTTGCCGTAATCTACCAACTTCTATTCGCAAATTCCTCCTAGTGGCATTGAAACTTTGACTTTCATTTTAAGACCACAACATAGTGATGATAACGCCATCCATCTGAAATCGACCGTGTCTTGCTCCCAAAGTTACGCGAAAACCAGCACGACAGCACTCCCTGTCAACCGCAGTACCCAAAGAGTTGAAATACAGAGACATCCAAAATACATCATAAGCAGACTGGCTATGTGGTGAGGAAAGTAGACGGCAAATGCGGGAGGGAAGGGTGGAAACGGAGCTAGCGCAGACGTTCATCAGACAGACCGTTTGAAGATGGTGCTGCACATACTTAGTAATTGTACTGGCAGGTGCGGAACAAGCTATGAATGGCAGAACTATATTAGCAGAAGATATCTTGAAAAAAGTAAAGCGTTCTAAAGAACGGTAGTCAGCGAACGAAGTGACTAAAGCGGGGTGAATATGTAACTTTACTCACTGATGTTTCAACCCATCGTCTTTCCATAACCTCGATCATTCGATTCAGCTCGACTCAATTCTATGTTTCACACCTGCTTGTACATGCGATGTGGATCCTTGCAAGTACGTAGGACTGTATCACTTCATGTGATCCACCATTTGAAGAAGCGATGTCGCTCTGCAATGCATTTGAAATCCCACGATTGTTGATTTTGCGCATTTACGATCGACAAGAATTTTTTTAACCGCTTTCTCAATAATGGCATGATGTTATGACCATAGTTCTTACAATTTAGAGTGATATGCAAAACTCTGGATACTGGACGAGAGTTGGACAGCGTCTCACCGGTTTATGTGAAACAATGTCTTAATATACTGGGGCTCCGTTGTTTAAATCTGGCGGTTTTCCCCCTTCTCCTCAAAAAACGGAACGCGGCGCGAGGGAAGCGATGGTCTGATCCCGTATCGAACTTAGGAACAACAGCAACATCGGTCGATCAAAACCTTCGATTTACAAAGATATGGTCTATTTCGTTATGGCACTCTCCATTAGGAGACTCCCAAGTCCATCGCTGAGTAAGAGGCTTTTGGAATTGCGAGTTACCATGGAAGGTTTGGGTCGTCATGATAAACTCAAAAAGCCTCTCACCCTTTTCATTCCATTCTAGTCCATGGGTCCCTATGTGATGTTCTTCGGACGTTCTTCTAGGTCCAATTTTTGCATTAAAATCTCCGACAATGACCTTGAAGAATGTATAATGTTCTCTGAAGAATTTTCCAAGGTCTATATAGAACGCTTTGACTTCGTTTTCGTCATAGATTGATGTTGGAACGTAAGCAGCGAAGATGGTCAAAGCCGGCATAGAAGCACATCGTTTCAACCGTAATCGTCCGATACAGGTTGTTAGTTGTTCAAACATATCAGTGTTCACGGTCAAATTCGATTTGACCCGGACGCTAAAGCTGCCGATACCTCTGCGATTGCATGTTCCAAGGAACATTTTTCTCCGGGGTTATAAACTGCGTGAAAAGGATGGCGTCTTCTCGTCTCGGCCAGGCCAATGACGTCGTAACTTGTTCTTCTTGCTTGAGTCAATAGATCATCTACAGCGGATTCGTGAGCAAGGTTTCTTGGATTGTAGGTACAGATTGTCATTTTAGCCCATTTGATTTTTTCAGCCCAGTTAGGCGCTGAAATTTCAGCAGCCTCTACGTATTCGCCCTACCTTGCGCTGCCGTATCAGGGGCTCTTTCGGGATCAGGGGAATGAGGCCTAAAATTGCTACTGTTTTTGGCATTTTGATTTTGCGTATAGCTTACCAGGCTCTAAACGTAGGCGCTGAATACTCACGAGTAGCTTGCCAGTCTCTTTCGGAGGAGAGGGAGGAGCTTATTTGTTGCAGGCGGCTCTTAACCGCCTCCCATATACTTCCCAACCGCTTGATTGCAGGCATTTCGCTAACTTGACTCTTAGAAATAGAGTTTTTGTCAAGTCGACGCTGCAAAAGCAGGGAATTCACCCGTCAATCCACCTGCGTCTCTGGGAAGCACACGGTCGCTTTTGGTTCGCGTCTATTCCCCTATCCACCACCCGGGGCGCTCTACGTGCCCTCGTGGCAAACCGGGTGGGATCCCTCAAAGAGGGAGTATCCGATGTTACAAATATGTATCCAATAATGTTGAGTGGTATGCAAAACACTGAACGTCGAACAAAATTCGAATAAGTATTTCACTCCTTCCAGGGCGCGTGTTAACCACGCACAACCGGCGCTTTATTGTCCTATCACTCACCAATGTGGTTGTGTGCGACAGAATCGACATGGAATTTGTGTGATCGAGGTTCTTATTAATCCATGAATCTGAATTGGAATAACGTTATGCTCACGATATGACCACAGAGTTTAGGTGTTGCTATCGGATTTGCGATCAAGAAGATGTGGAACGAAAAAGGTGCGCATCTGGACATAATGGAGAGGGTCAACTGCAAAGCATGATGTACCACACACGGTATTTGTTTCTCTATTCAGCGTAACTTCCTACGCTCTAGGTGTCGACGATCACCTTTTATCCGTTTTTAACGCACTGGTACCTCGTGAGCTGTTCTCGCACTATTGACTGCCGCTCCGCATTGCTTCGCAGTTTACTGGGACCTGCTGCAATCGCGTGCGCCCCGTTCCATATCCGGCGGTTATTTAATTGCGTTTACAACATTGAATTAGCGGCTTTGCAATACTTTATGGAGAATTTATATTTGCTAACATTGAATAGCCTACAACAAATTTTCGCAACAGTGTACACGACACTCTCGAAAAAGCCTTTCATAGTGTGCAACTGCTTCGCAGTTTATGAATTCCTACACATTGTTCAGCACCATTTTTGGAAAATAATTGCTTATCCTATTGTACATTAGGAAGCACTGGCGTTGTTTCTACTGCCGATAGCCTTACTAAAGCCTCTTTCGTCATACTCCATATTTAAATGGTTATAAAATCCTTCAGTGATCTAAAAATCTATATTTCATCATAAAGCTACCACACTGTCGTTGCGCCTAGGCAGCCGGTGACAGCGCTGCGTGCCAGGCAAAGAATTGACGTGTTAACGAACGTGTTAAAGTTTCAATTAATGTGCCGGTTGAGGTGCAAACACCTATAACCTATTGAATTGAGCGGACCCAAACGGCGTGTACGCCTGCGCATAGCCAACTCCACCTCCCCTGCCCCGATTAGCCGCCGACAGTACCACATTTCATCGCAGAACCCTCAGATACGTTTTGGACTAAATCGCGCGCGATATTGCAACGAGTGCTGTAGTCGGCGACTAATCGGGGTACAGGAGGTGGAATCGTTCCCATGCCGGTGGACACGCCTCGTTTGGGTCTGCGGAAATCAGTCGGTTAGTACCAACAAGTGTCAAATGTTTTCTTCCTTTAAATGTTTATTATTTGGAGTTGATTCTGCACTTCCTGGTAAACAGCGATCAATGGCGTGTACAGTTGCCGTAGAGGAGTCAATAGGACAGCACTATAATAATCAACTAAAAAGTATTTTTGAAGGAATTCTCTTCAAGAAGATTATGCACTACCTGATTTTGTGATTAGTAAGATTCCAGACCTTGTATCGTGTACATTGTGATAGATCTTAAGTTTGTTTTCTTACAAAATTACTGTCGGATTATCCTGAAGCTCATAAAGAACTTTTAGAGATACTGACAAAACTACGTAATGAGGAATTGAACCATCACGATAGTAGCGTTAAGTATGACGGTCTCAAGGTAATTATGATAGAATACAATTGAATTTTTTGAGATCTGTTTATTATAGATGTAGAACAAACTCGTGTCATTCTACGATCCGCCCGTTTGGAAAAGACTGTTTGAAGAAATACGTTTATTTAGGCACCAATGTTTGATGTCTTGAAGTGGGTTATTCAAACTGGATGTTAAGGTGCAATCTACATTGCGAAAAAAATCTGATTGAGCTTTATTGTTTAGATGGTTAGTATTTGCATTAAAAAAACCAATAAACGGATCCCGTTGGATTTCTTCCACGCAAAGTAAACACTGATGAGTAAATGTTTCGACTAGGAGGGGTCCACAGATCATACCTCTACCTTCACATGTGGAGTAATCAGTAATAATAGTGTATTCAATAATGTTGAATGACCAAGGCTAATCGTTGCATTGCTCCTGTTCCATTATCATCATGTAACTGCTAAGAAAGGGCTAGTTAAAGAATTCTTGCCGAGTGATAACCTTTCAAGGCAATGGTCCCAACCCTCTTGATTTTTAACCCTCAGTGTGTTGCGTGTAACAATTGCATAATGGGATTAGACGCCATTGTTAGTCGCAACACGCTGGATTTGGGGGCGCAGACGGTTGGGTCCATGGTTCCGAAGGGATTAGCAGTGCTTCTTCAACTTTATTTCACTTTAATTTTACTTTGCTTCATAGTTATCTTGCAATAAATGCATTTATTGATACACTATCTAATTACTGTGGAGGAGGAATCTCACGTCAGACATTTTGGGGAAAGGGAATATTCTTTTGAAGTGAAATCTCAATTATGTCCTGATCAAAGGCACATTTGACTAATTCAGACGGTATAATACAAGCGTTAAGGGAGGAAGAGTACTGCTATCTTCATAGCGTTGTAATTAGCATTCAAGTGTTCAGTGGGAAGGTTTGTTACAGAGAATAAATTCAAAACAATATAGGTCACTTTAACTCGGATTATCAATCATTACAAGTGTCTTCTTTGTATACGTTCAATCGTATATACTGTGCGTTAATCGGAGTTATCGTGCAAAATTTCACGGCATCGTAATGGTAGGCTCTGATAACGCAGAGATTGAATGTTACCTGCAACACCCGTGCAGCCATTTCTTACGCCGCGCTCAAGGGTCACCAAGCCTTCTACTCCTCCGGAGTCAGTGAATTTTCACCACACTTTTCTGGGAGGATAATAACTACTGATTTGAACATCGGTAGGCCACTCAGATTCATCTTGAATTCCACATATGAATTCAGTCACTTCTAACGATTCTTCATGAACGTGATTAAGTAGAGCTTTTATCAGGGATTAATCAACGCCGGCAGTTTAACCTTTATCTTTTCGTCTTATTGGTTGTCATGTTTTGTTACCGCTGACGTCATCCTTTAACATCACCATAAACTGATCTCCACAGTCTGTCGACAAACTGCGATGTCGAGGTTAGCACAGTCAGCAAGAAAGTGACGCTTGTGTTCGATCATCTGAGGATTTGAGAGGTTAACCATGAGTTTTTTTACACATAAGAACTGGCAACGTGTTATCAGCGTTTTTTCGCCGCATACTGCGAAAAGGACCAAATGATCAATTCCTGAAAGTTGCACTGCATTCGTCTTCAATTCTTAACATTTGAGATGATTAAATGCATATCTGGAATTTGCAATGACTCGCGGTGCCCTTCCGCTGAACCGAGTTAATGCTTCTTATCCTTTCAAACAAACACTACCAATTTACCAACCTACCACTGCGCTACCGGTGCTCCTAATATAGGTAAGGAGTTAAAATTGCACAAATGAAAAACACTCTACTTACTTTCTGATTATGGAAATATGTTAACCGGTTAACTTTCACGACCCAAACTGGACGTATCCTCCAGCGTGGAGACGACTCCACCTCCTCTGCCCCGATTAACCGCCAACTACTACTTTTCGTTGTAAGACTGCACTCTAATCAATCTCATATTTAGCTGCGGGTCTTCAACTAAATGTAGTGCTGTAGTCGGTGACTAATCGCAGCAGAAGCCGTTCCACGCTACTGCACACGCTCAACTTGGGTCCGCGGATGTCAATTGGTGCGCATTAAGGAGATAATAAAACAGTAGTAACTTGATAGATGCATAGTGTTTCTGACTCGAAATACTCGTCAAACTTGTGACAGTTATAGTACAGTGATAACTGCCATCTGACTTGCTCGATTCAAAACAAAACAGACAATTCTCCATATCGGTTTATTATGTGCCTTCGGAAAAGATGAGACGCGGATTGATTTCTTGCAGGAGGCCCACAGTTTAGACCATCACAACATGCGTGGTACGTAACTGTGGCACTCCAGTGCATTTCCGAAAGCTTTTACTCTGCTAATAATAATCGCACATATAGAAAATATAATAATACGTCATAATTCGACACCATTTGTACGTCGTAGAGATGACTGAGTGCATATCTGCTCCATTACATTCACACATTAGGTTTAACAAGTCAATACTATCATCTGCTTTAATAGGACTGAGATTTTAATTCACCAGCGTCAAAGTGATCGGTAAAGCTCAATGACGGTAGAGCGTGGGATTGAACCATAAACGACTCGTTTGATACATGGCATTTCTAATTGCTGTGCCGGACGCCACAGGGCCTAAATATGTGCGCATACGCCGTTTAAGGCGGTGCGGTAGGCATCTTGACGCACACGCATCACTGCCGCCACCCGGGAGCGGTCGTTGTCATCGTCACTGCGATCGTCGATGTAGAAGACAAGTGATTTCTTCTATTTTTAATTTTTGTTCACATCCTTTATCATTTTTTTTCTCATTTTCTATCTTTCACATGTTTTTTCATGATGTTTCCTATTATAATTCCGTTTGTGGTATTATACCCATCTGTGGGGAAATCCTCTTTCAGGGAATGGGCTTAAGTATTCAATACTACCTACTATCCTCTCAAATAGATTTGAGGAAGGAATTTACCGGTGTCAGAGGGTTCCGTAGAGCTCAATGAGCGTCGAACGTGGGATCGAACCACTAAACACTCGTGTGACACACGGCTTCTCTAATCGCTGAGCTGCACATGGCTGCCATGTCTGGACAAGCGAAATGAGCGCAGGACAGCCGCGCGTAATATGCGCGTGCCGCCGTTGCGGCTGCGGCGGTATGGTAGCGCCTTGGCGCACTCGCGTCACTACTCCCACCGCGTGTGGTCGTCGTCGCCATCGGCGTCGATGTGGAGGACAGTGTTCCTTCTACTTTTATTTTTTATCTTCACACTTTTTATTCCTATTTTTTATTTTTAATTCGTTATTTTCTGAAATTTTTTCAACTTTGTGTTCTTTTTTTCTTTGGCCAAACTGCCCATCTGGAGGAAGTCCCTCTTCCGAGGAATTGGTTCTCATGCTCACGGGATCTAACTTTTTTTGCGACATTCGTGTATGATATGAAATTTCCTATACTTGCATTTACTAGGAAATATATGAAACGGCAACTCTGGGATCTTTTGGTGTTCTGGTTATCTCATTATTGCAACCGTGACTCCTCGGCTCTATTTCAATCACTCACATGAATAAAAAGGGAGAAAAAGAATCATTTAGTAGTCACTTGATTATTATAAATATGTCCTTTGCAGAGAATTCAAGTGGTACTCGATGAAAATCATTGGGAACATAGGAAAAACCACCCGAGCACAACAAAGTCATTCGGCCCTTGTAGAAAGTTGTGGTCCTATCAGTTTCCAAAGTATTTCTCAAACTAATTACTTGAATAAGATACGAGCACGGAAATTACGCTTAGGTTCCGAGCTTAGCATTAGGCTGAGGCTTGAAAGATTGATGTGATCACAGCTCTTCACTAGCGTCAGTTATTCTGATGCAAACGTGGTTACTAATAATGGTTTTCGATCTCAAATCTTTGTAACTTTGTTGTTTTTCATATTCCATGTTAATTAGAGCTAATTTTAATCTTCTATTGATCGGTCTCAATCTTTCAGAAATCGCTGTTAATTTCACAAATTTTTGAATATTTTTTCTTTCCTTTTATCTTACAAGCTTACAGATGGTTTTCTCTATTTCGTGTAGAAAATGCTATCTTTCTCAAACTGCTGTATACATCTCCTATATGAATTCTATACTAAACATAAATTACGTTGTTACCCATTTCGAGGTGGCGTGTAATGATTTTCAAACGCAGCTCTTTGAACTGGCTCTTTCAAACCATTTGTTCAATGCTCCAACTTTTTCTCCTTTGATGAGCCGAAGGGCAACAGATCGACAATCTTGGGAATTTGATTCACTAATTACTACATCGATACTGACATAAGTGACATCACCACGTGACAACGCTGTGTGATTGGGTCGTCTCGAATAAGTTATTCAGGACCTCTGGTTGGAGTTAATGAGTAGAGAGATTTCGATCGCCTCATGTTCAGCAACTTGGCACACTTGACTTTTCCTTATGTTGTTTTCATAACCTTCTACAATAAGATATTCCAACAAACTCCTATACCTTTGATGTTCCTGCACCTATGTGCTTATAGCAACCTTTGCCTGATATTAGTAGAGGTGCAATGCCACTCTTCATTCTCCAGTTTATCAATCTATATTTCGCTTTTGCCGTACTATCAATCTGTCGTTTATAAAGAAGCTTGAGCACTCTTCTTCCAGCTTCTGACGTTGTAAATATATAAATACTACGATGTATCTCATAGTTGGATCAGAAAAACAACTTACTATTTCGATAGATATCCATCAGTTCCACATGCTTACTTATCTGGTAATGGCAGCGCCGCAGATTATGTATCTTTAGATAAAGTAAAATACCAACTGATGCTGCGGTCCAGACTGACCGGAAGTCGATGGCTTACGGAAGTTATGAGAGCATGCAACGATATCTTCCAATCGACCATTTCGAGACGTCACTAGAGAATTCAATATATTCTGTTGTCATTGTGGAAGGCATTGCTAAATGCTTCTTTAACAGCTGTAAAACATCGACTTCCAATCAGTTCGAAGCGCAACATTAAGCGATATTTCACTACCCTCAAAATGTTACATTTTCGGCGCCGCTGTTGTTGTAGGGGGCGCTGTAGGAGCAAACCATGGGGCATATGGCACTAATGAGGCGTATCAGAGAGCCGAAACTCTCTATGAAACTAGCATATCAGACCTCTGGGAGGCTTAGAACATTCCACCAAACTCCATTAAAATTTAGGGTAACAAAATCGCCGGTCTACTCGAGAAGCGCGCTGCGCGATCAATCAGGTGCCATCCAGGCCGGGTTAATATTATTCCAACTTACATACTTTAGAACATTGCTTAGAGTCCATAGAACTTACTTTGTGATATTTCCAGGCTTTGTTCTTCTCACTGATTGCAAGCCATAATGCTTCGCCATTGGTATACGTTCAACCGTGGTATAGATCAACAAAGTCCCGCATCACTACAAGGCAGCGAAGTTGTTACCAGACTAGATTCGAAAGCCATCCGCAGTCTTTAGGACCGATGAAATTTTTGCACGGCTACACAAGCATTGGCCTCAAGGCAAAAAGAATCAACCGGCATTCAACGCATTCGTGACGAAGGCGAAATCGGAGTGGAAATCGAACCTACATGCGAATCCGAAGACCCTGGCGAATGATGAATGAAAAGAAACAAGCTGAATATAAAAGTTTTGCAATCCCCAAAATTCGAATGAAATTGGTCTATTTGAAACAAAACCATGAAATTATAATGATTATGGGAAGGGATCCGATCTTTTCAAAATTCTACTCTGTCTAGAAATTGGAAAGTCAGCTACTAATGGCAGAAACATGTCAGTTTTGAGCAACCAAAAGTCTACTTGAAACTAAAAAAATTACTTATAACGTATATCAGTATTAGCAGAGTGGTGGCACGAAAGGAACCCAGGTTGTGCAGTAGTTAATATGCGCCTTCGCAAGGGGGAGACGCGGGTTCTGCGCCCGCCGGAGGCTCAGAGTTTTGCTCATCACTCAACATGCTTGGGTTCGTAGCTATGACACGCCGACACATTTCCACGAAGTTTTTCTCTATCACTAATGATCACAAATATTAGAATATATAGAGAGGCATAATCACGCATATTAAAATATATAGAGAGGGCTTCAGGTACGTCAGATACGATTCTAGGGATACGTCGCGAATTCGAGTACGTTAAAAACATCGTAGAGATGACTAGGTGCATATCTGCCTATCACATTGGCATGTCAGGCATAACAAGTCGGTACTACTATCTCGAATAAGTCTGCGATACCGATTCACCGGCGTCAAAGAGATCGGTAAGACTTCATGACGGTGGAACGCGATTTCGAACCATTGACCACTCGTGTGTCGCATGGGATCTCCAATCGCTGAGCTACACGTGCATGACATCATACCTGAATAAGTGGATTGGCGCAGCAGGGCGTAAATAGGGCGTGCGTGCCGTTGCGGTGATACGGTAGTAATGTTGACGCGCAAAATTTGCGTCAACGCGGAATCTTGGCGCATACGCATCACTATCGCCACCCGGATGCGGTCGTCATCGTCCTCGTCGGTATGAGAAGAAAGTTTCTTATTTTTTATTTCTTATTTTCACTCTTTTCTGCATTTTCTTTCCATTTTTTGTTTCATACTTGTTTTTTTTTATTTATTTGTTCTATTTCGAATTTTCTTTTTGATATTCTGCCCATCCGGAGGGAGTCCCTCTTCCGCGGAATGGGTTCCCATGCTCAGCAGCTCTAACTTTTTCCTACTTTCATGTCTGTTATAAAAAATTGTGATTCTTGCGGTGACAGAAAATATTTTAACTGCACACTCTAAGAGCGATTGGTTTTCTCTTTTTCAGTTATCTCATCATCTTCGTCATAACTTCTTCGCCCCATTTCCTTACTTATTTATATAGAAGATGATGAAGAGGTTCACTTCGTAGTTACTTGATCGATATAAATATCTCCTCAGCGTCCAATTCAAGTGGTAATAGGTGAAAATTATTAGGAACACAGGAAGAACGACCCGAGCACAACACAGTTATTCGGCTTTTGTGGAAAGATGTGGTTGCATCAATTTTTGAAATATTGTTTGAATAAGATGTTACGAAATCACGCTTAGGCTTAGGCTTAGGCTGAAAAAAGTCGATGGGCTCACAACTTTCCACTAGCGTCAATAATTTCGATGCTGACGTGGGTATTATTGATGGTTTGCAATTTTGAATCTTTGCTGCTTTGTTATTCTTTCACAACCTCTAATGTCTGGAGACTCAGTTTAGTCTAATATCGATTAACATCAATCTTGCAGAGATTGCTGTTAGTTTTGTAATTTTTTTTACTTTTTAAAATTTCTTCTTTTTGTTTTACACCCTCATAGATACTCTTTCTCTACTTTGGCATGAAATTGTACTCTTTATTCATAATGCTCTATGCATTTGCTATTCAAATTCTACACTATGCATAAATCATGCTGCTTATCTGCCTTGAGAGGAGGGGGGGGGGGGTGGGGGAAGGCACGTGTACTGTTTTTTGCGCACGCGACTCTTCAAATGGGTTCTTTGGTATCATTTGTTTGAAGCTGCCTAAGCGTTTTTCCCTGAATACTACATCAATACTTATTTCAATGCAATGATTAACGATCCTGTGTGATCGGTTTGTTTCGAATGAATATTCAGAAGCCATGGTTGAAATTAATGAGTGAAACGATTTTGATCTTCTTATATCAGCAAATTGACATCCTCACCTTCTTCTAATGTCAATTTTATAATGTTCTACGATGGAATTCCTATCAAAATCCTGTCCCTTTGATGTTCCCATCACCCATTTGCATAATGCGATTTTTTGTCTGATGTTAGCAGAGATAGGTGATAATCCCTACTCTTTATTTTTCCTTATCCATCTATTTATTGCTTTTACCATGTTGTTAGTTTACTGTTCATATAAAGGCCTAATTCTCTACGTCTAAGACGTGACGTTGTAAACATGTAGATACTACGTTGTATCGCGTAGTAAGGTCAAAAATAACATAGTGTGTATATGAATGCTCTATCAATTTCACATGCCTACGGTTTACACCATCTACAGTTAGCAGCAGCGCCGAATATGTATCAATCTAGACGAAGTGAAATATCACTTGATGTTGCAGTTCTGAGTGATTGAATGTCGATGGCTTACTGCTGTTAAGAAGCTTACAACAATACCTATCAATCGATTATAATTGAGACATCGCAAAAAAATTTAATATAGTATGATTTACAAGTGGAAGGTATTGTTAGATGCTTTCCTAATAGCCGCAAACCATCGACTTCCAACTACTTTTCGTGCAACATCATGTGATACTTCAATTCGTCTAGAGTGTTACGTCTTCTCGCCTCTGCTATTAGTAGTAGTGGTAAACCTGGGGCATATGGACTGATAAGGCATTCGAAAAAGCCAAAGCGTGCTTATGCCATGGCACACCAGACCTCTGAAAAGCTTGGAAAATTCTATCAGAGTATAATAAATTTTAAACGAAGTCTCAAAAACATAGCCAATTGGAAAGTCCATTCGAATGTAGTCATCAACTTCAAGGCTCATTTCTTCATGTCAAGACCTCAACTTCACCCCTTCTCTGCAATATTTCTTCATTGATGTCATATTTGAGACGTTTTCATATCAGACTGAATGAGCAGCTATAGTTTTGTCGAATTTCCCACTTAATTCACCATGACTCCTTTCTATCTGAATTCTCCTGACTCCAAAGCATAGTTTCTTTGTCGCCGTCGTTATGATATGTGAAGAGTGTCGCTTCTGCTCACCGAAATTCTCTTGATTGGGTCACATGAGCTTTCAGATCTTCTAGATATTCTGTGAATTGCAAGTACTTTATTGGTAAAGATGGACAATTTCAACAAACAATTCGGCGCTTCGGAGTGTTGTGCTTTTCTATTTTATATCCAAGTGCTCATGAAAAATCTACTTTAGAGGCAATAACTTCTCAGATGTACAAACCACAGACTGGTATTTCAACACTGCAAGAAGAATTGGCGAAAGTAAATTTAGCTTATTTACATGCATTTTTTGCTTCCCGTTAAAAGTTCCTTTTTACTTTTATCAAAAACCATGTGCAGCAAGATAAATTGAACACCGTTTTATCATAGTCCATATGTTATTCAATTTTTGGAATTTTAACACTTTAGATTTGAGTTATTTGTACCAATCTGTCAAGTGCCACTTGCGGATTCATTTGCCATCAACAAACAGCATTTAATCTGCTGCGCAACTCTCATCATCTAGTTATCATGTCACTTATCTGTGCTATCTGCACACACTTTCATATAACGTAGTTTCCTTTAACTGCATATCACTCGTTCACTTCAAAAAACTTGCAGTAAATTTGTGGACACCTTCACTATTTGGGTTCGTTTGTAGCATACTGAAGGAATCAATGGCAGCAACACTTTTGCAGAACATTCAAACGTGCAACGTGTACATTGGATTCTAGCGTCAAACGAGATAGCAAAACTAAAATGTTCATTTCTTTATATTAGAAAAAACAATGAAATAATTTTGAGGCCGCAAGACAAAATGAAATCAATGATAGACGTTTTGATGACTTAGCATTAAAAGAAACACAATATGGCAAATTATTAGAATCGCAAACGTATGAACTTGAGAACTGAGAGCTGATATAGCCAGTCAGAAGCAAAAACAGGTAAATACTAAACACAGTTCAGATGTAGCAGTTGTGACCAGTATAAGTGATTAGAGCCTTCTTTGTAATTTGCAGGCTGAAACTGGGAAGAAAAAAACCTTGTTCGTGCATGAAATGGAAGAAAGGAAAGCAAAAATTTCGCGCATAGAAGACGTTCTAAAAACGATGGAGGAGCAAGCGAATAGCAAGAAAGAACAGATGGCACTTGAGTTAGAGAACATGACAGTAAGTGTTTTCATTAAAATCTGATAGTCAATTTAAAATTCTCGGAAAGCTAATTTATAGAATGACATTCAACAGCAACAAGACATTATATCGAGGCTAAGAGAAACATATATGAGAGCTTCGGAGAACGTCAAAAAACAGGTTCTCTTTAACGGAATACTTTACGGATTTTTTCAAATGAAAATAACCTTTTTAATATCTATATATACTCATACAACTGCTATATCTAAATTATTCTTTTCTCAAATCCAACTATAAAAATCGTTGAATGACTCTATGAGTCTTTGCACATGAACAAATTGTTATTTTCGAAAATTTAGATCGAAAGATTCACCAGGTTGAAGCAATCTTTCGTCGCACATGAAAAGCTGTGCCAAAGTATAGCCGAAAAGCAGAAAGAATTATTGAAGTTGAAAGAACATCACTGGAATCCTTCCAAAGAGATCGAAGAAAAGAGAGAGAAATCTCTCAAAGAGGTTTCACTGTTCTTTCTATAATCAGATCGCTAATTACAGTTTTCATTCACAAGCCATTTAGGCAACATTTTCTTCTTATGTCTCAGTGAATGCTTTTCACACATAATTTTAATTAGTTTTCCAAATGCGGTGTTGCGTCAGCTATAGAACATTTATTTTAGTTATATTTATATTATATTATATTCTATTGTAGAGCATATATACGCATATATATATATATATATATATATATATGTGCGCGCGCGTACACCCATGTAATATATATAAACATTGATATACGCGTGTATACGCCTGGGTACATACATATATATATGTATATATGTATAAATATGCATATAAATGCATGCATGCAAATGTATATGTATATATATATATATATACGTAAATATATACCTATGCACATTATATATATATATATATATATATATATATGTATGTGGATACAGTATCTGCTATACGCTTCAAATATCTCTGTCAAACTAACATCACGCTTGCAATTTCCATAGTTTCTTTTCTTTATTCTTTTCAATTTTCTTTTTCCTTTTAGGCAAACATTGAAAGACAGAATGCTGACATTAACGCCGTAGAATTGAGTGCCGCAGATCTGGAAGAAAGAAATTGTAAACTTGAGGCTGAAATCGAATCATTGAAAGCTCAACTATCAGTTAAGACGCGCGAGCTTGAGATTGGGAAAGTGAGATTTCAGGTGAAAAGTTTGCTACAGTTTGTGCTAATTCAATGAGCATTAGGAGTTTGTATGCTCGTAAGGAAATGGATATCAGTGTGTAATTATATAGGAAAATAAGCAGCGAAATCTCGCTCAAGCAAAAGGAGATGGTTTCAAGGTTTTAATACAGGAAAAAGAAAAGCAATTACAAGGTCGCCGTAGAGATCTTTGTAAGGCAAAGATTTTTCGGTACTTTTCGGATATGAGGGAACAAAGGATTGTTCAACTTCAGCTGCTGAACAAGAATTTTCCTTAAGAGTGTTGATAATTATGAAAGCTTAGATTTTTGGCCAGATCCCTACGTGGCCGATTTTTCAAAACACGTTTCCATAACGCTGTAGCATCCAGGAAACAAAACTGTGTTTCATAGCCGCCGTGCGCTTCCATTTCTATACGCAATAATTCGCTGGGAACACGAAAAAGCTTATCAAGGTGTAGAGGAGCTTTCGTAGCATCTTAGTAAGTCATTCCATCTGCGGTTTCTTTCAAAGTGAAGAAAAAATTCCTAATTGAACAACAGTATGCCTAGCGCGATCGGTTGTCCCTCCTCATCCACTCCCTGCTTCCCCTTGCCTCATGGATTAATGGTAAACAAGCACGCCGAGAATGTAAAACTCAGTACTACTTTACTTGCTATCAGGTATTTCCAAAAAAATAACCATAGCGTTGTAATCATTAATACTTGAGCTGTCAAATGATAACTGATAGTCTAAAGAACTAGCTTTGTCCGGCGAAGTGGATTTAGAAATCTTCTCTTCCTTCCACAGCGCTATCAAATGAGCTTTCACAAAAAACAAACATTTTTTGAGTGCTTCGATACTTGTGTTATCGAATGAGTTTTATCACTCTAACTAAGAAGTTTTATTCAGCGAAATATAAGCGAGATAAGAAAAAAACACGTGCTTTTATCGAACATGACACGTGTTGTTATAGATCTTACATCAATATGAAAGGGTATTTTTGAAAAAAACCGGCTCATGCGGGGCTGATGTGGAAAATTTTAGCTTCCAAACAATTACTATCGCCCCTATGAAAAGTTTCTGCCCAAGGAATGAGGTGAACATTCATTTGTCCTCATGCAACCAAAAAGTACCGATTTTTTGAAATTTTTGTTCACGGATATCTGGTTCAGAAGATGTCATACGTTCAGACTGTGTGATGATTTTTCTAAGAAAATATTAAGGAATCAGCAACGAAGGTTGGAAACAGATGTGGGCAACAACAGAATGAAGTAGTCTCTACTGGAGACAGAAAAACAGACCGTCATAAGGTGCAGACGGAAGACGAATTGGTAAGCAAACAGATAAAGAATGGTCACAACGCTAATGAACTTATTAGTGGCTAAAGTCCTACAATGTGATGCTTATTATGCCAGATAATCATTTTTTGAGCCACGCATGTGGTCTATTATAAAAGGGCTGACTCATAGAGCTTGGTGCACGTGTTTCAACCTTGACGGTCTCATCAGTCCGTCGGTATCCTTTTCATCTTTTGCCAATTTTCACGGGGCACTCAGTTAACTATACTAAGAGTAGTAAGAAGAGTGATTATTTGGCATTTTGATATATGAGCGTGGTCTTAAGAAAACACTTAAAACAGAGGGTGTGATGCTTACAGTTCTGCTATGGGATAATCGACTGATATATCGCCTCAGTTTACAATAATCGTTTTGTGGAGTGATGTTTAGAAGAATGAAGTAACTATCTCTTCTCTACGTTTTTGAAATTTTCTAATAGTTTTTTTCAGACTGTGCCTCTAAAAAAGCAAAAGCAAGGCGCACAACAATACTTGAGCGAAGAAGTCAAGATATGTTCTCAGCCTAACATTTCAAAGACTATTACAAAAAAATGGAGGTGGAATATAGTTAAAGTAATTTTCGTTTCTGTATAATTTGTTATTTCATTAATATTAACCATTGTCCCATAGTACTCCACAGCCGCCTACTGGCCGTTCTTGACTAAGCAGACATAGAACAATATTCACTTTCATGTATGATACCTAGGTACTTTCATTGTTTATGGCTCATAGAGTGTAGTTAAGCTTTTTCTCATTACATACAATCTATACCATGTGGAATCTTGCAGTTAACATTTCAGGACAACAAAATCCAATGTGTTGAAAAAAAGAACGAGGTAAACAATGTCAATGGAGGAAGGAATGACCAGTCAGCCTGTCATTTGGGAAGGGAGATTCGTCCCACAAAAGCTGGATATGTTGAAGTTGAAGGCGTACGTCCATAAATTTGTTACTAATAATTCTGCAGAACTGAACATCAGTAGTACTTTATCACTTCAGGATCGAAGTTCTAGTCTGCGGAGCACCAAAACGCTTGCTTCAATATTGGCTGAAAAAAAAAGTACTTTTTCAAATATTTTGATTCAATGTATTCTCAAATTGTCCAACTCTAGTTTAGTACTTTTGTGATACTGAAACGAAGTTTGACGAGACAATTTTTCTAAACAAGTTCACTAGACTTTTATTACTCGAAAGCGTAGGTCTCGGAGATTTCAAAAATGTCTATGTTTTTAGAAAGACCTCTCCACAGCGCTGTATCAGTGGGAATAAAATTATGTTTTACACGCGTCGCGCCTTCACGCGTATTTTTCTTACCATCTGAAAATCTCTCCTCGCTTTTTAGATATTTCGAAATTTCCTCGTTAAAATTTCGAAAAAAGCTTTGCTCTATTGTTCCGTATGCTAAGGTTTTTCAATCTCATTTCTTACTACTAAATAAACACGGCAAAATGCCTACACTTGAACAGTCCAGTCCTATGCAATAAAAGCATATGTATGTGTTGAGGAAATCTTGGAGTGACAGTGTCATATATTTTATCTGAAGTTATCTCCAAAGCCAGAAAAACTTTAGATTTAGTAACAAAAATCGCGCGGCACATGTGAACCGTGCTTTGCGATCGATACCCGGCACTCACACATCTATCCGATAGCAATGCGCGGCATGTGTGATACTTATTCTTATTTTCCATGGTGTAGTGCAGTAAAGGGGTCCTTCGAAAAACTAGCCCAGTATAATCGCCGAATTTTTCGTTATCGGATGATCACTAACGGTTTAGAGGAAGAAGTCTGTCCAATGAAAAAATGCGCGATATTACGCTTCGTGTGTGGAATGCAATTTTATTTCTAGTGCCACAGCGCTGTAAAAGGCTACTTCAAAGACAAGTATTTTAGGAAAATCTTTGCACAGCAAAAAAGGTTTTTTCAGAAAACTTTTCCGGTAACAGAAAAGTACCTCTATTTTTTCTAGAGCGAGACATTGCAGCGGATTGGGACGATAGTGTGGTGGAAGAGGACGATGGAGGGGACTTATTCGCCAGCCCTGAGAATGATGTATACAACATATCCGAACAAAATACGACAGACACGACTCTAGAGGCGGATCCAGCCGGAAAATCGTAATTTTTTTCATTATTCAATCCTTTCTATAATACTTTATTAGAGCGTGACTAGTTTTTGATTGATTATGAAAGTGTGGTGATAACGTTTTTTGAGCACTTGGTGTTTTAGTTTTGAGGATATGGATGATTCAATTCTTCTCATAGAACCCAGCAAATTTCGGACTTCAACTCCTCTTCTTGTAAAGAATCAGTAAGTTTTCCTTTTCCTTGTCACTCATCACTCATTATTTCCCTGTCGATGTTCTGATCTCTATTTTGGTTTTGAATAGATTGAGTTACTGCTTTGTATGTTTTACATGCTCCACTACGCCTGATTTTGTGTAGCAACTGCACAGAGTAATGACAAGTTTTTCTCCTCTCAACTCACACTTTAAAGCCAGTGCATATGGTGTGATCTACTGCCTGGAGGGTGACCACACATTTCCTGTATTTCTGAACTCATATTTCCGATCTTTTTATTCAAGCACTATAGCGTTGGTATGATGTTACAAGTATGCATTCAATAATGTTGTGGGATGCAAAACTTCGAACGTCGGGCGGATTCGAACCCGAGTTTCACCCTTTCGGGGCGCGTGCCAATCACTATCCTGCCGACGCTCCTGTTCAACCATCACTCTTCGACGCAGTTTTACCAATCTGTCAGCAGATAACCGTCAACGGTTCGGCCTGGAAAGCCGACATCGGCTTCGAATTACGAAGTGCAGGTAGTGTAATGGTTAGCACGCGTCCTCGGAAAGAATGAAATAAGGGCTCGAATTCCACCCGACATCCGAAGTTTTACATATCACTTAGCATTACTGTATATATTCTTTAGTTTACATTTGTAGTATTGTTTTCGAGGTTCTTAGTGACTTCTATATTATTTTACATGGCTTTGCACAGTTTTTAGAACAATTATGACTCTTATATATCACATAGAAAGCTCATCACAAGTTCAAACGTGATGTTCTTGGTTATCGGTAGTTAAATCATCATAATATGTTGAGCGGGCCTCCCAGTATTCATTTAAGAATATCAAGTCCTCAGGCAAGCGAGGCACGAATTGTCTACTAGAAATACTGGGATTTTCACAGCAAAATGTGGTACGGGGTTAAGTAAAGTGCTAAGGTGAAAAGTTATACCTCGCAGTTCTTATGCTCCCATATACCAATGTCTTGATACATTTGTGATGAAAACTTGTAACATTCTCAAAAAGTTAACAAATTGATGAGTAAGCAATTTGTGTGCTACAGAAGAGTAAACAAGTCAGTATAGATAGCGAGGAGCAGCTTTTCACGAACAAAACATAACGCAGAGTGTGCTGAAAAAGCGACCGATTAAACTCTTATAGCAAGAAACAGTGTGCTTTGAGAAAAAAAATGCGACATGGAAAGTTCGTTGATGTCATCACACAAAGCGGCACATGATGACTTTACGTAGACGAAATTTTCAGTGTCCTGGTTTATAATATAGAATCCGAAACGAATGTTTAGGAATACTTTTCCGTTGAATCACTGTCATTTTTCTTCACCAACGTACTTATAGACTTAGGTTCTGGAGAATCGTGACACCTAAGGGAGATGCACTGCAGTTTCTGAGGAACGTTTTGATTTTTTCTCTACCTAGAGGTATTACAGACACCATTCGATTGAATAAAAATCATCAACACAAAGCACTTCCGAACCATCGCAGCCCATGCACAGTGCAAGATCAGTGCTTCCGTTCAAAACAAGTGGCAAATGTAAGGCTACCGAACCGACTCGCGGAAAACGTCGTGAAAGAGAGAGAAAAAAGCCTTAGTTGAGGTTTTGCTGTTCTTCTTGAGTTTTTTATTGATTTCTTTCGATATCCTGCATTTTTGTGATATTTTGTCTTAAGTCATCTTTGAAGCTTTCGTTGAACAATTTGAGTCTACCGTATATGCCTTCTTCACAGTCTTGTGCGTAGATTTGAAGTGAAATCAACATTGATTGAAGTGGATCTAGTTGTATTCCTTTCTAATCTATCAAAAAGTTTTGAGTTAAGGTATGTATTCTGCCCTGTTGTGACATTTTTTATATAATTGAGTACACACTTGTTGAGTTTTTAATCTGTGAATCTTGCTCTCTGTTTTGTTGATCAATGAACATGTGAAAAGGACGTTGTCTTATGCTTTTGAAAGTCGCACTGGTTTTTTTTTCTTAGAGTTGGTGACTTTGGACATAGTGTGTTTTTTTCCACAGTTCCCTCCGCAACTAAGGATCAGATTATACTACCTCCTTTTCGTCTACAGAACTCACCTTGTTTGTCGTTCTATGTAATCATTTTATAGAGAGTGAATGAGACAATATTCCTTGGAACACATACAGACTTTGCTCAAAAATGAAGCCAATATAATATAGGAACTGAAAAAAATTGGCAGAAATATTCAGAGAGCGGCAAGTGTGCCACTACTTTTTAACAAAACCGAACACATGTTAGTGAGATGAGATATCTTTGAGAATTATTTACATAGACCCATATTAATAATATATTTTTTGAAAGTGATATGTCAGTGAGTTTCTAAGTTTTGTTTATGCCGCCGGTTTTGATTAAGATTAATCAGACATATTGTCCAACTGTTAACTGTGCGGAAGGGCTTACAGCTCCAGGTGAGGTTTTGTAAAAGGAAACATTTCTGAATCAACAATGCGTTAATGTATTTCGAAGATGGCTGCCTATAACAGATAAACTGCCTCTGCACCTAAGGAAAAACTGGATAGGATATCCACTGATTGCTCCCACACCTCTATTAAACGTAGCATGCATACGACGGTCGGTCGGTTTAGAATACTCTATAGAATCATATGCATTAGCGTGAGTGGCCGAAATGGAATCTATATGGGTCGTTCGCTTTCTGTACACTTATTCCGACATACAGGACTTTTTTCTAGTCTGCTAATGAAATATGATTTTCAAAAGGACGATATCATTTCAGAATTAGCACACAATACGCAAAATTGATGTGATATATGAGATTGGGAGATCTCGGACCATAGGTAGAAAGTTGACGACAGAGATTTTCTTCGTTAACATTATCATTTTGATTTATTGCTAGAAAAGTAATGTCAGCATTGTTTTCAGATTTTAAAGCGATGATCAAATGTAGTCAGAAAGAATGTTTCGAACCATATCGAGGTTGGTACGTCAGTGGTTCACCACGTTTCGAAGTCCTTGCCCACATCATCAGAACCACGTTCCTCGCATGCCTCTCCTAGTGATAGTAGAGATGAGAAAACATTGCTACGGAGAAATAACATGAGACTGTGATTATCCACTTTTCACCATTCCATTCCACTCGATCACATACGGCTGCCTGATCAGACAGTGCACCATACATTCGACGTAGCAACCTCGAAATGCCTTAAAACATTCTCTCTGACTACATTTATCGTTTATAACGAGGTTTTATAAACCGGTCGATTGTAAATAGCGTTGCCTGAATAACAGCCATATGCCATGAGAATAGTGTAATGAGAGAGTAGAAACCACATCTTCATGCTATTTTATCCTATCAACGTTGCCCTCGTCCCTAGTACTGACAGGGTAATAGTGTGGAGCATGTGGCTCTGGTCAAGTGGGCGAAATCACCGAAACGCACGTAATCCGCTGACAAACCGACCCCGAAATGGCCTAAAACATTTTCTCTGACTGCATTAACCCTTTAACTTCCATAGACGGAAATTTGCATGTCCAGGTGGCACACGTCGACTGTATGACACCTCCTCCGCCACCCTCATCCCTAACGAGAGAACGACTCCACGTCCTCCTTCGCGATTGTAACCGCCAGCCTGAAGATCA
>JAHQIW010006987.1:0-135901 GCA_019055375.1 Parelaphostrongylus tenuis | reverse complement strand
CCCCAATGGCCACAAAACAACTCATGCCGGCAGTCACACAGGGTACACAAATCAACCACGCAAAGAAGTGTTCACCCGGCGAGGTGTTGCGCGCGTGGTCCTCGTTGCCTAAGTTGCCGGATTTCACAGCATGGATATCATCAGAAATAAGTGGAGGCAGATAATAAAAAACCCTTTGTTCAGTGACGGACACCTCCACAATTAACAATGTGTACAGCACACAATAAATAAATCAGAAAAATATTTGTAGCCGCAGTACGATAGAGCAAAATCTGCTCTGTAGTACGATAGAGATTCCAACTCTTGAAGTGCATTATTTATAGACAGAATGCTGGGAATTGTTGACGGACGTGTGTCTCACGCGGTCTACAGTACCACTTTCGGCTAACTTAGTCTCTGTTTTCTGATTTCGAATGACGATAATGTTGTATTTTAAATAACAGAAGAGCAAAAATAATCAAAAGATTCATCTTGCATTATCCTTTGTACAATTTATCACATTTTCTGAGTACCAACAACAGTAAGATTTTGTTTTAGAAGAGGCCTTTTCTTTGCACAAATAGGTCATTCATCCACCAACACCATATCACAGTGAAGATCAAACCGCGGAGTTTCAACGTCATACGAGATGCGCAGAAACTTTCCAATGCCAAAAAGGCCAACTAAAACGAGATCACGCCTCGCGTAGCGATTTGATTTTATCGATCCGTCTTCATTCGATTCGTCTGCCAATGCGCTGCGCAGGCATCGAGAAAAATGAATATGGTCTTGAAAGTGTTGAAAACAATAAAACCGTAAAAGTTCAGGAAGCCGTCCACTATTTGATCAGAAATTCATCATTGAGTTTCAGCTGTTTGGATTATAAAAAAGGGCCAAACTGAGTAAATTGCTTCACATTCAAACATTCAAGATTTTGAAGGAGATCGAAGCCGCAGATACGTCAGCAGTTGGTGTGTTGAATGCGTCTTGTTAACAGTCTCGTGCCTGCTCATCAAGAAAACGCAAGAATAAGTTGCTGTTTCACTTCCTCCAAAATAGCTGACAATGCTGCGCGATCGGCTTCATTTATCTTAACTTTTATGTGGTCTTTATTATTCGCTCTCAATCCGACTTGAGATTCCCCTTCTTAAAAAAATCTCAACATGAAATGAGCACTTCCATAGGTTCAAATCAGATTCAAAAACATGTTAAAACTTCACTTTTGATCTTTCATTTGGAAATCCTTAAATCGATCACGAATTGTCGTTAGAATAAGCAGGAAATATGGAGCACTTTCTAGAAGACAAAGTATCCGAGTTTTGACAAGATAAAGTAGCAAGAGTTCTGTGACAATCGAATAGTGCGTTAATGCAAACTATCGATAGAGAGCAAGCCAAGAACTCTCAAGATATGAATGCCTATGAAAATCGCAGAAATTGATCTCAAGCCTAGCTCTTAATAGAAAGCATTGTGATTCTGTTGATAGTCGACACGGGTTCATTTTAATGGTGGCTTTGTAGTGCTAGCTTATTCGCTATGTCTCCCATGCTCGTCCAGCAGATATGACCTAGTAAATTCACACCTGATTAGACCTACAAACTCTACTTCACTTGAAAACATTTCATAAAGTATTCTCGAAAATGATTATTTGCATTTGATACTCTTTCATTTCAGAGAAAATTCCTTCTTACTTAGTCTTTGTTAAATTCTCAGTACTGCATAACTGCGGATCGAATACATATGGATAATTCTGCGGTCGAATTGTTCAAAAATAGATTTTCGTAAGAAGTGCAATTCATCAAACACGATAGGATGACCTGTAAATGGTGCGTGCATTTCAGTGGCTTTTTGCTTCCAGTGAATAATTTCATGATTTACGTATATACACCTGCTGCTCGACGTAATCGTGCACGCATGCTCGATGAAGGCCTTGTACACCGTCTAAGTCCGGGAAATCGAAATGACAGAGTAAAAGTGTATTTCTGCCCAACAAGAGCCACTATCGTGCACATATCTCAATTGCCAATGGGCTCTTCGCATTCGGATTCTTTGAAGTTGCGGTGTTTCGAGGTCGATCGACTGAGATTTCGCGCAACCATCTTAGACAGATAACCCTGCTGAACTACCGTGTTTTAGATCCAACCCAGAGATTATCGGAGCAATGTCATATAAAAGAAAAGAAAAGTAACGAAAACAAGGACAACTGTTTGGCAAAGTCTTCATTTTGAAGCAGTAAAAAGATAAAGGGTGGAATAGGTGATAAACAGAGGCAACCCGGTTAGTGGTGATGGGTTTCTCAAAGACGTCCTGCGACAGTTGCTGCTTATTAGTCAATCTCCTTTAACGAACATCAATAAGCTTTCTCTCTCATGAGATCCCGTAAAGTGAGAATGGCAAAACATTTATTAATCACAGAGAAAAAGCCCTAAAAGCTGAAACAAGAGAGCAAAAGTGACCGGCTATGGTAAGAGTTTAACTGGCCAAGGACGACGGGATGCGAACGAACGAACAACAGCCGCCGCTCTTGTCTGCCACGTAATTATACTACATTTGACTAAAGCAGCAAGCTAACCTTTTCCGATAGAGCTAATGGAGACCGAGCTGGTATGGGAACTGGGTGAAGTATTTTTGACAAGCACCAGACAATTTTCTCCTTCATTTCGGCAATCTCTGAATTATTCTGTGTTTCATAGAGCGGTTAAACGAAAATCTAATAGTAGAATTAACTGAATATTTTGCAGACGCTGAATGCGAGGGATTGGACTGATTGCAAGAAAAGTTGGAATTCGCACAGTATACATGGCGACGGCGCTTCTAACAATGAAAATTAAATCTTTAAAGTTAACCTTCTACTTCTGTGCTCTTCTTGGCCTCTTGAATTTTCTACTCAGATAGAATTTAGTATTTTCAATCAATCAATAACTAGGAGTAACTTCTTAATCCGAGCAGTCGTCGATGTTTACTTAGTGAAAGAGTTGAACTGCTGCTAAACAAAATTTCGGAGTCTTAATTGATATAGTGCGCCCCACAATAATGAACTCTTGTTTAGTTTCCTTATCTTACACAAATTAATGTAAAGCAAAAATAAATTTTTCACCAATGATTACAAGGAAAAGTAGCAATGGGCAGTGACATTTAATTTCTATTATATTTGGAATAGACGCCACAGTGAAAAAACTTTCAAATCACTTCTTTAAAATCAAGAATGGCAAAGATGAGAGGATGGTTTTAGCATTGCAGAGGACATGCACATTCACAGTTTATTCAATGACACCGCTAAAAACTTTTGTAAATAATTTCAAGCGGTTCCTAAGAGGTAATTTCCCACGTCGTTGACGTCACTGGACCAGAAGTACTGCTGCCAGAGGTCGACGAACTTTTTGCAATCAATGGAATTGCATTGACCACCTGTAGATTTCTAAAAATAGGATGTTGCACAATGTGGTTTGGAAAATATCCCATTTTCGCAACTCTTAGAGGGCTTTACTTATTGCGAAAATGAAATGTTATATCGATTCATCAGCCAAGAAGATGAAACACGTCATCGAGGTAGGCTTTCTGCCAAACCGGCTCTTTTTCGGCTGTCAACGAATCGGCCCACATTCGAATGCAGCCCTCAAATGTAATCTGCAACATTAATCCCATATTAAAATGGATGAGAATGTAAGTTTTGAAAAAAGACAACGTTGAGCAGATTTTTTCACAAAAATGCTGACGAAAGACATCAACATGCCGAGCACCAGACTCAGGTGCTCGTAACGGGAAAGGACTTTATTGCTCGGTTTTCTTTACGAAGAATCATTTTCGATAACCTTTTCTTCCATGCCGAAATTTGTTGATAAGCTTGTCAAAAGAAATAAATTCGATTCTATTACCAGGTGCAATATAAGGAAATAATTTGTTTTTTTCTGTGTGCAGTCCATCAGGCAGATGTGAGAAAAAATTACCACAAACTCGAACCGTGGATTTTTTCTTCGTCTTTAAACGGTTTTCACGCAATTCATGCCCTGAGCTCGCTCTGATATGATAAAGAAGAACGATAAGGGCTATGAAACACCAAAAATAGATGACATCTTAAAAAACTCTTTTTTTTACGATTTTTTACAATTTTCATCACGTGATAGTATTTCATTAATCCTAAGAAAATTACCACAATTTTGGGAATGTGAAAGTAGGCTTTAGTCTGAACTAAAACGGAAAAACGCAGACATGGAGGAGTTTGTTATCGAAATGTTTGGAAGAGCTAGGCGCTTTTGAACCCGAATACTATCTACATGGAGTCATAAGAAATTATTCAAAATGACCATCTTTGCGTTCTATCTTTCAACCACTAAGAAGGGGTGCTTAAAAGGCTTATGAAAAGTTTCACTAGGAATGAGAGCAAGCACTAGGAAAGTTCTCACGACTCAAAGTGAAAAAATCTGAGAAATGTAAAATGGTCTCTTACATCTTTTGATGATTGACAAGACTTATCATATATTTTTATGTCACGAAGTGAAAGCTCAAAAATGGCGAAAATCATTGTGACAAGCGCGATGGGAAGACCGGGGTTGAGTGTTAAAGTTACTCCTCCAGTTTTCCCTTTCTACTAAAACACTTTTGAGGAGGTAGAACTTTTCATTCATCTCTAAGGTTTTACACTCTGGAAGTTACGCCATTGTTCTAAGTTGAATACTTGTTCAAAAAATGATTGTAATAATAAAAGTAGATGCGTCAACCCGTCAAGTTGATGAAGAATGATCCACTTTATATCGAACTTTATCGGACTCTAAACATCCAAGTGGAAATCCTTCCACATGAATGGGAGCTTCAGGTGTGCAAACTTAGATGTCGAATCGACAACGAGATATCTGTTAGCAACTTATTGTTGTGTCCTTGTTCACGGTTGCGGTCATGGCATGCCAGGACGTCGGTAAGACTGAGTCTGGCCGCAATGTGGTGTTCACCATCCACTCCACGAACCGTTCCAATCGCGTCGATCAGCGCCTGGAAGTCTCGCCATTCTATGACGTTGTTAGCGGTCAAATCTGTAACTATATCGGAACACCGTTCGCTATACTTTTTTAGCGTCCAGAAATAACCGGGTCGCATCAATCGACCAGGTCTTCGGTAAATTATGGGGTAGTAGGCATCGTTTTGCTTTAACCCCACCGACGTTTCGAAATCATTGTTCTCTCTAACCATTTTCACCTCCTTAAAGGAAGCATTCATCGGATAGCGATATATACGTGCACCCATTTCAGTACATTTTGCATGGATTCGAGAAAAAGGTGAGGTGGACTGATCTCGCAAGATCATCTCTCAATTGTCCAGTTTTCATTAAGGAAAAAAGAGGAAAAGATTTTTGGGCTAGAAAAAGAAGGTACATGATTGGCATCAACACACCAATTCTTTGAAGATTTCTAAAGGTTTCCATTTCTTCATGAAAAAACTGAGAGAAGAAAAGAAAAAAAACAAAATTTCAAATAACACAGGAGACAGTAAAAGTTGTGGCCACTAAATTCATGGATTATTGAGAGAATTTACACACTTTTCTTTACTTTTAAAGAAGTAAACAAAATGTAACCGAAGAAAGTATGGAAAGCATAGTGCCATTTCCTTACGAGAAAACGATCAATTTGTGGAAAATTTTCAATCACGTCCTCGAGATTCATTCCTTCGTTGGAAAGTGCTGACTTCTCGTCTGAAATTCAATAAATAATGGATCAAATGATTCAAATACAACGCACTGAGCTCAGCATATGGATTTGTGGAATTCACGAAATTTATAGAGATATACCCAATGATGAGAGTAATGTGCAAAGCTTTTGCGTCAAGCGAGACTCGAACCAGCACTTCACCCTATTCGAGGGCGGGTGCCCTAATCCCTTGCACTACCAACGCCTGCCTGTTTTGTCACCACTCTTTCTACGCTACAGCGCACCTATTTGTCAGCAACCAACCGTCCCGCGGTTTGACTCAGACAGTCGGTATCGACATTGAACCCAGTCACGCTGATAAATATTGGGTATTAAATCATCAAATAGCTTTTAATGGTCCTATAATCGCTTTTGGCGGTGGTATGATGTTATATATTTATAAAATACAAGAAATTCAAAAGTTAGAAAATATTAAGAATTTGTATAGAATAAGAGACAATTCAGTGCTATTTAGCAAACATGATATGAATATTGACAAGTCCAGAAAAAAGCAAGTACAAGAGCGAATGAGATTTAGAAAAAAAAACAGAATAAACAGAATAATGGAACGCGAACAAATCAGTAAGATGATAATATAATATATTAGTTAAACAATTTAAAAAACATATTGTAAAATCAATATAGCAATGTACAAAATAAATCTGTGGCACATAGTGCGATATAAAACAATGTTAGCTTAACTAAAATATGTCCAAGCAAAATAAATTGTGGGTAAAAGTCCGTGAAAAGGAAAGCGCTGTGTTGAGTATTGTTTTTCAGAAGCGTTCTGAAAACAAACCGTCTTCCATTTGAAGCAAGGATTTGTCGATGACTTCGCGGAAGCCAGAAGTTTGTTCCACTGAAAAAAACGAGAAATTTGCTAGAACACGATCAACGTGAGTACGTTGACATCAATGCGTCACAAATTTCATGAAGTAATTATGCATTGTTTATGGCATATCTATTCATAACTCCTTCATTTGAGGGGTTTAGGGATTCAATCTCCAGCCAGTAGGGCAATCCACTCCAGCATGTGAAAGCTGACCGATGGCATCTGATCAATTGTAGGACACGAAAGTCATGACAAATGGTTCCGTGCAAATTCATTCTTTTCTCGCTTCTGACGGCAAGGTGTCCAGTAGATTTGTTTCTTGGGTGCTGGTTGGTGTTTTACTCACGAAAGACAAAGGTAGAAGGATTAAATACCTTTCGTTAATCATATTTAGGCTCATATCTGCTACCCTGTTTGAAGCGATATTGAAGCTCTTTTTTGGGATACTCTGTAAATTGATATATTCGATCATTACATGGCTGCTTTTGTTCATTTTATAGTAGTGTCCTGAAGCCTCTGTTCAAATCTGCTGCAACTCATACAGTTTAAAAGAGCAACTTACAAAAATGATTAGCACTCATTCATAGGGATGGAGATATTTTAATTGCGGTGGTGATTAAGATGAGAGGAAACCAGAGTATCCACAACGAATCAAAGACTCAGGTGAGTGGAGCCAAATAAAATGGACGGAGTGATTAGGTGATTGAGCTGGGTGGTGAGATGTAAAGGACGTCACTGGAAGCATCGCTGTGCTTTTAGTGAGTGAGAGCAAGATCACTGAACAACACATGGTTTGTCCGATATTGAAATCTGTCTTCCAGAGTTCATCAACATCAGCTCTTGTATGTCATCAAAATAACATCCTAGTCACAAATGACGAACTTTCAGTGTTGTAAAACACCTGAGATTAAAGATGTGTACAAGTGGGTCGAAGGAGAGACTTGGGTAAGATAGCAGAGATATCTACCATGTTGAAATTGAATGAAATGTCTTTGCCCAAATATAAAATTCTTGGAGCTGTATTTCGCTTATAATTTCAATAATACCACTAAGAGGCTAATAAAAGAATCTGTTCGGCTATCGTTTCGACATCTTCAACTTCATCAAAGTGGAGGGAGGTGAACAGTCGGACTCAAATCATCAGCTCTGAAAGAGAGGAGAGACGCCGAGACGTTAGCCGAACAAAATTTTTGTACGAAATTATGGTAAGAGCTAGAAATTGAAAAAAATAACTATACTGATGGCAATGCTATTGCTGAGAAAAGTCGGTTCTCAAAAAATTCTTGACCGTTTGTCATCAAGGATAAAGTCCTCGGCGTTGACCGATTCATGAGATGGCTATGCATTCGACTTCTTTATGAATCGGTAGATATGGCTGAATGCATAGTTGGTCTTTATATTGACTCTCGGCGGTTTAGCTAACCTACTTACCGACCCAGATGGGATGAATAGTAAAAACCGTGGATCGAACCATCGAACACGTGTGCCTTACGAGACACCTCTAATCAGTGCGTCATACGTGATACACTTTGTGATTTTTATAGAGGATTGAAAGTTGAATAAGCGATTGATTGCTCATAAATTCAATAGATCGCAAAAAATCAACCAGTTACTGATTGAAGGAGAAGCCTATGTCTTGTTACAGGATCGTCATTTTAATAATGTAGTGCAATCTCGTCATCGCTCTTTTACAACACACATCTTCACCAACGACACTTTTATCACCACCAACAGTTGTTTCCCACATTATTGTACCAACCTATCACGAAGAAAAACCCGATCATTATCTATCTTGTAATTTTTCTTCCACATAGTATCAATCTATCACTTTACTCTCAGCAAACTAATAAAAACACTTAAAGAATTTGCAATGGACACGTGAACAATTTAACGACTCTGATGGAATAGAATAATTGCAGAATATATGAGCGACTTTTGTAAAAATTGCATTACATTATCCTGAAAAAAATAGAAGCGAACTCAAGAGTCGTAGGTTAAATGGCAAAAAAGACAACAGAAAAGGCACGATTGAGATGCCCGCCACCGATTGACCCTCGTCTGTCCAGTCAGCCAGAAAGAGGTTCAGCTCGTACTTGCTGGAGCCATTTCTGCTCGATCCCCACAACAGCTTTGTACCAGCGTGATTCATCATCTGCGAACGAGTTGAACTCATGCTTATCACCGAAAGTGATCTACACATTACCATTACTGATAAAAAGAAATTATTTTTACTTAACCGCTTTAGCAGTGATAAGATTTCAATAGATATACCCAGTGATGTGCAAAACTTTCGCGTCAGGCGGGACTCCAACCCACATCTCACCATCCGGAAGCGCGTGCCCCAACCCGTCGCACCACTGAAGCCCATTTTGCGTACCACTCTTTCCACAATGGCTTGTGGCGCGCGCTTCCGAATGGAGTTGGATGTTGGTTCGAGTCCCGCCTGCAGCGAAGGTTTTGCAAATTACTCTACATCACTGGGTATTATCACTACTATCGCCATTAATGGTATATTTATGTAGTTTCATCAGGATTTCAACGTGTTTTGTGTGTGATCATCACCACTATTCTCATATAAAACTCTACTGTGGGAAAAAATGGAAAAAATCCACTTCAATTTCAAGAAAGTGTTCATTTAGGGAGTAGTTACTCGAGTAGAATAAGGAAATTTTAATGAGAATAAGTTCACCTGAAGACGATTCGTTAGTTGTCGGCTAAGTAATATGGAGCCCAGTTGGATCCACCAAGATGTGTAAAATGTATGAGATTCGAGCCGTCCACGTTCACAACAAAAAGTTCCATTGACAACGGCTCAACGAGGTTGTACTCCAGTAGCTTCTATAAAGATGTGCAGTCTTGTCTCTGTGTTAAGGATTATATGAATGTTGAAAACCAAATTATGGTCCCATATTAGCTTCGGTATTTCACAAAAAAAAACCGAAAAACTGAGCATTTGAATTTGGATTGGGCGAAAGTTGTAAGGACAAACTGATAATTATCTCACTCGGTATTTGACAATACATCATGAGATTTCAGTCGATTGGCACAAAACACTAGACGTTTACCGTCTGGAGAGAAGAATGCTCCACCATCATACCCCAGATCGTTGGTGACGTAAGAGTTCTCAGTCAGTATGGCATCTTAGGTGAGTAGCTTACCTAGGTAAAGACCGACTAAATAAGCAATTATACTAATTGTAGTCTGTTCTCAAATGACTACAGCACAGAACAACCGCCCTGAAATCGAGTCACAAATTGATTTTTATATATTATGCAGAACTTGATTGAAAAAGGAACGGTTTTGGTCTAGCTACGGTGGCTTAAAAAATTGGAATAGTAGGTCGGCTCACCTTGTCTCAAATCAGCGCCATCAGAATCCATAATCCAAAGGTCCAGATCTCCGGATCGAATGGAGGTAAATGCGATCAACTTGCCGTCTGGGCTCAACACTGCTTCGGCATCGTATCCAGGATGTTCAGTGAGTTGTTGAGCAATATTTCCAAATTTATTCACCTGAACAATTAGGTGGTAGTAATGCCTACTTGAAAGACAGTTTTCCGTATTTATCGCTTTTCTATCAACTTTACCATGGCATTACTTTTATTGTTACTCGGAGAGAGACAACAGTGTGCAGCGATTGAGATGCTAATGCAAGTCGATGATGCGACTTCTATTCGCCCATTCAAGAATAATTCTGAGCAAGCCTTCAACTAACTACGCTTTCTTTTGACATCATGAACAGTGGCATTCAATCACAGTAAACGACGAGAAAACTATCGCACCTTGAAGATATCGTAGTCGGAAAAAACATCCCAAGTGTATGATGTATTACATAAGTGCTTGATAACTGGGTCGGTTATGCTTGCCGGATTCTGGCATTTCTTCTTAGGACACGTCTTTGAAACATCAGAAAAGGAGGAGACGTTTACCTAAAAATTTGAACAATATTTATTTTATTTTCATGGCTTCATAACGAGCAACGAAAGTTCCAGAAATTTCCGGCATATAGTCAATGATCATTATTGCTTTCCTTGAAGAAAAATGAACACGTAGTTGCACCGAGACCAGTGCTGATTCTCCGCATAATCTGTGCGCGGGGATCAACATCAAGATCGAGTTCATAAATCTGAAATTATGTGAATACATGATAAATGACGAGTTTTGGGATAGACAGATAGCTCGATAGCAAACATGCAAAGGAATTGCAAGTAAGAATCATATGAACACTTTGTTGCTTCACTTTAATTCATGACAAAGGATAAAAGACGGAAATTCCTTGCGATGGTGAGCGCCTGAGAAACAGCGCCATGCATTCGACTCCATTCGCACAATGTTTGAGGTGATTGATTGCATATGTGGCCTTTACCTTGACTCGTAGTGGTATACCGATGTATCAGGTCACTGGTGCCTTTTCAGATAAGTTGATGCCCAGATTTGCCGATCCCACTGCGGGCAAAGACTTGATGGGTCTGAGTTGGGGTATCAAACCGACGACTACATGCTTCTCGCAAGGTAATGATAATTTTCAAACTCTTTTCATGATGATAACATACAAACTACAATGTGCGTGATATGAAAAGGATTTGCGGTTAATATTTCAAGCAGTGAACCGGATATCACCACCAAAGATTGAAGAAAACAGTCGGATAAAAAGATTAAGAAAAGAAAAAGAAAATTTCGTGAAGTGTTCGTTGTTGATCAATCCCTGTGATATGCGACATACACTCAATTCTGACAAGCATTAAAAATGTGAACAGATGCATATCTGACCAATTTTAGAATTCTTTTCATTTGCCATAGCCTGCCCATGTGTTAAGTCAATGCTATCATTCCTCCACTCAAGTCTTCTAGCAACTTCCAAACGCCGAACCTTTGGGCGTTTGGTTGATCAGGGCATGGTCAAAATAAAGCCTTACGCCTATTGAAGAGCATTTTCATAACTGCGTGTCTCTCAATCCACTTTGAAAATGTATTAATTGAAGTTGCACTAATACACTATGAAATATGGCTCATAGTTCCTAGTCGCCATAAATCAAACTTCAAAAGATCCTCAACAGAATCGCACTGATATTATTACACTTTTTGCTGCAGTTAATGGGTAGCAAAGCAAAAGAGAGTCACCTGGTCGCAGCCGGTTCCATAGCCAGTAGCCTGAAGAGTCAGTTTCGAATCATCGTAGCTGAAACCACATATTATAAATCCATCGAAGAAGGGAGGTTGAAGCTTGTTCAGAAAAAATTTTCAACAAAAAAATTGAATAACAATGAGACGATTGAAATTCTCACCTGAAGTATCCTTCAGCGTTTTGTCCGCCAAATGTAAGTTGTTTTACGTTTTTGAAGTGTCGTTCTCCTTCAAAGTGTACTATACCGTCAAAAGATAGAGTGGTGGTGTTTTGCCAAACAACACGCGGGGTCTAAAACAGCGAGCACAGAATAGTGCAAATTCAGATGAAGTAAAAAAATGCCTGATAGATTGAGCGTCAGCCGCGCTCGCAGCCCAAAATAGAGATTATTGAATTTTCCTCATTCCTTTGCTAACAACTTCATAATAAGAATTTTGGATTTTAGCTCACTGTATCGTTATTTTCCTCAGGCTTCTTCCAAATAGTTAAAGATGTTCACCAGTTTTATATTAGATCTGTGTAGCGTTTTGCAATTATAGCCATGTTGGCAAGAAATCAGCAGATGAAAGAACAGAAAAATTAGTATAAGAGATATAAAATTGAAAATGAAAGAAATAGATATAAGTAAGCAAATTCTCAATAAATGAAGTTGGGAATAGAACAAATAAGTGGAATAAATAAATATTCGAAATCAAATATGATATAAATAATTATGATATTGAATATGTCGTGATTAATTATAACTAATATAACAAACTGAGAAGCGGTAATGGGGACAAAATAAGTTTACTACTGTACATTTGAAGTTTGCCGGCCGCACTCTGTTGGTTATGAGCATTTCCTCTTTAGCTTTATCCCATGAATATGCAAACTCTTCTTCTTCTTCTTCTCCTGGTTAATCGACCTACAATATCTCACATTAATCAAAATCGCCTCATTTTCAGCGTACGCTAGCACGTCAGTGATTATCTAGCTTAACTCAAATGTATACATGGTCGGATCTTATGCATAATATAAACCGCCTTCAACGCATTTTTTCCACGAATATTTTTTTTTGCAGCAGAAACTTTTTGCGATGCTTCTTGAACTAAGATAAACTTCTATCACTGATGTTATATTGATATGGAGTACTTTTCGGTTATAAGAGAAAAAATAAATATTCGACCTTGATCGCTGTACAACAATTTTTCATAAGAGTTTTAGTAGTCACTGAAAGGCTTAAACCTCTGGCTATAGACCTATATAACCGGTATTCAAAACATGCTTTTATAGCAGTGTAAAATCCAAAAGGATATTACGTTTTACATTAGCCGAGAGCCTTCATTTTTATTACGCGTTAAACTGTTTGTTGGTCTCTATGTTATTTTAGGACCATTTTCTTCAACAAAATTTGAGAACCCTTTTTCTAGTACTTCAAACTTTAGTGAACACTTTATTTTATTTTTAGAACTGATTTCGAAAAGAAATACGCGACATTGGCGCATTCGTCTTTCCGTTTCATATTTGGATTTCTGAAGTTTATCCAGAGCGTTTCAAAAGTTCTGTAGGCTACTGTATTTTTATCTCTATGTTTCACTCTCCGCAAGTTCAGTTCTACTCATATGTTCCCACGATGTTATATTTACACGTAATAAGATGCTTTGTCTTAGTTCATTTTTCTAACGTTGTATTCTCTAGTGAAAGAACAAACTGAATATTACAACAGTCGTGGTGGCTTACGTTAACGTTGTAATACCACCACGACTGTTGTAACATTCATGCTGCATTATTAACTGTATTGTTATAAGCTTCGCTGATATTCATTAAATATTATCAATAACACCCCGGAACGGCTAAACAGAAGAAGATACTCATTTATTCAAACTATGCGGAGGTTAGTAGATAGTCGGTCCTGATATTTATTGCAAAGAACAAACTGGTCTACTCATTTCACTAATGTATTATTTCTACAGGTCTTACACGGAACTGAGTACGTTGTACTGAAACAAATAGATTAAATGATGCAATTTCGTGTTGTAAATAGACGATCATACACAAAAACGAACGAAATAACGACATGATCGTTCGGTGTCAGTGCAATAAATGTTGCACACTTCTCTAAATCACCGCTCTTCTCGCGGAACAAGAAGCGGGCAAAGATCATTATTTAAGAGCACGTGAGCGCATAGATGAACGTGAAATCTGACCAAGTGCTTCTTTTAATATATTTGAAACCAGAGCCTAATCTTAGCGCGAGAATCAAGATTGTCATCGCATGCCACTTTTGAGAGGTCCTGAATGAAATTCACGAAATCATAAGTCTTATTCATCAGCAAGTGGGACAGAGCGGTCTCTTATAGGCTGTCTTTCGTCTATACTCAAGATTCTTCATGTGCTATATACAGATTTTACAACAGAAATAACACCACTCTATAACGATTCAAGATACGATGTAAGAAGAAAGGTTCCATAAGGTGATAGCATTTCGCCAAGATTATTCACTACCACCCTTCAAAACGTTAAGCGAACATTAGAATAGGACAATATGGGATTACAGATTGACGGTCGACGATTACACCATCTTTGTTTCGATAATGGCGCAGTTCATACATCGCTAAGCATCAGCCTGGCGCAACGAATGCTGACCGATTCCAAGAATGCCTAAGGATAGATTGGTCTCCACTTGGCTTATTGTATACATAATTTCATCCTTCCACATTCTTGCCATCACACAAGTGAAGGCCTAGGAATACCTTAGCTCAGATACCTTGAAAATTGCGAAGGCAATCGCCTCGACTGGCAACACATCACATTCATAAAAAAAGCAAAACCTTTGAACAGCAGCCGAAGCAACATGTGAGATGTTCAAAGAACTTCGTGGAAGACGAATGTGAGGATACGAAGGAAGTGCTGGGTGCAGTGTAAGTGTGCGTGACAGATCATTTAGAACAATAAAACATAAAGCTCTCAACGTTGATCAGTCGTTGAGAAATGAGCCATGCAATTGTCTTCACCTAGCATCCTTCAAAGTGACTGAGTGCATATGTGGCCTTTACACTCACGGGGGTCTCAGTGACTCGCGGAGGTTTACAGGTGTGTCGAATCAGTGTTGCTATCCTCCCAAACAAGTCTGGTAGCAACACTGACCCTAAAGGAATGGAAGACTCGGTAGCCCTAGAGCGACAGATCGCACCATCGATCATCAATTAATCGACCACGTGTGTGTCGCAAGCACTTCTAAGCACTGCGCTACTTGAGCTCGGACAGTTTAACTAAGTGAATATAATATTAGATACGGATGATTTCATCTTTTGAAGGATGGGTAAGCGAAAACAAAGTTTGGTTGTTTATTTATGTATTCATACAATTTGAATTTCTTGAGTGATTAAGTTGTATTTCTTTACTTGATTATATACGAGAAACACTCACCCAGTCAGCTATGAAAATATTAATATCTGTGGGCTTTTTTGACCCTCGAGAGGAAGCCCATACGATTTTGTTACCTCTAAGAGAGAACATAGGAAACGAATCGAAATACTTCTCGTCATGAGTGATCTAAAATCATGTGAATTAACGTCATGAATAGATTTGTTGAAAAAATCAGATCTATTATCAGATAAACCTTCTTTAGATTCGTGTCATCTTCATCAACAATGTAAAGGTCGAAGGAATTATAGTCATATCCTGTAGAATCAAAATTGGGGCTGAAAACGATCTAAAATTATTCAGGAGCGTTAAGATTCACTGAGAGTTGAACATAGCCACTCTATCTGCTGATCTTTGAACCCATAAATCTTTATCAACACGGAAGTATGGAGCAAGCTGATGGGAAGGCTATGTGGGAGGTTCACATAAGTAGAAAAGATTCGGGACTATCTATAATGGGAATTAACTTTAGTGAGACTCACTTGATTGATATATAGATCTGTTTCATGCGTTCTAGCTGCGCTGAAGTGACTTAGACCTTCCATATCTTTATCGGTATGACTGGAGACGTTTAACTTAGCGTATTCGGTTGCATGTCAATTTGCGTCCCCAAGTCAACTCTACCAAAATTATGCAATCAAATGCATTTGAGAAAAGCACTGAAGACGATTTCGAGTAATCTTCAAAATAAATAATCATTGTTTCGAAGCTAGCCTGTCAATGTCTTTAAAATTGATTGGTAAAATCCATCAAACAGAAATTTTTGGGAACAATCTTGTCAAAACTAGGTGAAGAGAGTGTTGCGAAGTACCTACGAGAAAACGGAGTGTAATTAGCACGCTCCCCAAGGCCGAATGGAGGATTTACTGTTATGCGCTTCATTCACTCGGTGATTTACGTTAATACAACCAAAGGAGGTGACTAGTTGTATAGTTCTTTTTTATTCTCAGTTCTAACATCAATAGAGTTTCACAGTGTTCCGCTAGAATTGATGGTATTTTCATTACGTACATAGACTTCATCACATGCCTATCAAATTCTATATGAAGCTCTATTTTGAAATCTGTACAAGACCTAAACTATACTTTCAGAACAGTCTCACTTACTACCTAAAAATGATCTGTTTGTTGTCTGAAAGATAGTAGGGGGCCCAATTGGCACGGCCCAGTCCGTCTTTGAACACAGGGCGCATTTCCGTCCCGTCCACATTGGCCACATACAATTCCATTTCCGTCGGAGAAACCAAATTATAACTGCAGAATTTTTACATTTACACTGATGTTTGAACAACTAATAAAAATAAAGGTAACTAACTGAAGCAAATCCCGATATTTCTGAATCTCTTCTTCCCTTTTAGGTCTACTAGCACGAAAAACTATCTTCTTACTGTCAGAAGATAAAAATCCACCACCGTCATAACCCAAAGTGTTTGTTATCTGAAACACTCAAAATGCTACGGTTTGGAGTCTTATTAGGCAACTACGTCTTAGTGTTCATAAGCTTGTGTTAGTACAACTCCTTGTGCTCACCTCACCTGTTTCTTATTGGGGCCGTCAAGATCCATAAGATAAAGGTCAAGGTCGCCATTTTCCATGCTGGTGAAGAGAATTTTCGTGCCGTCCGGGCTGATGACTGCCTCCGCATCGTAGACGTTATTGTTGGTGAGTTGAGCGATGATATTCCCGTACTCGTTTACCTGAAAACATTATTATGATTATAAAATGCCTTCACTGATTTATTCTCTTTCCGGACTCTTTTTAAGATGTACATGCTATTTGGGGAAGGCCGTGTCTTCCGATAAGCATCAATAATTCTTTTTGAAAGAGGGTTTGTGAAATAATTTTGAAATTTCGTTTTCAATATAAACTGTTCCAAAATCAAACTTCAAAGCAAAAGTTTTTGAAGTCCCAAATTTTTTTTTGACGCGGGCACAACGTCCGCCAAGATCAGTGACGTAATATGGGACTTCATTGAGTTCAGTTAGACGAAATTCAGCATCGAAAAGCTTGGATGAAGAAAAGCAAATAAAAACATTGGCAGACTACTCCATGACATCATAGCGGCAGGATGTGCATCCAATCACCTCTACAATAATGCAAATAGAAAGAAATGCATGCTCATCTTTATTGAGATTAGCAAGTTTGAACACTTTGATCTTATCCTGGTGGTGATGTCATAGTTTAAAACGAAATCGCATTAGCGGATGAATTACTTATGAGTCGTATAGTCGCAACAGTATTGTGGACTGACTTTTGTTAATTATACAACACTTACCTCTCCATCATTTTTATGGTAGCGTTGCAAATGATAATACTGAAAAATTCAAAACACTCACTTTGAAGATGTCGTACGTTGGAAAGATGTCCCATGTGTACGACGTGTTGCCTGAGATTTCAAAATAAATTGTATGATGAGGTTACTTCTATCCATATTCAATATCCAATAAATCTTGACATATCGAAGTAAGACAATACCGTAGTGTAACACTTTTTTAATGTCGGCTCAAATTGTCATAATCAGCTTCATACTTTAAAAATAGATTCATTTTAATTTTTGTGAATGGTTGCGAATCAAGAGGCCAAAAAAATCTCAGGTAAGAATTGTCAAATACTTTTTAGATACCAGTCACAAGCATTACTCACATTTTATATATCATAAGGGAAGCTTCCGCCCAGCGCTTTGGATTCCTACGGGGGAGAAAAATTCCCGTGACGGCTAAAAATCTTGAATAGTCAATCGACCACTCCAAGACGATGTAACCAGGCGAAACCTATTCCTCTATCTCAAGATAATCTTGATTCCATTATGGAATACAAAAAGGAATTCAAGCATAATTCAGATCGACCTCACAAGTGGTGGCATTGATGATTACATATCTTAAAAACTGATCACGCTGAACTGACGCAAGGTTTGTACCAGTTTCATTGAATTAGTTGTTGCTGTTGCCAGTTGACGTCAGTCGTTGGAACAATAACAAAAACAACTGGTATCATCCTCTCGCCAACACAGCAATTCAGTCTTTGAGTCTGACAAATAATCACGTGTATAAAAACATTGCAATTGACTATTTTGAAACCTCACTCAAGAACAATATAATCTGCCAATGTATTTTGAGCCATTCGCGGGGTCTGTTATGGGCTATACAGTGTAAGACACGTGTTTCGGCATTCGAGTCTCCTCAGTTGCACGGTGCCTTTTCGTTCAGTCATTTCCTCGGGGATTTACCCCTATAAAGAGAAATCGATGACAAGCTTTCTACACTCGACGTGCGCTGAAACAACCAAGGAGAGCTTACACTGTTCTTCAAAGTATAGTCCATCTTCACATTAGTCATGCCACGAGGTAATTTCTTCTTACTTTTTCTCGATTCCACGTGGTCCACCTTGACATTTATTGTGTGGATCCCAAAACTTCTTGCATTCATTTTGGTTGCTCGCATTCGTCATCCATGAAGATTTTTAAGTTGTTTCCATGTAAGTTAAGCTACATTTGAGCATTGCTGTCTTTTTAAATGCCTTTGAATACTGGTAATGTCAATTCTTTCTTGAGCCGTAGGATGACAAAGTTAGAGCACTGGTTTCACAGTTTCACCCTTCCGATTATAAAGAAGTAGTTGCTTTTGAATATAGTAATCAGTGGTGTCGCTGAGTAAATATCATGTTCAGTGGCGACTACTCTTCGTGGAACTAAAAAGTAAAATTGCGAAATTAGATATTTGAGATTCTATATATCAGCAATGCTTCGCCGGAGAAGATTCGACTCAAACGGCAACGAAGGCGAAAATGCACAACGAGTGAGAACGAGTGTGAATGATCGACTCGAATCATCAGCTCCGCAGAAGACGAAGACGTCAAAACGTTAGCCGAATAGAGTCTGTTTATCAACCTCGTGATGCTCGATGCTCAATCATAAAAAAAAAAACACTATTGTTGCTAATTTAGAACTACAGACTCTGAATTCTTTTCCAGCAAAATTTCTTTTTTGATTCTATATAACAGAATTTCAAATCCTTTTGATCAAATACCTGTTATAAGCCGTGGTTACACTCTTAATAAGTTCAATCTTTTTGTAAAAATAAAAGCGAATTTAGCTGTTTCTGTACTTCAGTCAAACTATTCATACGATTCATTTTCAGAATTTTTGGATTCATCTAGATAAACGATTCGACCACATTAGTAAGCTGGCACTTACACAGTTGCTTAAGTTTTTAGTCGACCTTCGCTTGGGGTGATTGACATTTCCTCACTGGACAACTGTCGTCGTTCGTCCCCTTCATGGCGTTCATCTTCTTCTACAATTAACCAATACATTATCCCACTCGAACAGTTTTCTTAGTAAGGAATTCATTGTAAGATCTATTTTGTTCGCTTAACTATATCAATATTTTAGTGTTTACTATTAGTCCCTAGTTTCCTACTCTTTCCAAAATCCTATTTTCTTTTTTTCTAGAAGAAAGATGTAAAAGTAAGAAAGATTTTATTTTTGAAGTTAGCGTGGAACCACCATTACTTCTAAGCAATCGGTACAAACTACGTAACACTTACTTTATGGAAATTTCCAGCGTACAGGATGTCCTTATTATTCGGATAAAAGAATGAGCAGGTGCACGAGCCTATACCAGTGCTAATTTTACCCATGGCCTGGTCCGAAGACTTATTGAGGTCCAGACGATAGATCTAGAAAATTGGAAGAGATTTCCTGCTAATCGTAGCTCATTAACACAAATCAGAGCACTATTGCAAAATGTCCGCGATAACAGATCCTAGTTTCCCTCAACTGATCCAACTTGCTTGCATACAAAAACAATTCAAAGTACGAATAGGTGGAAATTACAGACAAGTTCTCTAACGACTGAAAGTTCGCCTATTTATCTATCATTAATCTACGCATCTAAAGAAGCAGATAATATTTCTACTGCAAACTTTTCTCTAAGAGATTACTTCTCTTGTCATGAGAATTTTGGTTCTTTTCAGTTAATCTAGGAAAGATAAAGAAACGACCCATTTCGCTGAACAAGCAATTTTCATAACAGTGGTAGTGATCATTCGAAAGTGTAAATTTTTGGCTAGTTCGCTACGCGGTCTCCTTTGCAAACATCCTTTTAAAACGGTATAAAATTCAAAACAAAATTATGTTTTACATCCGCCACTTGCTTATACTATTGCTTCACCGGAAGCACGAAAAGCAAATGAACGTGTAAGGGAAATTTTGTAGTATCAAAGTCATATGTTCTATCTGGAGTTTCTTTCGAAGTGGTGAAAACTCCTAACTAAATAACAAAAATCGCACTTCATATGTGAGTCGCCCTAACGTCATCGATCGACAGCCGTGTTGAAACTACGGACAGCCCCTCTGCTCTCCTCCCCCCAGGGCGTAGATTAGCCGAAAACAAATGCCGGCATATGCGAATCAATCTTATTTTCCTTGCTACACTGCAGTAAAACGGTCATTCCAAAAAATAAGCACAGCGATGAAATCATCGAATCGATTGGTTATATACACTATCGATAGGTTATTAATTGTCTGCGCAAGGAATTCTATCCGCGAGAAAAACGCGTGTGTGATACACAAACATTTTTTTTTGCTAAAGCGTTGTAAAAAGACTTTTTCAAAAAACGGCCACGAAGCGCACTAGCCAAAGATTTGAGCTTTCGAATAAATACTAGATGTGCAACAGAAAGACTTTCTCCAGAGAGAGAGTCGCTCCATCATTTGTTCCCAAATAATCAAAAAGAGCTTAACTTTTATTAGCCTGGATCCTACTGCTAGTTCTCAAACTGTCTAACCCCTCTGTGGCGTTCCTTGGAACAGAAAAATGCTTCTTTTCTCTGTCAAATATTGACAAATACTGACATCGCCTCACCTGGTCACAATTTGTTTCATATCCAGCGGCCTGAAGTGTTAAATAGTGATCGTTGAAGCTGAAATTTTATATTATTATCTTTTCTATCGCATTTGATTCGTTATCGAAAGTATTGCCTCATTGTGTATACATGAAGACAGCGAGAACATAAAAAAATCTATGATTTATTAAGCGGCATTTCTTGAAGGTGTTACATTTACTAGGTTGACAAACACTTGTTCATTACCTTCTCAAGCAAGCCTTACTGTATACCTGATTTGAATGACTCAACATGGTTCTCTAAACCAATTTTCATATATTTATCAACCAACTCGTAAGCTGTCATTTTATCTTTAATTTTATCTCTTCTCTTCACTAATGGCTCTTCATCTTTTTCCATTGTCCTGCTTCTGAGAAATTTTATCGCCGGCAATGTGTTTTCCGCCTTCGTATTCCGAAGTGAGCGCAGCGACAAGCAGATGTGTTCTTCGTGTCTAAGAAATCAAAGGCTGTAAGTGAAATCCTTGAAAACTTGAGCGTTTCGACGTCCAAACCCTACGATTTTTGATCTGTGATGTCATGTCCTCTCTTAATTAGTGAACGAATATATATGATTCATCCTATTGCTTTGATACATTCGTAAAGTGTCTTCGATCCACCACGCCATTTTCTCACCAGATTTCCGTGATAAATTGGTCCTTTCCATGGTCCTGACTACTTCGGCAAGGCCAGTATATTATGCTTAAAAAACCATCACTTCTTTTGCGACTACTTCAAACGCTTTGAACTACTTCAAACACTAAATTACATTTGATTTTCTAATGATACTTCTATCACTAATAACATTGATAGATATATTAATCATCTTTGTTAGGTATATCAATATCATCTTTGATAGATATATTAATATGAAGGGAGTAGCGCAGTGATAGTGCACTGCCTAGTACGATTCCATCTAAGCTGCTCAGCCGCTGCTCTGATCTTACCCTTGGCCTGTCAAGTCTCTCTTCCTTTCGCGGTAGTGAGTTCAGTACGAAAGTGGTTTGAGAACAGCACAAATCATATCTCCTACTCTTCCCTCGGTTCAAATACGAAGCGCTAGCTCGGCTATCTAAGGATGTCAGAGAGAATCGACTGGACTAGCATTCACTGATATCCGTGACGAAGGAAAAAAATTGAAGCTATACGCAAAGAAGTTGGAGGGCCTTCGACAATGGTGGATGCAAGAAGTCGTCGAGTGCAAGGTCCACCGCGTCCTGTACAGTATCAAGCATATGGTTTCGTGCATGTAATTGAAAATATTTTCAATAACATCTCCTAGTTTTGCTATTTCTTTCAGGGAGAGGAGGTGACCGAGAGGTTAGTGAGACAGGCTCTTAGAAAGTAGGCTGCTTCGATCTCTCCTTCAGATATTTTGCAATAAAATGGGAACGCCTCAGCCCGACTATCTCTGGAAATGCAGGAAGATTCGGCAAGATCACCGTTGTACGATATTCAAGAAGAAGATACCCTTCTCAAGCAACATTCAAAACAACACGTGAAATTGTAGACGATCTTTGGAACAATAAATGCGAGGAAACGAATCGAATACTAAAAACTGCTAGTATCCGCACATTGAAATGTGGTGACGAGTCATTCAAGATATGACAAAGAAGATTTACTTTAATTTACTATTCTGTTCAACACAATTGCAAAAGAATACCATGCATTAAACATGATGTTTACCACATCCATGTAAAAGGCAACTGTCTTTGAGATCAAGCATGTACAATAACCCATCAGTTCAGTTAATGGGTAGATTATGGCAGATTCTCACTTGTGAATTTGACATTAGCTGCAAAACCACAGTGATGGAAGATCTGATAAATCCCGATTACCAAACCTATCGAGCAGGAACGCGATACTGCATATGCCAAAATCATTGTACTGCATTTCACTCAAGACTGAAACTGTGAACCAGCCATGAAATATTTCCACCTGAAGTAAGCTTCTGTGTTGACTCCACCGAAAGTTAGCTGGCGAACGTTCTTAAAGTGGTTTTCTCCAGGAAAATGAATTTTGGCGATGCAGGACAAAACTTGACCGTAAACTAACACTGTCCATTCTCTCATCTAAAAAAAGAATTCTGTACATACCAAGGCACACCTGACAGACTTTGACAAGCAGCCATTTGCTTACAAAGAAAGATGATAAGGCAACTATTTCAAATTTAAAGAGCAAGCTCTCGTGACAGCGTTCACTGCAGTGTCTCAAAGCGCTCAGAAGTAGCTCAAGCTCAAATTATTTTGATCAGGTCACTATTGTTACATTACTATTTATTCTTATTACTTATAATTATCAAGGCCGAAACACGTGTATCGGGCTGAACAAAAGCCCATCACCAGACCACATGAGATGTTGGCTCAGATAATAATGAATGGATCTATTGAAATTTGAGCGTACTCTTAAGGAAACACTCGAAATGAAAGTATAATACAATGAGAGCAATCGAGTGTACAACACTGTAAGTTCGGTTATAATATCACTTGACATACAGTTTAAAGCGTTCGTCCACGATACCTCTCTGTAGGGAGAGCAGGCTGTCGAGAAGATTGGTTATAAAGAAGATTGAAAGACGACGGGTTCTGCCGACTGACGAGACTGTAAGGTCGAAACACGCGTTCGGGTTGTACAGGAGCGCATTACCAGACCACATGACATGTTGGCTCAAATAATAATGAACGGATGTTTTGAGAGAAATACAAAGTTCAAACTATTTCATTGACACAGCAATTACAAGGAAATTGTGTTAATTTTATGAAGATACAATTTCTATGAGTAGAAAAAGAGGAAACAATAGGATTGATATTTGGTTAGAGAGAGTCAGGTGGAGAGAAAAAGAGAGAATGGTTTTTATATGGCTCTGAGCTGCTAAATCAATTCGATTTTTACAAATTTCACTCAAGCAATGTTCTCTGCTGAAAAAATGGTTTCTGGAAAAACCACAAATGTGTCAAAGCGAAGGTGGTCGACAGCAGCCGAAATTGCCAATGGAAGGCACATGATAAGAAATTTTTTTCCATAGTATTCTTGAGATGGCCAGTCAACCAATGATATTGCATCATACCACTAAAAGTATTGTTTAGGACAGAAGTTATTTAGAATGACTTGTAATTCGACTCATTTCTTGGTCGCTTGAAAGCGATTGTAACGTCATTTCAAAAGCTAGATGAGGCAGGTTATAAAAATTCCTACCACAGAAACAATTGCACTTCTCAGAATATTTTGATTTACAATGTTCGAAAATATCCGCTGGTAGATTCGGAAATTGATAGAGGAGTTTTGAACCTGTATAAGACAAGAAATGGTGTGTATTGTGCAAAGGCAATAAGACAATAGAGGAATAAAGTGTAGAAAGATGCATCATAATTGAGCTTTTATCCACACGAAATTTCAGATTATTTTAGTTGAAAGGAAGGCGCAGGTAGCACAGAGGATGAAACGTCTCCTATTACACACAATGCCTTGAGTACCTGACCCGACCCAGGGTCGACCAAGTCGGCCACAATCCCAGTTTACAAGGGCCAACCTTGTCTCAGAGAAATGTCTATTGGTGAATAAATATCTGCAACAATTTGTGGTGAGAGATAAAGCCAACCAGAATTCAATGCTATTAATGAGAAATAATTCAGATTTGGGGTGGAATTCATACGCAAATTCGTAGACTTTCAATGATGTCAAGTGCAAGCCAACAAAAGGGGAAAGAAGTTTAGCGCTCGTTAAAGACACAATATCAGGCGGTTTGAAAAATGAGGAACGATCAGGAATACAAACTCATGGCGATATTGTGAAATTCGCACTTCACTGCTACACAATATCAACAAGACCATTCGTGTTTTCAGTATTTATAATCATATTATTCAAATGTATACGCCTCTTCTCGTCGATCACAGAATGAATAACTCATGCAGACGCGGAAAGTTTCCATTCCTTCTTCTCATATGTCAGTGTTTCTTATAGAAAGGCGAAAAGTGCAGAAAAGTGAAAAAGAAGGGATTCTGCTTCTGTAACACGATAACTACGATGTTTTCGGAAATTCCTGAAGTGACCACCATTTACTACATCGTACATTGTCACATCACCGCCACTTGCTAACCTAAATAGGTTCCTTTGCCGAAAGAACTTTCTAAATGCGTTGTAAATAGTCGAGTACTTGCTCAGCTTAGCTAATCTTTAGCGGCGTGATAAAGAAGTAAGCAGAAAGTGAAGATGATGTATGCGGTGGTCAGCAACTTTGACGCCCAAATTATCTTGTCACAATCTCCGCATAATGTACTCGAGAGTATCGTAACTAACTTCGCTAAGATCGTATCACCTTTTCAAAGTCATCGCTTTACGACAACGACAGAAGCGTTATAAAACGTTGAAAATGGCTTCGTGACTTGTTAAATGACAAATAAAGAGTAAAAGAACTTATGCTCGAAATTTCTAATAATTTTTACTGCAATTCTCAGTATTATGATGTTTTCGTATATACCTTGGAGAATTGAGCGCAAAAACACGGCCTAAGCCGGGAATCGAACCCGCGTTTCATATATATCGGGACGGTGATGTAGTGGTAGAGCACGCGTCCACTTTGCTCACCACTGAATTCTCTTAGGTACATATGGAAGAACTCAGTGTACTACGCGAGACCGCGCTGACAGTCCAACCCATCCATGATCTCCTGTCCCAACTGAATCGGTGGCCTCTCTCAAATCAACGAAAGATGGATAATTAGGCGATACTTAACTGCATATATCTATTGTTCTAATGTGACATAAACTCGCTCGAGGATGGCTGCTGATGTCGAGTAAGTGTCACGTTTATACAATCCAGCACCACAGTTCAGTTGTTTCGTAGCAGGAAAACAGATATTCAGAAGTGCTGACAGTCAAGAAGAACTAGTGATAGGTTCTTCAGATACACAGATGTAATGCTATCTCGATGAGTGCTACTCGATTTTTAGACGATTAGGTGACAACATGAGGATAATCGTGAGAACAGTGTGCCCCATCTTTAATATTACTTGGAGAAATCTAGATGAGGCTGCTCAAGAGGGTATGCAATGCGATGGATGATCCTTTCCAAAGCTTCGTGATCAGTGTGCTCATTAAATAGCGAAGTGGAAATAGCGAGGTGGGTAACGATGCATGCTATCAGGTAACAAGAGTCATCTAACTCCTTAACATATTTTAGCAAAAACAAATAGAGGCGCTACAGCTAAGCTATCGTCAAGGTCACAAAGGGAATCGTCTTAATGGGCACTCTACGAATATAAAGAAGACGAATTCCTCAAGGAGCATCCGTAACAGACCGAGAAAATTTCGAATACTTCTGTGGAGGTTACATACTACTAAACGAATCAACCTCAAGAAGTAGGTGATTCGCACAATATATGAAGGGTCATTCGAAAGAAATTTGGCAAAAACTCGCTGGTCCTGTAACCACGGACCCAGGATACAGCCAACCACACCAAGCAACATTGAACCCGATGATGTATAAGGGAGATGACAGATTCTGAAATTTTGAGCGAACTCTTACAAGATTCTGACCAACTTCATGTAGAACATGCGAGGGCGAAGCATTTACGTATAATGTTAATGTAAATGATTATCAAAGCATCAACAATTTAAGGAAACGCCGGAATAGCTTACATCTTTTATGGTTCAGAAATAGTATTGTGATCATGAGATAATCTGATTCCAAGAAATCAAGTAAAGATTGAGAATATGAGAATTCAGTGGCAATCCGAGTTCGATAGACGCTACAAATTAGCCCAACTAAAATCACCCCCGTAGAAGATGAAGCGACGCAGGATTTTTTTTGGTCTAAATCTGGATAGCTGAAGGGTCTAACACTGAATACTCCACTCGTTATTACCAGGTTAAGAATTATTAAAAAACAAATAAAGTCGATAAAAGTCATAACGTGGGCATAGATGGTTTAGTGCGAACACGTGCTGCCCCTGAAAGGTCAGTTGCGGTTTGAGTGCATTACGCATACATTGGGTTTCAAGTTGTGCTCGTATCTCAATATTTTTGTGGTTGTATTTCACATCTTATCTTGTTACAACAAAAACTTGGCATTGCAAAGGAGCTATAGCTTGCAAAACAGTTTTAGAGTGCTCTGTATTTTCGTTTTCTAAATCACCATAAAAGGAAGCTCATGTAGTGAAAACAATCACAAAGAGCACTTCCGGTTACAGTTGCACTATCGCTTCAAATCACTTACGGTAGAAAAAAGGTCTACAGAAGGTCTTACCGCTTTTAAGAACGAATTTTTTGGTATTCCCTGATCTCATTATCATTGTTTTCTATTGCTTCCGCAGAGAAATCGGTTTTCAAAAGCTTACAGCAAATATAAGTTGCGAAAATTAAACTTCAAAAAGTGAGGAAGGGCTAAAATCTTGATCAGATGTGTAGCACAGCATGTGTATTGATAGCACACGTGAAAGAGCGATCGATGAGCCACACCTGAAGTGCAAAAAACAACGTGCACCAGGATATGCCGAACAACACAATCCGTAAGAACAAGGAAATTAAGATCAAAGAAGAAGTGACACTAACAGGATAACGCAAGCAGAAAATTTTGAAGCAGGCCCTTTGCATCACATGGAATAGCTCCCTTGATTCGAAGATGTACTCGTTTGTGACCACAGACGGTGCAGGCGTTCATTTCAATGACAATTCACCAGCTTTCCACTTTCCTATCACTCCCCAGTACACCTGAAACCTAGTAAAAGCTTATCAGGCGCACTAGAAACTCCACATAGAACATGATGAATCAGAAGTAAGACATGGCTGGTATCAATTTGTTTCATCGTCGTTAATTCCCAAAATTACTCTTAGTTCAGCTTTTTTCTCATAACTCCCTACTCGAAATAAATGTGCTTGTGAAACACAAAACTTCTCTTTTTGTTACAGCTGCAGGGCCGTAAAAAGCCTTCCTAAAAAGCTAACATATTTTTTAAATCTTTTTATTTGAGCTATCGAACGAATACTAGCAGTTTAAGGAAAGAGTTCTGTTCTCCGAGAAATGCGAGCTATAATGCGCAAAAATACGAAAAAAACCTGCAACGTGTGTGAAGCGCAATATTATTTAATACTGCAGCAATACAACAAGGCCTTTCCAGAACGAATGAATTTTCGAATTTTTCGAGATTCAAGCTTTCTATTGACAGCTTGCAGTCATATGAAAATTTCTTGTCTTGCAAGAAATCTTCCTTCAAACAACCTGCCCGATTACGAAAAAGAAGCGTTGTTCGAAAAGCCAAATATAGAAAAGGATTAGAATAATATATACACACCCTAACTCACAGAGGTGAACTGTGGAGTTCCTTAACGGGCACCAATTCGAGCGGCTCTTGTCACAGTGATCGAACTGCTCAAACACTTGTCAGAATTTTTTAGTGAACGCCTAAATAGAACTACATTAGCAACTACGAGCACTTCAATGTTGACAACAATTTTAGACTTTTAACCAAGATGCTTACCATGTTTTAAGAGAGCTTTTCGATTTTGTTCATGACTTTGCTTTTGGTCACTGAGAATTCGGAAAATATAGTCCGTTATTACGACATCCGTGAGAACCTGTAATGGAAAGCATGATGGACTTATTAGAGAGAAGAGGTGGAAACAACTATTGTAGTTCAGATTTCATGACATAAAAGGAATGATTGATTGACTCCGCCGGTTCACAAATTCTCCATTGATACGCTGTTTTACTAAACTGAAACAAGTGATACGATACAACTGATGACAAAAAGGATTTAAAAGGATGTCTGGATTTAAGGAGAGAATTTCAATGGAAATGCGCATTATATATTCAAAGTTATGTACCGATATTGACACATTTCCCGTCCTTTCTGAATCTAGATAGAAGAAAACCCTGCTCCGGATAAAGCGGGCATGGCAGGAAGGATGGTCCTTCCTCTCCTAAAAATCTTCTTATAATAACGAAAAGCAGAAGAGCTCAAAGTGAATCTTACCACAGTTACATTTGGCCATGTGGTCTTTTGAGAGATATGGGTTATCACAAAGTCGATGTACTCCTGATTCAAGAACCGGCTATGACTTTTTGCTGAGTTATTCAAGAAGAATAGTAAGATAGTTCGAATGGTAATTAGAAAAGTACACTTGAAGAAATATAGTTTGCTGACTTGGTGACATTTTGCAAGACGAGATGTTGAAGCGCACGTCGCCGAGTAGTACGGAGATATCCCTCTGAAATGACACGACCTCCGCTTATGGCAAGCATTCAGAATGATGTGAATATGACAACTGACCTATCAATTCAAGAGAAATGTACCCATCGTGACTGCCGCTAGTGTCCATCAAGTTGTTGAATATATCGTAGTTCAGATGTTTACGAATAGTTGGGGGTGACTGGGGACGACTTTGCTGGACGAGATCGTAGCAGTAACAACAATTCAGAATACCGGCTGTCTTGAAATTTAGCATTAATAATTAGTTTGAACAAACCTTAACGACTTCTCGTGCTTAACCAAAGCTAAGCTGATAACAGTAGTATTAGCGGCATCGGTTCTTTTTTGTTAAACGGCACGGGATTGTGAAGGGACCCGTTTGGCTGGACAAGAACTTTCTTAGAATATTAGCAATCAATCAAAACCTTGAATCTTGGAAAACTTTTGTAATATTTGTTTTTTGAAAAAGTCTTTGTACAGCGATGTAGCTTAAGATAAATTATGCGCGCAGTGCGCTTTAATTATCACTACGCTTGTATTTCGCTGGAAAAAGCGTTATCACCCAGATTATCACAAACAGTTAAATAGCTGGATTTTTGTGAGTTCATAAGTGCACTTGTTCCTCAGAAAACCCTTTTCACAACTCCGTGACGTCCAAATAAACTTAAGCTGCTCAAGCATCGCTTGTTTATATTATTATCGCGTTTACATTTCGTTGGGCAAAGCTTTTCTTCAACTTATGATCAGTATCAAATAGCAAAAATTCTTAGAAAATTCAAAATAGTACCTAATTTTTTGGAAAGCTCCTTTGCAGAGGTGAAGAAGGGACATTAATGCTGTGTTTCACACTCACGACGTGTTATCGTGCGGATTTTCATTACATCGGAAATATTTTCTTCGCTTCGTAGAAATTTCTAGTTATTGCACTAGGATTGTAGGAAAAAAACTTTGTTCTGTCGTTTCAAAATTCAAACTTTTCATTTTCAATTCATTTTGCCAAATAAACCCGCTATCTAGCCTAAGCCGAAGTGCGAAAAGCGTAAGAACATAAAGAGGAAATTCTCGAGCATCAGAGTCATATATTTCATTTAGATTTATGTTAAGGAGGAGAAAAGTCCTAGATTCAATATCAAAAACTGCACTCGCAATATCCCGCCGGAGGTATCGATTGATTGCGTATCGATACACGGTCACTCATACACCTTAACACACAGCAGTGCGCAGTGTGCTTAAAGTTCAATCTTATTGTTCCTGCCCTGCTGGAGAGGAGCGGTCTTTCCAGAAATTAGCCCGGCTTTGGAATTGTCAGAACTTCTGTTATAGAATGGTTATTTAGAATTCAAGGAAAGAGTTGCGGTGGTGGAACGCGATTATCGTCGTTAATCACGGCCGTTTCTAGTCGTAGTTGTCACAGCAGTCTGCAAGGACATCATACTGATGAGATAGATAAGCATAAAGAAAGTTTCTTTTGGTAGTCTCATTAAGGCACACTTATGTCGCATTTGTTAGTTACTAGCGTTTCACCAGCAGTCATCTGGTAGAGCTGGGTTGAACGACATTCAAGGAACATAAATAGCAGAGCAAAGAAAAAAAATAAGTAATCACCAGATTATCTTGCTCTGTGATCATCTGTAGGTAGGCCTTGACAAGGGTAGTAGGCTTTGCTTAATCGTGTGGAGAACGTTCTGACGATTTGTTGAGTTCCTCAGAGTTAACATTCATACTATGTTTGTTGGAACACAAGCACTCTGATCACTCATTACCCTTAGAAGAATATTCTCCAAGTAGACTGCAGTTGATAGCCTGGGAAAGGTATAGATGTACTTGGCACCTAGTTTTCGGCACCAGTGAATTTTTCTGGGAAGTTCGTCTTAGTATACGCTTCATTTAATCCTTTCGAGGACGGCGTGTATCTTTTTGGGTACACTTCGTTTACCTCAATCCGTACCTCAACAGTTTGATTAAGAGGCCCTTTTTGCTTTTTTCTCCTAAGTTTCAATAAATATTTGCAAATCTCTTTGATTTTATTATCGCACTAAATAACTATAAAAGATCTCCATAGAATACTATAAGATTAAAAGAAGATTGCATTTCATACTCGAGTTACATATGTATATGAGAGCTGTATGTGCACCAAAAACATAGGAGGAAATATAGAAAATCACAGAGTACTGAGTAATACAAAAAACTTGAAACTCCTTTCAAAACAAAAAAAACTATAATTTGCATGACGAAAATCGCGTAGTGCAGCGATCAGATTCGGTCTCCAGAAGGTTAAGTTATTGAAAAATTGAGGAATACAGAGATACAGAGATAAGTAAGGACCTCATTAATGCTCACTTTTGAGAAGGCATTTTCAGTGAAAAAACGTCCATGGGTTCTTACAACCTGCACTTGCAAGAGCAGTAAGTCTACGTAGTAAACAAGAACTTTTCATCACGCATGTGAGTTTCACATGAGGAGAAACCGTAGGAAATTATATTGAAAAACATGGAATGTCACTAATACAAGAAACCCACAGCTGTTCCATAACGGAGAAAAAACCTTAATTAGCTGAAGAAAATCGCGCGCACGGCGACCATCTGCAATACCTAACAAGTTGAACCAAACTATGGAGACGAGAAGAAATAGCCAGAACTACAATTTTTCGATGGGGAACTAACTCCATACTCAAAGGAAAACAATCTTTTGGTAGTACAGTGGTGAGAGTTACCAATCATAACAACGAGAACAAATAAAACTAATTTTTATCTGAATACATAAAGTTCAAATGAAAAGCATTCCGTTAGAAAATTTCACTTCTGGAAAATGCGATACTATAGGCTACACTATTCGCTTATAGCTCAACAGATTGATAACGGATTTCATGAAAACCAAAGAATTTCATAAAAAGAAGACGTGTTTTGTTCGAGGTCAGGCAAGTGATGGTTGGACGACTAATATGTCCAGTGTATGTAAGTTAACAAACTGAGCCCATCATCACATGGTGTTGATGGGCTCCACTGGCTTTCACGTTCAGGATTTCCTCCTCGGAAAAAGTGTCGTACCGTAGACATGCAAAAAAAACGAACCCGAGCTGGATGCAAAAAAATGCTGAGCGAAAAATATACGAAGATTGAAAGAAGGAAGATTCACAACAGCAAAATAGCAAATTACAAATTGAATAGAAATTACAAATAGGTTACAAATCGGCTGATAGATTACATATTCTCACAACTGTGTGATTAAGATCGACCTGAACATATTCAATGTAAACACTGACACTGTAGCACTGCAGCATACCTGTGATTTGAAGAGACTATGTCCTTTATTTCTATATCAAGATCGCTCACAGAATTTCAAGCTGTTGTTTTTGTTTTGCTTATTCTCATACTTTACAAATGAATGGTAGTCCGTTAGGATCTCAATAACAGTTTCTGCCGCGCTACTGCTTAGCAGATCCTCAAGGAAGATCCTGCAACTAGCTTATAAATCTAGACTCTACATCATCGTCTCCATTACCAAATTTATAAAATCTCACTTGTCTTTATTTCGTGGTTTCAACATACCAAAAATATTGTGCACTATATACTCAGGAGTGATATTCAGCCACCCTTCGAAAAACAATGAATTTTTCAGCATGCTTCGTACCTAAAAAAGAGCGACAAAATCACATCATCACGTAAAATTTAACGCACTGTGTCAAATACTCCATTAAGAGGAGGAATAACCAGAACGCGACTGAAGCTACCTTCCACTCTCTTTGCTTTCCATGGGAAATATTTTTTTGTTTGATGTTATTTTGAGACAAGCCACGCACCTGAATACACCACCCACTTCAGGACTGGAAGAGCGGAGGCTATAGAAGTGTCTATGATTCGTTCAATGTACTTGATGTCATTTCTCGAAGTGAGATCTAGGGGCCTGTGCACAATAAGTGCGGTAAGAAATTGACCGTTAATGCATGCTGCCCTGGCTAAGTGGCATGAGAATGCGGCGCGATATCTCTGAAGATCGAAATTAGCCTACATCTCACGTAGCACTGATGAAAGGTGGATTTCGGGATTTCCAACACTTTGCGGACCAAATGAATGATTTCACAAGTGCCGATAGCAGCACCACGTGGCGGGTATCAAGAGTTGGCTGGCGTAACATTAGAAACAAGTAAATTATACTAGTAAATTGCAGTTTTTGGGATAGATCGTCATCAGTAGTTGGTAGAATATTACAGAATGACTTCTATAAAGGCGTTCTTAGCAGAAAGAGCACCCATGAGACTAAAAATTCTCTATGTTTTAATGAGAAAACCACATCTTTTCAAAAGGTACATTTGCAGCTGTTGTATAACACCTTTCTTGTTGTTCTAAAAGTCTGTAGTCGTTAGTCGTTCGATAGTTTGATGGATGCAAATTTTGATACTAAGCTTAATTTCGTAATGACCTTGATGGTGCCTTGTACTAACGAACGAAGGATGGTAATGCACTCGTAGTACTTGGGCACTGTGTATTCGAACTTCACTGCGAATTTATTAGTACCTACTGAGTGAAATTTCGGTTTTGGAGTCACTTTATTGTTTTGATAGAATGGATGTTGCTGGACGACTTCCTATGAACGTAGTTTTAGTTGAAAAAAAACTCAGCTGCCCTACTTTCTAATACGAAAGCCACATTAATGGGTAGCGATGCAAATTCACCTCTTTTTATTAAATTTAGTTTGAGCATACCCTAACAGTGTAATTTGCGACCATGTTATCTATATTATATGACTTTCAAAAAACTGTTCTTTTCTGTCACACAGCGACAAATAAAAAAGGATACCTTTTGCTAGACAAAAACTTTCCATAGAGTGTTAGCAGTCTTTCAAAAGTTCATATATCTATCTACTGCGCTATTTTCATAAACACCCTCTTACAGCGCTGTAAAATCCAAAATAAAAACATGTTTTACATCGGCCGCGCAATTTTGCTACTACTTCGCTGAAGGCGCAAAAAGCACTGAACGTGTAGATGGAACTTTCGCAGTCAAAGTCATACGTTTCATCTAGAGTTTAATTCAAGCGAAGAAAAAAAATACCTAATCATATGACAAAAATTGCACTTAAGATGTGACGTGCCAAAATATTTAGATTGATCGATAGCAGGCCGCCGCATCAATTTACTGCCACCACACACCCCGATCGTATATTACTTGTTATACAAACGCGCTGAACATGTGTAACTCGCTCTTATTTTCCCTGCCTCGCTGCAGTGAAACGGTCTTTCCAGAAAATAAGTACAGAATTGGAATAGTTAAATCGAACAATATTGGATGATTACTAATAGCTTAAAGGAGGAGCTCTGTTTTGAAAGAAATATGCACATGTGAAATACAAATAATTTTCTTTGCTAACACTATATAGAGAAGATTTTTTCATATAAAGGCCACGTAGTGCAGTAGTTTGTCGCCGTCTTACAGAAATGAACCGAAAACTTTACGTGTGGGATGGATACGACTGAAACATGAACATCTATAAATTAAGTAGTCGAAGAACGTTGAATAACAAATCAAAATATAATCTCTTCGTGAACATATAACTCCTCTTCAAAAACACCATGTTCTAAAAAAGGGACTCGTTTTATTTTCCCACTGCTCTCTCTGTTGTGGTTTCTTTTATCATATCCTATCAATTTTTGATGATGAATCTCTTTCAATGGAGATTAAAAGCTAAAATTCATTAGAAAACTACCATATTATCATTAAAACGCGTCGCTAAAGGGCGATCGCGTCGTGTGCCAAACGAAATATCAACGTGATCTTCAATGTCTTAAGACAGTCGTTTTTCATACAAATCTCAAAAAGGAAAGACGGGAAAAACGAAAGGTACAATCCTGTGAGTGGGATCGACTGGTTGAAACATTCAATTAACCCTGCAGTGCCCATACTAGGCAGTATGTGCTGAGCCCATAATGAATTTAGTCGTCAGACTTTATATTCATACTATCATTTTAGTAGTCCAGACAACGTTGCTCAACACAGTCGATGTCACTTCTACCTTATGTTGCCTTGAAATTGGTCTTTTCCATGGAGTAGCTGCGTGTATATGTTAAATCACAATTATTACCTCCGCACTATTGTTTGGTTTATTTTTTCTATTAAAAATCGGGTTATTGCAAAAAGGTCGCGGAAAGATGAAAGCATAAAAATGTGCGCATACTGCTGTTTAATTAACTGGAAAACAAAATGGATCAGCGCCAGTCACGCTTATTTATGCTTTACAAATATAAGTTAAAGACCACTGCAGGGAAGACGGCCGCTAAGATTAACAATGGATTTGAGCTAGGCACTACTACCAATCGGACGGACTGCCGGGCATTGGCTCAAGCGCTTCGACAAAGGCGATAAGCCGTCAAAGTTAAGCTCACTCTGGCCGGTTAGTCACCTCGACGAAGACGCGCTGCTCTACGATCTGGAAGTGCAGTTGAATGTTAGTATCAGGAATTTGGACGAGAGGCTTGGCTACGGTCGTGACATCTAAATGAAAGGGATTACTAAAAACTGACAACTCGATGAGCTCCTCATGCAATAATCGACCACTACTTGCACGCGTGACCATTTGCGAATGCGTCCTGATGAGACCGCACAAGTAAGACTTTCTCTAACCGATATCACTGGAGATGAGTTCTGAGGTTACTACGAACAACACGCCGTACGTCCATTGGCTACCTCGCGTCAAAGTTCGGCCAGTGAAACCAAAGCCCAAGGTTCATGCTTGAAAGATTACGTTCTCAGTTTAGTGAATTTGGCAGGACATGCTGTTTTAGATCCTTTAGACAAAAAGTAAACAATCAGTGCCAACGTCTACGGAAAAAAAAATTGGAAGCCTGCCACCGCGAGAGAAGTGCCCGAAATAGCACAGCGTCGCCCTGCTCCAGATTAATGTTTCACCCCACACCGCAAAGTCGACTAGCTACATTTTAGAATAACTGGGTTAGGACCACGGTACTCCATCCACCGCATGGCAATGACATTACTCCATCTAACTATCATCTCTTTCTCGAACTGACACAGCATTCCGGGACAAAACAGTGAATACAATGAGGTGAGAAGTGACTTCACTGATTTCTTTTATCGCTCGTCTCGATCTTTCTAGAAGGAAGGCATACAATGTTCGCTCAGCAATCGGCTGTTATCACTGGCTCTAATACTGACATTTGCTCATTTCCTCAAATGTATAATACTTCTAATAACAGGCGTGGAAATGCGAAGGTGATAATGGTAGAACCCAAAAGACACCGTTTTGCAGATGGCGCCATTTTCGGCTAGTGTGCGGCTCGGACGGTTACGAAGAGAGGCTGCCGGCGCCTGCTCCAGGGCTAATGTGGTAGCTTACTAATAGAATTCATACTTTTTTCTTCATTACTCTGTCATTAAATGTTTAAATATGATACAACAAACCTCAATAAGGTAACTTTCTCTAGAAATAACGTGACTGCTTTATTTTAAACTCACATTTGCAAAGGGAAAAACCAAGTATTTACGAGAAACCTTTATCGAGCATTTCTATGATATCATAATCATATTTACCCACAATTCAATCAAATTTCTCATTTATTTTCTTCAAGTTTTCATGTGCTTCAATGCATAAAGTACATATAAATTCACCATATTGAATGATAATTGGACAGCATCAACAGTTCGCCAAAAATAGTCCTACTTATTGTATGGTATCCCACTTCATCGACAAATGTCAACATTTTATTGATTATTAGTGCACTTTAATTTCCCGTTTCTCATATAAATTCGTAATTTCGCTCGATTCTTTACTCACAACTATGATATATAGCTAATCGATAACTAAAATCAGGTGAATTTCAACGACGTATTCTATTTTTTGAAAGACCTTTTTTGTGTTATAACAATCGAAATAAGATCTTGCTTCACATTCAAGCATTCCTCGCCGACAATTTTTTTTTGCAAGAAATTTGCAACTATTAGATAGCGTAACTCTAAGAAATATCAGCAATGTACTCGAATGCTAGAAAGAACTCCTTGTAGCGCTTCAGCAGCCAAAACATTATTAGATTTTGAAAATCTGGATCACTTTCGCTGCCCGCATCTCGATTTGACACTCGCTCCAAGGAGAATTCTACAAAAATCAGCCACGTTTTTGTATTGTTGCAATTTACGCTATCGAACGGTTATTGATTGTTTATAGTAAATTTTAGCATATGCGTACATATTCAGATAGCAGCGGAATGCATAAGAATCTAAACAAATGGCGCTTTCCGTGATTAAATAGCATGGGAACTCAAACAAAAAGCGCTGCGAAAACCTTCTCGATCAGTTAGAACCACTTGCCTTATTCCGTATATAAGGAAGAGTCAGCACCGCGGAAGTCAGTTACCAGCCTCAACGTTCCTTTGCTGCAGCTCGTCAACCTTACCTTTCACGTAGTCTCTCAAAGAATTCGTTGTGCTTTATAGTTATTCCTCAGTGCTTATGTAGTGTTAACCCTTCTACTCAGGTCATTTATTGCGTATTATTTGTCTAACATACACTAACGTTAATAAGTGTAGTTGTATTATTTTGCACATAGAGGTATGAGCACCCAAGTTTGAGGTAAATTTACGAAGCCTGAGAGCAGCGCATTCTCTACGACTTGAACGAAATCTGCTGGACCAGCACTATAAACAACAAGCTTGGTATTACAATTAGAATTTACCAAGCCATCGACTGTCTACATAAAACATCTAGAAGAAGGAGAAATTGTTCAATAACAGCTGCAAATGTAATCCTTTTGCAAGTATATTGTTTTTGTTCAAAAGAGAGAAGATTTTGATCAGCATTAGCGCTAATTTTGCTAGAGTCATTCACAGAGTGGTGTCATGAACGATAATTTATAATTTTTCGACGATAATATTTCTCTGAGAACTCATTTGACCCGAATATGTATTGGAGCACGCACCACTCTTCGCGACCGTTCGAACGACGCGCCCAAGTGAGAGTCGTAATGACTCTCATCGTCCGCAAAAGGATGTATAAATATATGTATATACATGTATATATACTTACATATGTACACATGTATTTGTATACGTATACGCCTGCATAAATTTAACAAATGTGCATATATGTAGGTACAAGCATGCATATATGTATATACATGTGTGTACGAGCGTATATTTATATAAATATACATATATATATATATATATATATATATATATGCATGTTTCATATAATGAAACGGATTATTTACATCTGAAGGCAAAAAATAGAAGTACCATTGAGTTTATTTCATCACGATCCACACAGCCGTCTTCATTAAGGTCAAAAATTCCAAAGAACCATTCAATCGATGTTGGTTGCTAAACATGGAAGACTAATGCTCTTTACTCGACTGTTATTCAGAAAGCTCGCTTTTGAACTTCAATATATTCTTTGAGACTGTCTTAGCTTTTTCGAGATTTCGGTAAGCTTCAGTGGCTTAGTAAGTTTCAGCAATTTCTGCCGCTCATGGGCGCTACACGCTCCACAGCTGTCCTACGCAGTAAAGAATAGGGGACGCACCATGACATGCCCACGTAGCGAGCGTGAGAGGCGAGCGAGAACCCGCCGAAACGCACGAACCACTACCTCTTACCAAGCTTCGAAAACGCCAAAAGTGCTTTCAAGAATAAAAGACTTATGCGTTCGCTCATTATCAAATTTGCTCACGTCTCTTGTCCTAAACGCAAGATCGAGTTCGACAAAGCCACGAAAGTCCATCTTTTGACTCAATTCTACATCATGCGACTTCTGTCTCGCAAACACTCGTTCCAGGAATAGAGGTGTAAATGCACCCCTGAAACAGTGACTTTGAGTATAAGGAAATGTTAACACCACACCGCTCAGTGCGTCTGTTCGAAGCATTTCGCTTGATACAGACACTAGAGCGTTCATACGCAATTAACAGTGCTTCAGGTAAGCAAATCAACTGGCTCCGTTTAGGCCCAGAAAAACTTATTTTTTTCTATCTCTGCCTTCTGGATACCGAATAATACCATGACTATCTCAATAAGAGAGTGCATCGCAACTTCTTCTGGATGCCGCAAGCAATATGCCCCGAAAAGGGGGTATATAAATATCGAGCTCCAATCGATAAGAAATTCTGGGTGAAGTGTGATGAACAAGAAATGGATTTGTCTTCGAATATGTCATACTGAAGCTTAGCCCTATTTATTTCAACGTAACTCGCTCAGATTTAACACTATGTCCTTTTTTATGACAGATCTGAGTTGTTAGAAAACCAGACATAAATAAGAATTACCGCAAAATGTACACAAACACACTCACAGAGGTATACTACGAAGTTCATCGATGGAGAGCAACCCAGATCGACTTCTATCACAATAAGAGAATTGCTTGAAGATCCGCCAGAATTTTTTTAGTGTACACCTAAATACAGGTATATCAAGAATATGACCCCTAAAATTGATAACAATAAGAGAAGTTTAACAAAGACCTTACCATGTTCCTAAAGAAATTTCTTGCCTTTGTTCATAACCTCGTATTTCATCATCGCGACGTTCGAAAAGTCGATCCATCAACCCAGTATCGATTAGTGACTGTATTGGAAAGCAATGCACTTATTAGAAGGAGAACATCCGAAGTGAGAAGAAATACCGTAATTTTAATTTCATGCCATTCCCCCTTAGAAATATTTGAAAAATCCTCTCATTTTGCCAAATTTTCATACTCAGGAATTCACATGATTTGTAACAGCTAATACGATACGACTGATGAGAATAAAGTTCTAAAAAGATACATTAAATTGTGGAAAAGGTGAAACTGTAGAAAAAAGAACCACTAAATACTTAAGCCTATTGTAGCACAGTTCTTTTCCGTTATCCGGGAACAGATGAAAAAAATGATTCTAATCTCTGCACAGTGACTTTGTATTGCACTTTTAGTAATAGTAAAAGCTCAAATCTCTGGATACTGCATTACTCTTCTTTTCTTAAAAGCTCTATTTTATAACGCCTCAGCAAAAGAAACATAACTGTGCTTCACACGCGCGTTCATCTCGCAGCGTAGAGTTCTTTATTCAAATCACTACCAGTCATTCGATAGCGTAAGTTTCAATGAATTTAAAGCTGGGCTTAGTTTTTGAAAATACCGTATCACTACAGTGTGGTAGGAGAAATAAGATCGAGATTCACATATACGCACGCTTGTTTACCAACTGATCTACGGTCAAGGTTTCTGGTTGCCGCACACTCGATGCGGCGTTCCGCTATCGATCAAGCGAAACACGTTGGCGCGTCACATGTACGTGAGATTTTTATCATTTCTTCTCCACCTTGAAGGAAACTCCATAAAGAACGCTTGAATTTGGTACTAAAAGATGCCTCTATACGTCCATATGCTTTTCGTGCTTCCAGCGAAGTAATACTAAACCAAGCGGTGAATGTAAGATATAATAAAATTGTGAATGCTACAGCGTTCAAGGATCTTTTCAAAAAAGGAGCATGAATCACAAGCCAGAAATTCAAGCTTTCGAATGATTACAAGGACTCTTACGAAAATTTTTTGTCCTGCGAAAGGGATCTTTTCTTCATTTGCTCCTTAATAAGGAAAAGGAACCGTACCTCTATCAATACACTCCCTGCTCTTTCTGAGTCTAGATAGAAGAAAATCCAGCTCTCGGTGAAACGCGCATGGTAGGACGGATAGTCTTTCGTCTCCTGAATAACGTTTTACATTGAAGAAAGACAAAAAACCTCAAATACAATTATAACACTAATTACATCTGGCCATTTGATTTTCCTGGAGATATGAGTCATAATGAAGTCGATGAACTCCTGGAAATTCGAAACGTCAAGGTCTCTCACCTAGTATGCTCTGCTTCGTTTTTGTAAAAGAATAACAAGAGATCTCAATTTGGAATGAGAAACATACGTTTGAAGAAATACGGTCAGTTGATTTGGCCACGCTCTGTAGAGCGAGACGTTGCAGCATACTTTGGCGAATATCTTGGAGATATTCTTCTAAAACGACAAAGTAATCACTTGTTGAAAATCTTAAATGAATTACAAATGCGACAACTGACTTATCACTTCAGGTGAAATATATACATCAAGGCTTCTACCATACATCAATATTTCGTTGAAATCTTCGGTAGGCGCATTTCCAGGCATCGTTAGTTGTACTTCAGGAACAATTTGCTTAACGAGATAGTATCAATAAAAACAATTCAAATTACCGAGTTTTACAAATCTTGGCATTATTAGCTAATTCATGTAAATCACAAGGTCTTCTCGTGTTTAGTCGGTGTGAGGTTGGCAATGGTAGTAATAGTATATCCAATAAGAATAATGTTGTGTGATACGTAGAGTTGTGGACATTGAGCGGGAGCTGAACCCGCATCATCCATTCCGAGGACGCGCGTACTAATTACTGCACTACCGCATCTCCTGTTCTGCCACCACTCTTAGTGCATAGTATTGGATTGACAAGAAATTTTCGGACTTTTTGTTTTTATTGATTATTCATATGCATTTGAACTTTTATTTCTACTATAGTTTAGAGCAGCTTTTTGAGGTAATACTGATATATAATACCCCAATAATTGTTTTGAGACAGAATAGTCCCGAGACCAAAAACGATTGTTGATGAAAAACGAGTATCGTTTGAGTTCAAGTACTGCTTTGGCACGCACTCGTGTAGCATCAACAATCATTTTGCTCTAGGGAAAACTTCTAATTGTACAAGTGCCGTACTTTGGAACAACTTCAAAAAGATGCTCTAAATGATAGTAAAAAATAAAACTGGAAAACTTCTTGCTAATCCAATAGTAGCAGCAGTCTGATGAATGAAATTTTAGCAACGTCATCTTCTTCAGAGCCCGGAGGTGTGTTGCGTTAACCTAATTCTATTGTAAGTAATGGTATCCGTATACGATTACTCTAACGCAACATATGTCGAACCCTAAAGAGCTCTTTTGGACCAAGTGTTTAGGTTACCGAAAGCTTTTTCCCCAGGTTTTTAGTAGCCATTGCATAGATCAAATTTCGCTGATTTTGATTTTTTACCTGCCTCTTGATAAAGCTCTCCCAATATGTTTTAGTAGTAAAAATAAGTAGTATTATGTTCTACACTCGGCTTTCTCGGAGAGGATTTGTGGATGGATTTTTATCAAAAGTTTAGAGGTCATCTGATATTATAAATCTTGACGATTCACGTACTATGTACGTAATTGAAAAAGATCTTCGTAGAATCTTGTTTCACCGCACAGTTTTCCTCGCACATAGTATATGCATTAAAAGCCATTATTTTGTATGCCTATCGAAAAAAAAGCACGAAAGTCTTTTTGAAACAGAGAGAAAATCTCTAAATTAAAAGAGAAAATTTACGCTTTCTCAAATGTCGCTGTGCGCAGCAATTCTCAGTGTTGCCCCAAAAGAACGCAATTTGCGTAACTAGTTTAGAAATCTTTTCGCGTTGAGAAATTCTCTAAGTTTCACACTATTGTAGAGAAGACTTTGCTCTTTGATTTTGTAGTTAATAGCTTTTTACTTTCACTTTATATAGCGAATAAACCTGCTAGAAATTTCTAGCAAAGTGCTAATTACTTCGCACGCGAAACATGATATTCTTTTAGTTCTTACATCGATCTAGGACCTTTGCAAAATCTAAACATATTTTAAAAACTGCCATCATTTATGCCGTTGTGTGATCATCGAATTTTTAGAAAATTTAATGCCCATCTTCACAATATTTTCCACTGCGCTGATTTCAGTATTTGTAGTATTTTATTATTTATTAATTTCCTTCTCGAACGTTACAGACTAGTGTTTGAGAGCATCTTCTTGCGATTTCTAAAATAGCCGGATCGTGGCGTTCAACAGGGCTTTCGTTGTGAGTGCTGGAAAATACTGAGGAAGGTAAGGGAGGGGAGGGGAGGGCGACGAGCATCAAATCCACTTCGCCAGGACTCTTCCGATTAATAAATTTCCGTAAGAAATCTGATGAAAAAGAAGCAAGAACGTCAGCCTTGCAAGTAATGAACGTAGACAAAGGTAGACGTAATTTTCTCTTTGTTGCCTTAACGCACCAGGAAAGTCATCCCAGGAACTAACTATAATGTAGGATCGCAATTCTCCAGCTATCGAGTGAATTCTAAAAGTCTAATGAAAAACCGCACTTGAAAAGAACATCTCGGAAAGGCCAGTGTACCATTCTTCGCATGTTTCGTCTCGATAGAGTAAATGCGAATTCGCCGAAACATCAGCAGTGGACTACTACTACTATTACTGACATCGCAGAAAAAGTGAAAGTAGTACAGAAGCCTTGCTAGTGGATTGAGTAAGACGCGGATTCAACTACCACCCTAGATTCATAGTTTTGCATAGCAACCAACATTATTGAATTACCTCAAGACCGACTATTTATTAACTTCGGCACTGGTTGAATATTTCTGTGAATTTTTTATTCAGCAAACACGAGGTTGTTAATTTACGCTTATTTGATACAAAATAGTTCAACAGAGATCGCACTTGCCTTCTTCAGGACGGTTTTTGTTTTGTTGTTTTGTAGCCCACTAAAAATGTAGACCATATGTCACCTCGTCCACGTAAGATTTACTAGGGCTGATCTACAAATTTAGTGGACTATGAAATAAGAAAACAAAAACTGCTGTGAAGAAAGCAAGACTGCAGAAACGTTATCCAATGGTACGACTGCTGTTGTACTATTTTGTACAAAATAACCGTGTATTAACAAGCTCGTGCTTGCTGAACAAAAAGGTTACGGCACTATTAGACATTATAATTCTAATCCATTATAGGGCGACTAATGAAAAACCAATTTCATTGGCTGGACAGGAACTTCTCGGAGTGTCAGTAATCATTCGAAAGCTTAGATTCTTGGCTATAGCTTCACGTTACCGGCTTAGAAAAGTACAAAGAATGTTTTTTAGTATCAGAGTCAAACGTTTGATTTGGGATTCTTTTCAAAGGGGAGAAGGAATCCTAACTGGATGACAAAAGCGCACTTCTCTGAAGCCCCAGTTGATCGATCGTGGACGGCCGCCGCATCGAATTTGCGGCCACCAGTCCTTCTACCGTGAATTAACCTGCTGACTAACAAGGGGAAAGTGTGAAGCTCGATCATATTTTTCTTGCTACACTGTAGAAAAACTCTTTTTCTAGAAAATAAGCACAGCGTTGGAATCCTTGAATCGTACGCCATCGAATCCTTTGAAGAAGAAGCCTTGTCTTGCGAGAAAAATGCGTATGTAATACACATAGAGTTTCCTTCTGTAACCACTTGGAATAAAGCTTATTGAAAAACTAATACGTATATAGAAACGTGTATCTGTGGCCAGACAGTTAAACTTTTGAGGGACTGCTGCCTACAACTTTTATGAAAATTTCCTGTACACCGAATGAGATCGGTTTTTCATCTTTCACCTTATAATGGGCAAGTACCGACACTACTATTAGCAACCTCACGTCGTCTACATGAATAAATCTCTGAAAATGGTAAGAAGAACAGTTATTATAAAGTATGTTGACTTACACGTAACCGTTCCATTGCAGTGCGGGCACGTTCATTATTTCCGTTCCCTTCTACTCGTAGTTGACTCGATAAATCCTACAAGGATATCATAACGTTGAGACAATTGAGCATTAAGAAGAAATGCACTCAATATGTCGAGAAATATCGCATATGTAAAACCGTAACAACACATGTGCGAACATCTGCTAGCATTGAACTGGCCAGCATCCGTTTATACAACAGAACAGAAAAGGAGTAATAATCACCAAGATTTCCTGCTCTGTGATTAGCTCTTCATAGGCTTTGACAATAGCGGCGTGCTTTGCTTGTTCCTCGACCGAGCGCTCCGGCGATTTCTTGAGTACCTTAAAATCAACATTTATGCTATGTCTGCTTGAACACACCCGTCATAGTCACCTATTACCTCTAGAACTATGTCTTCTATATAGGAAACAGCCGTCTCGCCTGAGGGAGAAGTCGATGGACTTGTCAGTTCATTTGCAGCACTGAAATTCATTGGTATACTTGTTCAAGCAACCGTGTCATTTGTAACCGGATTGGGGAGGCATGTATCTTTTCTGTGTACATTTCCCTTGTTTCAATCCATCCTTTCAACTATTCCTGGTAGTATAAATTCTTTTCGCTTCCATTCAAAAAAAAACTATCTGATTGCTTGAAACTCGGCGATTTTGATAATCTGAGTATTTTTTCAAGAACCTTTTCACAGCGATCAAGTAGCGAATATAACATCACTCGACGCGACGCGCAATCTTTGCTCGGTTAAAGTTTATGGATGGCTAAATATCGAGCTTTCAATGGCTATTCGATAACATAATCGTGTTGATTCGGAAGCTATGTTTGAAACCAAAAAATAGAGCGCTTGAAGGGCGCTTGAAAGGAAAATACGTATTTTTCGTCCCTTTTAACCCTTTTAACCCTTAGGAAATAACCCGTTTCTCTGCTTTTTTAGAGTTTTATTAGTCATCTGACATCTTGGATCTCAAAAAGCTTGTAGCTATATGCAATCAAAATTAGGCTTTAACTAGGCTTTTCAATGCATTCTAACAGTGAAGATAAAATTGGGTTTCATACTCGATGCGTTTCGGCACACTTTTCGCTGGACAAGGCTTTTCTCCTCAACTTCAGTATTCACTCGATAGCTTGTATTTCTACGATCTCAACGACGTGCTTGTATTCGACAAGGGCATTGTAGCAGCCAAAGAAAGATTAGGTTTCGCAATCGGCGAGCATTTATTGTTGGCTAAATCTCGCGAGTGGCTGTACATCACTCGTGAGGTGTGATTCACTCACGACGAATTTTAGTCAACAAACTTAGGACCTTTTCTTGGCTTTGGAAAAACTCCAGATGAGAGATCTAATTGAAACATATCACCCGGACACTCCAAAATCTCCTCTACACGCTCATATGCTTTTCGTGCATAGGCTTAGGCTGCTTGCGCTTAGGCTTGTTAGCGAATTTATTCGGCAGTATAAATTGAAATTATGAAGCTAACCCCATGAAACAATGTTTCAAAGTTTCTCTTACATTTACAATCCAAAATATATGAAATTCCTAAGAAATGAAGAAGAGGTTTTCAAATAAATTACAGTAATACGGATGAGAACTCGCCGAGGGTGAAACTCAATTTAATTTTCGCTGCTACAGCACATTTGAATTAGCTTTTTAGAAATAAAGTTAGTAATAAATTTCCCAAAACATAGGCATAAGTACTTGAAGCCTTGAAACAACGTGGAGAAAGGTATGTGACCGAGGGGCTGAAAAATGAATAAAGATAAGGAATAAGTAACTTTCTTAATACACGATTCGTTGCTTTTCCATCATCGGCAGCCTACTTCGACCCCTTAAGAGGAAAAAGAAAATGCACTTTTTGATTATTTCTGAAGTTTCAAGCTCGATAGCTCAAATCGTGAGAATTTCAATGGTGCACTTTATTTTGGAGCCGCTTTTTTTGTTGCGATATAGCAGTTAAAATAAAATTATGATCACATTAAAGTATTTTTCGTTATACAATAGTTTTTTTATTGGACTATTAATTCAATACTGATGCGACAGAGAAATCTGGGCAGTTTAAATGTTTTATTAGGTCTTTCTTAAAGAATAAAAATGTCTTGTAGCAGCCAAAAAAGATTAATTCTCGCAAAATGGTTCATTTCCACTGCCTGCGCCGTGCTTCGCCCCTTGCAAAATATGCGTTTCACGATTTTTTTCTTTTTCTCAAGGGATCGAAGCAGGGTGTTGATAACGAAAAATGACAAACGATTCTGCAGAGGCCCTCTTCTGAAGTAAAGAATTTTCTCCAAAAATTTGGTTCTCGATCAACAGGTTGAGAAGGGTCGATCTCAATGCCGTCCTTGATTTTCAAAAAGCTTCCTAGCGTGATATAGCAGCCAATAATAAATCACTTTTCACCCTTGGCAAGAATTATCTGCACGGTTCGCGCATGTCGTTGGCTCTTCAATAGACCTTCATAACCACTCGATAGCTCAGATTTGGCGATCCGAAGCGAAATTTGTTTTTGAAATGATCTTGATAGAGCACCATAGTAGCGGAAACAAGATTACGTTTCACATTTGAATATACAAGCATATAAAAGATCTATGCAAAAAAAAAGGAGGACATACAAAAATTCACGAAGCACCAAGGTCACGCAAGATTATAAGTTATTTTTTGGAAAAAATAAACGCTAATTTAACAAAACCACTGTAAGGAGAAAAAGAACTGACATATTTGAGCGTGTTTCCGATGGTGTGGACATGCTAAGAGCAGCTTCAAACAATCAGAATTACGATTATTCCATGAAAAGCAAACTTCATAATTAGACAAAAATAAGTATTCGGTGATAATGTGGCAAAGAAAACCAATCATAACAGTAGATAAAAGATGAATCCAAGCTTTATTTGAATATGAAATTTCAGAAGTACAAGTGCTCAGATCAAAAACCATTCCATTCCTTGGTAATCCGGTACTATTCGACGTCACTTTTCACCTGGAATTTGGGAAATTGTTTACCGGATTCTATAAAAAATAAAAAATCCTGTAATAAAACCTGCCTAGGGGCCAGTCAGCTAAATGTTAGACCAAATTGATGTCGCTTCAGATTCGGTATACTCAAGCGAATAAAGTACGTTCCGAGCCTGAAAACTACGTGATACGCCGATTCGCACGGGTAAAACTATCCGGAGATTTTGAAACATCAAACAAAGGGAGCATATGAGGCTTCTAGCAAATGGTTTTAACGAACATCACTGACACTTGTGGATGAGAACTTCTTTCACGGAAAGGGAGTTTCCATAGATATGCTACCGAAGCGAATCTGGGCGGAATACAAAGATAAACCGAGCAGAAATTACACGAATTATGAGAAGGAGGAGTATAGTAATGAAACTGTAAGTTACAAATCGTCTACAAATCGATTGATCGATCAAAAATGACAGGAACGGTGCGACCAAGACCGCTCAAGCACTTTAGATCAATATTATAATAGCAAGGAATTGATAGTAATCAACATCGTTAATGGGGGCGCCGCTGTCGAGTGGCTGTGGTGCTTGTCGCGGCGCGGGAAACCGAGCTTCACCCCCCTTCCCCGTGGATCTATAGAACGCCACAACCAATCCTCGAGATTGCAAGGAGACTCGCTCAACCAGTACTCTACGACGTTCTAGAAGATGAAAAAAAAGAATCGAATGCTAGAAGTAGTGGGATCCGCGAGGTAAGGATTTGTGATGACGAGTCGAGTAAATGGATAAATGAATAATTAAGCATCTTTAATCATGAATCTGTCCTTAGGGAATGGGAAAACGCAACATATTTGGGGTAATACCGTTAGAATGGGCAGTTTGGTGACTGGGTATTGTATGTGATGAGAGAATGTCGAAACCAGTAGGTGAACACTGTGGCTTTGCTTCTATAAAGTGAACATACACTGACCGCTGACTGACGTCATTCGTTTTCAATCAATTGAGTTCGCGTTCCAGTTGCGCTCTGCAGCAATAGAGATCCAAAGACATGCCCGTAGCTCTGATAGAATTGAGCGCCAGTGCGAGAGTGGCCGCTGTCCAAGATGTGTCAACCCTTTGTAGACCGGCGTCGATAAGCAGGCGGTGTCGCGTCGTCGCTTGCGCTGCAGTCGCAGGAGGCGGTGTCTGCAGATCCGTGTACGCATATCTGGCCGTCTGCGTCTGCTTTCCCACAAAACACGACGCCGCCAATACTGCAACTGAGTAAGATTTGACGTCGCGTGGCACGGGACGAAATGTACTGCTTGGTCCTTGAAGTATTAAAGGGGAGGAGGGAGAGGCAAGGAGGAAGTGGGCAACAAAGAACGCAACGTTGAGAAGGCGACAAGGACATTAAAATTGAGAAAATCTTTGCTGATCGATGCTTTGTTCTCTTAAAACTTAAGGAACAGAATTCGAAATCGCTGCGCGCAGTGCCTCATCGCAATTTTATTGCGACTGTTACCCGCGTTGAAAATTTTAAAAGTACTTTCCCTTTCCTTTGATACTCCCCTATTTACTTTGTATTGAGACACGCTTTTGATGCATGTAAAAATCTTACGGGGTGAAAAAAAAGCTTTCGTTCAATACGCAATTATACTCTTGGAACTCAATCAATTGATATAAGTTATAAGATGCAAAAGACATTACGATAGAGATCTTTTAATGCTAATTTTACGCAATATGCATAGGTCACTGTGGTGAACAAATAACGAATAGTTTGTCAAAAGTGGTGTTGCACACTGCATTAAGTAGCGACTCACCAATAAATCTAACGGTTTTTTGATCATCTATGTGCACCAAGAGTTGATACTCCTATAGAAATATGGAACAGATTTTGCTTTGTCAATCTTTTTAGACACTTCATTAATCCGTCTTCACAGTGTTTTTCAATGTGCGTGTTCCAGTACCTCTGGCATTTAACTCCTTTTCTTGCCTTCTTGAACGTTGTAGATTACTGGGTGAGCGCGTCTTTTTGCAATCTTGAGGATAGCCTAGCTATGGCATTTCATAGGACGTTTGTCGTTGACTGCTGAGCAGTGTTAAGGTTGGGAATCACCCGCGAGCTTCGAAGTATCACAACCACTCATTCATGCCGCCTAATGTCGTTTTGTAGGCACAGAAATCTTCACTATTCACTTATTGTGTGCTCTGAACATTATTGACCTGGAGTCTCCACCGCTCGGGATAATTTTAGTTAGGCTATCTACAGCTGGTTGCAGCCGCCTACGAGCACATCAGAGAGCTCCTGGCCCTGCACCTGGCTGTGGTGATCTTCACTACGTTTACTTTTACCATTGTTCATGCGGCCATTAATTCTCTGTATTGAGCGTTATTCTGTAAAGAAGTATTTCCAAAAATGCTATTAACGGCAACACCGCTCGTTCTTGTCATAAGAAACACTGAGTTTTGATAGATTCGCTGTATTGCCTTACAGTGCAACGGATTCTAGATGTTCGGGTATTGATGCGATGGCTATCACGTTAAAGACGGTACGTCTGCTCGCGATTGAATACAGTAAGAGAATTGAGTGTCAAGCATTGCACGTTAACAGGTTTGGTCGGGTATGCGATTTTGCTTCATAAACCAGTCGAGCTGATAGCCATGTGATACATAATACTCGTGAAACCTAGTGTTTTTACTGCTTTCTCCGCAGTAAATAGCTATCATAGAGATACTGAAGAATGAGTGGTGGTGCGAATGTATCTCGGTGGTGTAGTGGAGCACGCGTCCCCGGTATGGATGGAAAACGCGTTCGGCTCCCGTCTGAGGTCGTATTTTTGTCCACCACTCAATTCTCTTCGATATATATATATATATATATATATATATATATATATATATGAATCACCACAACACTGTGGAAAAAGCAGTAAAACACTAGAATTTATGAAGTGTATCCATGCGTCTGCTTCAGTGTGCATTTCCCATCCAACTTGGACAAGGCACGTTGAAGTTATTTCCTGAAGGAACCCTAATATTGATTAGCACCAATGGAGTGAAGAAGAGAAATAGAGTCAAGACGAAAAAGCACCTCTCTGTAAGCTTAATTTAAGAAGTGACAGATCGCGCATGGACATTTTAGCGTGCATTTTGTTCGGAGCACGATAAAGCGGCTGCTCAAATCATGTGTTCCTCTTACGATGTACATACCCAATAGTGTTATCATCAACATAAACTAATGACGTTCGAGGAGAAGAAATATCTAAGCTTTCCCGGCTACGGTTGCAGCTCTCCATAGATAAATAGAGGAGGCTATAAACAGAAGACGAAAATGTATCAACAATGTTAATAGGAATGGCTTGTTGACTACCGAGTGGGGGGGGGGGGGGGGGGGAAAGAACCACATGAAGTAGAATATCCATTCAGAAGTGGATCCAGATTGAAATAGGTAATTATCACTATCAAATAGACTAGGAATAGTGGTGAGCCGCTTTGAAATAGAGATTTCCCCAACGATATCATTTTCACTTCATCAGACACAACCTTTATCTACAGACTGATCAATGCTTCTAACTGGATATATGTCTCTATGCACTCTATTTCGACCTCATCTGCTAGGTCTGTGTTCACAATGATACGGCAGTGTTGTAAAACTCGACTTTTGGAGTTTGTTTGGAACTATGAGAGAATTGTTGCTGCCAAGGTTCTTCCTAGTTATTTTAACGGACCCCTAACACCTAACCAAGTGATCGTTTCAAAGATATGAGTCATCAAAAGTCGATGAATTTTTGGTGTTGAAATGTATTCAGGCCTATCACCTATTGTGCTTTGCACAGTCCTTAGGCTTAAAGTAGCAGGTATTTGTCCATTATAAGCAGACAAATGAATATTCGGCCCCATTTGCTGGACAAGAAATCTTCGTAACACTGTTAATAATCATTCGAAAACTCAAATTTCTGGCTAGCGCGGTACATAATCGATTAAAAAAATTCCCTCTCTTTGGTGTCGTTACAGAAGGAGACCTATCTGCTCCGCACACGCATTGTTCTCACAAGATAGAGCTCGTTTTTCAGAGTGATAGTAATAATTCGATAGGGTAAGATTCAAAGACTCTATTTCTACGCTTATGCCTTGGAAAAGCGTTTTTCCGCAGAGTAGCAGGGAAAATAAAATCGAATTTCACACATATGGCTTGCTTATTTTCAGACTGATTCACGGTCTGGGGGTTTGATGGCCGCACATTCGATGCAGCGGTCGGCCACGATCGATTGGTTGGAGCTTCAGAGAAATGCTATTTTTATCATTCGATTAGGATTTTATTTTCTTCTCAAATTCCAGATCAAACGTGTGACTGTGATACTAAAAGATTTACTACGTAAATATGCTTTTCTTGCTTCCAGCGAACATAGTTGAAATGCACAACCGATGTGAAACATAATTTGTTCCGAATTTTCAGTGTCATTAAGGGTTTTTGGAAAAACCAGTCACTACCCACGCTAACCATACATTTAAGCCTAGGACTGATAACTAACACTCCTAAAATTTCTAGTCCAGCGAAGGGGGTCGCATAATCGTTTGTCGCCTTATAGTGGACAAGAACCAAGTAGCAAAATGTCTTGAATCTTGATTAGAAACATACTTTTGAATCAATGAAGTCGACCGAGTTGGCCCACATTTTGCAGAGCAGGACATTACAGTGTACGTCGGCGAGTGGGACAAAGATATTTTTCTGAAATGATAAAATGGCTATTTTAGCTCTATCTTAAAGCAGTGTGCGTAAATTGTATACAAAAATGTTCGCAAGAAAATTTGCAATTGAACGATACCGAAACCGAACAATATCATTTAATTTTTGGAAATAAATCTTGAAAGTAAAGTTTCCGCAAATGGCCTTTTTCGGTGTAGAAGTCGTCATCTTTAAAAATCCTATTGAAACCATTGTATAAATTATTCCCTGTATATAAGAACGTATAACAAATCGCGTTTATAACAATTTTCGAGACGAAGAAAAGATTTTTCATATTAGTACTTTAACTATTCAATCGAAATCCATTTTTATTTGACCGCCTCTTGCGGTGATATGATCTTATAATATACCCAATCATGTAGAGTGCTGCGCAATAACATCCGCATCAGCCGGGATTCGAACCCAGATCTCACTCTTTCATGGAGAGTGTGCTGAAGCGTTGCACCACCGATGCCCGTTTTGCACAGCATTCTTTGTGCGCTACAACGCGTTATATGTCAACAGCCAACCGTCTACGCTCTGGCGGGGCAGTCGCTATGGGCCTATAGGCACTGAACCTACTTATGCTGACAGAAACTGGATCTCAATAATCAAAGGAAAGTCATTTTTATTTGATCGCTTCTTGCGGTGGCATGATTTTATGATAACCCAGTAATTTAGAGTGCTGTGCAAAAGCATTTGTGTCAGCCGGGATTTGAAAAAAATGTTTTTGCCACAGCACTCTATATTATTGGGCATATTATAAGACCACACCACCGCAAGAGGCGGTCAAATGAAGGCGAATTTGGACTGGTTATTGATACCCGTATGTGTCAGCATAAGTGGGTTAAATGTCAAAAGTGGCTACTCCGCCAGACCGCCGACGGTTGGCTGTTGACAGATAACGAGTTGTAGCGTAAAAAGAGTGCTGAGCAAAAAGAGCGTCGCTGGTGCAACGGTTCAGCGCACGCTCCGTAAAGTGTGAGATCTGGGTTCGAATCCCAGCTGCCACAAACGTTTTTGCACGGTACTCTACATTTTTGGGTATACTCTCACTGTGGTTACAGGAAAAAAGCGGCGGAGTCATATTTGCACAACTAATACTATTACGATCCTCACATCGTCTAGAATCATAACATAGGCCGATGTGTATGCAATGTTTTCACTAGAATGCGAACATCTTCGCTATTTCTGTCTGTTTCTAGTCGTATTTGATACGATTAAAGCCTACAAGGACATCAGATTGCTTATACAGAAAACGGTTGAGGAGAAATCTTTCAGTAAAAACACCTATTTCGCATTCGTAAAATCGCATCTATTGCACAAGCTAACATTTGCTAGCACTGAGTCAGCCTTCATTTCAATAACTCAAACATCAAGACAAAAATCTGTCAGTTACCAGAATCTCTTCCTCTGTGATCAGCCCTAGGGTAGGCCTCGCCAATAACAGTATGCCTTGCTGTGTCGTGAGCCATGTACTCCGACGATTTCTTACGTACTTTAGAATTTGCCACACATATTCTATCAGCTGGAATCCATGTAGTAATCACCTATTAACCTTAGAAGAGTTTTTTTCCAAGTAGACAGCAGCCACTTCACCTGGAGGAGGCGTCAGTGTGATTGCCACTTCAACTGCACCAGCACTGGAACTTACTGCGGAGTCCACCCAAGCATACACCTCCTTTGTGGCAGTTTTGAGAAGTGTCTCTTACTTCTGGTTACAATTCCTTAACCTTAACCCATCCTTCAACCTTTCAAAAACAGAACTACCTCCAATTTTTTCAATTTTGAAGTGATTATTCGATAGCCTAAATCTAGGTGATGTCGATTTTGTGATTTCCGGAGAGATCTTCAAAGACCTCTGTAAGATCGAAATGAAGATTACGTTTCACACTTGAGTTATATGTGCGCCTAAGAGCTCTATATCTAACAAAGGCAAGGAAGAGTATACAAGAATTTGTGAGCGAATGAAAATAACGCAAAGAAAAACTAAAGATCCTTCCAAGAAGATGAAGAAATTTGGATAAGGGCAATTGCACACTACTTGTCAATCGCGCTGCGCGCAGCGATTAGCTGCATCCCAAAGAGGTTAAATTGTTCAAAGAATGATGACTGCAGGAGCACATAAAATCTTTTCAAAGCTCACTTTCATGAAGGTTTTTTTGTAGAAAAGAATGCTAGTGGTTTCTCATAAGTACAGCTAAAAGAGCACTATAATTGTGTAGTTAAGAGAGCTTTTTCGTTACACATGTAAGTACCTGATAATCGTTTTTTGAGTAATGCATGTGGTTTATTACAAGGAAACTTACATCAGGTAAAAATATCACTGAAATGACAGTGTTTTCATAGTCGATCGCTCTTGGCTGGTATCGTTAAATCTGTCATACCTTTCGTCTCGAGTGTTTTCTTAAGAGCACGCTCAACTATCAATATGCCTGATAATCATCTTGATTAATGGCACGTGGAGAGTCTTCGCTGTCGCCAACTCTATGTAGGGGTTGGATTTCCCTGACAGGATTGGCTCAATACGAAGGTTGCTGTACGACTGTCGAGGTTCTCGAGGCCGAAACATGTGTAGCGGGCTTTAAAAGTTGCCATAATACAGGCCACATGCAGGGCTCAAAAAATGATTGGTAGGCATATTGAAAGTGCGCGTGGCCGTAAGAAAACACTCGAAACGAAATATACTGTCTTACATACACCAAAACGTAGTAAAGTATAGCCAAAGCATCAAAGTTATACGAGAGATCAAGTTTCTTGAAACTGAGAAAAACCTTAATCAACTAATGAAAATTGAAAGGAAAAGAAAAACTCACAAAACGAGCATGATGTCGGCAGTGTAATCATAGGAGATACAGCTTCATGCGGCCAACTCTACAAAATTCCGATGTTAGGCTCCATAATTGAATAAAATGAATAAAAATAAGTGTTTCTGATACAGTGGCAAGGAAAGCCAAATACGATAGCGGAAACAAATAATTCAAGTTTTATTTGGATACGAAATCGCTGAGCAAAAGGAGCTCGGAATCAAAATTTACCTCATTCCACGGAAATTTGGTACTTCTCACCTGTAGTCTGGGATTGCTCACTGGATCCTATCGAAAATAAGGAGTCTAGTAAGAACAGACTTGTCTCGCTTGGGCACCAGTCAGCTGATTGTTGAACCAGACTGATGTCCCCTCACACCACCTCGAATTCTCAGAAGAAAGATTAACACTCCAAGCCTAAAATCAAAGTAGAACCCGTGCGAATAAAACGACACCACGATCCTCAAACGTTGAACAACGATTTCTGATGTCTTGTGAAGTATTCGGGTGAACATAGGAACCCACTACCCCCTGACGGTATTGATCTACTCCGCTGGCGGCGCTCACGGATCGGCAGTTTATTCTCAGAAAGGGAGACGCCTTGAATATGCCACACGTGATAAACAGGCCGGACATCGGAGTAAATTCCTGCAAAAAATACGAGGATTATAGCGAGCGGGAGGTAGCAGTGAAATCGTAGGATACAAATCGAATACAAATTGACTGATCAACCACAACTTATCTAACCAAACTAATTGATTGCAAATCGACTGATCGCTTGGAGTCCGACTGGTCGGATAAAGGCCGATTGATCGAAAACAAATCGATCGATCGGCAGTAAATCGATTGGTGGGCAGCAAATCGATAGACTGACAAGAGAACAAGTAGGTTGATCGACTACAAATCGATCGATCGGCAGCAAATCGAGTTATGGGCAGCAAATCGATAGACTGACAAGAGAACAGATAGGTTGATCGACTACGAATTGACTGATCGACAGCAAATCGATTGATCTACCACAAAGGTTGATCGACTGCAATGTGCTTGATCGGCTACAGGTCGGCTGATCGACTACAAATCGATCGATCGGCAGCAAATCGATAGGTTGAGAAGAGAACAAATAGGTTGATCGACAGCAAATCGACTGATCTACTACAACTAGGCCGATCGACTGCAATTCGATTGATCGGCAGCAGATCGACTTACCGACAGCAAATCGATTGATTGACAGCAAATAGATTGATTAAAAAGAGAATAACTAGCTTGACCGACTACATTTCCATCAATCGGCAGTAACGATTGGCCGCCTGCATCTCGATTGGTCGGCTAAAGGCCGATTGATCGAAAGTAAATCGATCGATCCGCAGCAAATCGATTGGTGGGTGGCAAATCGATAGGCTGAGAAGAGAACAAATAGGTTGATCGACTACAAATCGATCGCTCGGCAGCAAGTCGATTGGTGGGCAGCAAATCGATAGGCTGAGAAGAGAACAAATAGGTTAATGGACTGCGAATCGAGTGATGGACGGCGAATCGATTGATCTACCACAATTAGGTTGATCGACTGCAATGTGCTTGATCGGCTACAGATCGGCTGATCGACCACAAATCGATCGATCGGCAGCAAATCGATACGCTGAAAAGAGAACAAGTAGGTTGATCGAGTACAAATCGATCAATCGACGGAAAATCGATTGATTGAAAAGAGAATGAAATAGGTTAATCGATTACAAATTGGTTTGACCGGCTACAAATCGATTGATCAACAGCAAATCGATTATTCGCTACAAATAGGTTGATCGCTACGAATCTCAATTAATCGGCTACAAATAACATCAACTACGTATTGATTGATCGGTTACAGATCAGAAAACAATAGTAACTTCGCAAAAATGATACTGCACGCTGCATGCAGTACCAATCCAGTAATATCTTTCAATAATTCTCGACTGGGCGCCGCGGCCAAAATGATTGTGATGGCCGTCGCGGCGCGCGCGGACCAAGCCCGCCCCAGCACTCTTCGGCTGTCAGCAACGAACACCTTATGGATCGCCAGAGCCAGGCTATTTCTCGAGATTGCAAGGAGACGTGCTCAACCAGTATTCTACGATTTTCAAGAAGAAGACGAAAAAAGCGAACTGAATGCGAAAAGTACGGGGAATGCGCATAGTGAAAAAGCACTGTGAAGACGGATGAGTAAAGTGTTAAAAATTTTTTTCGGTTATTAGTGCACTTTAGAGGTTCAGGCCTTTATAGAACTAAATAACAGACTTGCTCTATTGTACCACGGGCATAGATATTTCTTACTATTCACATATTGTGTGTTGTAGAAATTATTTATCGTTCTGACTTTTATCACTAGGCGATCGTAGCTGCTTTGATTCCATCTCTTAATTGAATTCTTCGTTATAATATCCTGAAGGTCCATCGGTTCCCTCCACTCAGAATGGCTTCAACGACACCCTATCAGTACCTCAGAGACCTTTTGGAAGGATGTTAACGCCAAAAATGTCGGCCATCAGATTACCAATATTATCGCAGAAAAGGTCTTAGTACAGCAGGAGCTGGGGTAGTGTAGAGGTTAACACGCGCACTCTGGAAGGATGAATTACGTGTTCAACTCCTGCGCGAGGTTTAGAGTTCTGCATACCACTCAGCATTATTGGAGAGAGCTATTACTATTGATACCAACCTGTCGGCTGCTGTAATAATTTAGGCCAACTTACATGTAATTCCTCTACTGGAACGCGAATGTTCTCGTTATTTCCATTTTTAATCGTATTTGACACGATAAAGCCTATAAAGACATACTGCTGAGCAGGAAAGGCATTATGGGACAATTCTTAAGTGATAATAACGAAGTACGGCTCTTGTTCGTAATGAAGCGACAAATGAATATTCGACCCCAGCTGGATAAGAACTTTTTATACGAGTGCTAGTAATCATTCGAAAAATAAATCTCTGGCTAGTGCGGCACATGTGTTCTTTTTTTAAAAGACCCTTTATAACCCTGTAAAGTCCAAAATAATATTATGTTTCACAACGGCAATTCAGCTATTACTTCGCTGGAAGCACGACAAAAGCATGTGGAAGTGTAGAGAAAAGCCTTTTGGTATCAGAGTCATGTGCTTGATCTTGACGAGGAGAAAATTTCCAAACAATTAGCAAATGTCGCACTCCTCCGAAGGGTCAAGCGATCGGTAGCAGCCGAAAACCGCGTTGAATCTGCGGCTACCGGACCTCCCGACCGTGAATTAGTCTGTAAATAAGCAAGCCGAATATGTGAAAGACGGTCTTATTATTCCTGCTACATTGCAGAGGAAAGTTTTTTGGAGAAAGCAAGCCAGCGTTAGAATTCTTGTGTCCTACGCTATCGAATGATTGCCAGCAGTTGAAGAAAAAGTGCTCGGTCTTGCGAGAAAAATGCGCGTGTGAAACACATAAGTTTTCCTTCTGTAACAACGTCAGAAAAGGTTTTTTTCGAAACCGGCCATCTACCACGCTATCCATATTTGTGCTTTCGAATGATTACTGACACTTTTACGAAAATTTCTTGTCCAGCTAAAGGGACTGAATATTCATTTGTCACCCTATAATGGACAGCACCCGAAGCACACTTCATGTCGCATTTGTGAAATAGCAGCTAGATAAAAGAAAACAACTTGAAGCTCTGAGCTAGTCGACATTCCAAAAGCCTAAACAACAGAGCAAAAAAATCCATTGATCACCAGAGTCTCTTGCTCTGTTACTTACCGTAGGAAGGCTCTGGAGGTAGCGGTATGCTTTGATAATTTAAGTGCTGAAGCTTTTGACGGTTCCCTGAGTTCCATGAAAATTACATTCATATCATATTTGCTGGATTATAGGTTATAATCACCTATCACCTTTCATAGAATATTCTGTAAGTGGGCAGCGTCCGATTCGCCTGAAAGAAGCGTCGAAATCATTGCCACTTCATTTTCAGCAGCACTGAAACACATTGGCAAGTCATTTAAGCAAAGGTCTCAATCTGGATCCTCTAAGGCCGATCGCTTATCTCTTTGAGGTGCTACTCCTTCACCAAAATCCACAGTTCGAAACGTTGAAATGAAGGCCTACTGACGCCAAATTTTTGGCAGTTTTAGTGCACTGTTTGGTTTCTAGAAAGATGTTTAGAAAGCGGTGTAAGATTGAGAAGAAGACACTTTTACCAGATTATATGCAGAAATGAGTGTTTTATCTGCACCGAAAAACGCAATCGGATAAACAGAAAATCATGGAAAAATCGAGATAGCACGACAAAAACTTGAGGCTCCTTTCAAAACACTCAGAAACCATAATTCAAATGACGAAAATCGCACGCTGCTTGCGAATCGCCCAGCGATCACCAGCGGTTCCCATATAGTTAAATTATCAGAAGAATGAGTACCACAGATGTAAACGGGAATTATAGCGAAAAAGCTCTTGTGGCTCTTTGATGTCGCGGCCGCAGAGTATTACGACTGTGTAATAAACGAAAGTTTTTTTCATACATGTGGTGCTAACATGCACAAAAAAACATGGGAAGCAGAACGTAATGCATCAAAGTAATACTAGAAACCCAGGAGTTTGATTCCGCTTGGTAGAATACATTTTCAACCCTATCCCCTACGCTTGACAAGAAGTTCTCCTGAAGGGGGTAAGAAATCAATCGAAAGCCTAAATCTCCAACTATCCGTATACTAGGACAGCGTTTTGAAAAGAGCCTTTCATGAAACTGGATTATGTTTCACAAGCACATATTTTTCACCGGACGCTCTTTCTTTAGTATATCAGTAAACAATCGATAGCGCAAGATTCTTGACTTCAACATTGTGCTTAAATCCTGAAAAAACGCTTTCTTTGCAGTGCAGCAGGGAAAATAACTTGAATTCACATACGCGGCAAGGTGATCATTGGCCAAGTTAACGGGCCGCCGGGCACGGTATAAAGGTGGTCTGACGTGATGAACGACCGATTTTTAAGCACATGAACGGGTAGGAAAAATCTCATAGTATCTCAATGCGTTTGAGCCCATTGCTGAAAACAATTAGAACGTTCTGGCCTCTTGAATTTTATCAAAGTGAAAATAACGATGACTGATTTATCCGTGTTCATGGATAGTATTTGAAGTCTTTAGGAGCAGGATCATACGCTTCATCTGGAGTTTTTCTTTCAAAACGAAAAAACAAGTCTTCATTGAATAAGAAAGATATGCACTAGCATAAGACCGATAGAGAGTCGATGGATAGTCGTCCGACCCCTATTGCTGCCTCACGCAGAGGCCCGTGAAGATGGCCAAAGACCACCTTGCTTGCATGTGTGCGTTAAACTTGCTTTCCTTGATGTACTGTAGAGAGACGGTCTTTCCAGAAAATAAGCGTAGCGTTGGAAACAGCAAATATTACGTTATCGAATTATTGCTATTATCTGAAGAAAGAGCTCTGTGAAGCGAGAAATAAGCGCGCGTGAAACATAATGTTGTTCTGAATTTTTCGGCACCACGAAAGGGTCTTTACAAAACATCAGTTACGTATGCGGATAGCTCGAGCTCTAGGCTCTCGAGTGATTACTGGCACTCTTTATAAGAATTTCCTGTCGAGCCGAGCCTATGGGGAAGGCTTGAAAATTTTTTCTACCATACGAAAAAAGCCACTCTAAAACGTTCTTAGCTTGAATGCCGTTTCTTAAAGGTTCAAACCAAATTACTTAAAGAAAAACGGACACTCACTAATCCGAGCGTGATGATGTTGGCGATGTGAACATAGTAAAATCAGCTCCAGATAACCAGAACAAAAACTTTTCGATGGGGCGCAATCTCTGTAATTAGATCAAATCATGTATTTAGTAATGCAGTTGTGAGGAAAACCAATCAGGACATTGAAAACAGCTAAACTCGAGTTTTACACGAATACAAAACTTTCCATTGAAAAGCGTTGTGGTCGGAATATACTTAACTTCTCAAAATCTGGCACTGCTTAAGCACACTTTTCGCCTGTAATTTGAAAAATTGTCCATCAGATTTCCTGGAAATAGAGGATTCTATAGAAAAAAAGACGTGCCATGCCTGAGGCCAGCCAACTGAATGCCGAACCAATTCATTGTCGTTTCATATTCGTTTTCTTTAAACGAAAAAAAGGAGACTATGAACCTGAAAGAAACGTCGTACGATAGTTCGTCAACAAAACGATACGAATATTTCCAAACATCAAACGAAGACTTTCGGGGTGGTCCGGAGTACGTAGGTGAGCAGGAGAGCCCATTTTACGGATGACTAACTCCTTCCCAAGAGGGAGTCGCCTTGTGGGGGCCATCAACAAATTTGGACGGAATACAAATCAACGAGAAAAAAAATACGAACACTGTAGGAATGGGGAGATGCGGTAGTGAATGTGCAAGTGCTAGATCGTTTGCCGATCGATTGATCGACTACATATAACAATAAAGGCGCGAGGAATATCGACCTAAACACATTCACACACTCTTAACAAAGAATTATTAGGTATTAGTGTAAACCACAAATTTCTAATAAGGAGAAAGCTTTCAACATATTTAGGAAAGCACCGTTTGACAACAGCGCATGTGACGCAGTGGCTAGGTGTGCGTGCTCTGCGTCGCCGACAAAGTCGATGGTTTGATCGAAGGCTCATGGCTCACCATGCCATCCCATCTCTCTGGGGTCGTCAAATTAGTACCAGACTGGCCTCAGACTTGTCTGGGAGGATAATCAGCGGTGACACGGTACAACTGGAGGCCACCGAGAGTCATTGTGAAGGCCAGATATGCCAAGTGATATCCATCAGTCACCTCAGACGAAGCTAAAAATCGAAGTCGAATGCATGGCGCATCCCACGGGAGTTGATGAACTCCAAGAGCTTTATCCTCTATCCTTTTTATCGTTTAACTGAGGAGTTAGGCTACTTCTGGGTGCTGTACGAAACGTGAGGATATTGAGGCCAAAAGGTAATTATCATATTTTTGCTTGTACTAAGCAAACAGCAATACCGATTGGTGATCGTCAAGTGTTTTTAGCCAATCGGGTTCGCGCTCTACTGCCATGCCCGTTGCTCGAAATGGGGCGCCCGCGCAGGAAATGGCATCTGTCCACAATATGTGATCAAAGGGAGGGGAGATCGGGCGGGATGGGAGGATAGGGGAGAAGGGGAGGGAGGAAGGGAGGAATAGGATTAGAGAGGGTGAAATTGGCAAAGACACTAGGGACATCAACTTTGGGCAAAACATAATAAATAGTAATAGATGACTTACTCTCCTAATCTATTGGGGACCATAAGTGAAACATCTGCGTGGGGGCGATTTTCGTGATTTAATTGGAGCCTTTCTTCATTTAAAACGATTTGGTTATATTTTCCGTATTTAGCCGATACTCTACATCTTGAACTGCTCTGCTATAAGCTTTTGGTGCTTATAAAACTGCTGAGGGTCAAAAAGAAACGGTTCCTGGCCATATAGGGCGGAAAACGAATATTTGACTGCAAAAGAGCGTTAGTAATTATTCGAAAGCTTGAATCTTTGGAAAGCGCCTTACGCAGCCGGTTTTTTTTTCAGAAGGCATTATTGCGACGCTGTAAAGTTCCAAATAAAAAATAGTGTTTTTATACTCGGCTGCACAGTTCCACTATCACATCGCTGGAAGCACGAAAAGCAATGAAAGTGTAAAGAAACTCTTTCAGTGTCAGTGTCATATGCTCAATATCGAACTCATTTCGAAGCGGAAAAAAAAAATCCCAATTGAATGACAAAGATCGCACTTCTCTGAAGCGCTAATCGATCGATCATGGCCAACCTTCGCATTTAAGCTGCGGCTACCAGATCCCTGCCATAGGTTAGCCTGGAAACAAGCAAGCCGAATGTGTGAACATCGATCATATTTTTTCTCTACACTGCAGAGAAACGTTTTTGCAGATTCCTTGAATCTTACCATATTGATGCTTATTAATATTCTAAAAGATACGTCCATACCTCCGTCTTGCGAGAAAATGCGTGTGTTGAAACACAAGAGGTTTCCTTCTGTAACTACGTCAAAAAGGTCAATTTTTTCTTTTAACTCGCTAGCCAGAGATTTAAGTTTTTGATGGACCACTAAGACTCTTATTAGAACTTCTCATTCAGTGAAAGGAATCGAACGCTCATTTGCCACCTAATAATGGAAAAGTATCGAGAAACTCTCGTTTACTACGCAACTCAACTACTTTTGTGATTCAATCAATTTTAATAAGCTGTACAAGAAGAGTTACTATAGAGATCCTTCTGTCAGCATTCAACCGTCAACGCTTTAACTAGCTAGGCCACCTAGGCATAGATCTCAGTCACTCTGACAGATACTGGATATATGTGATCGACAAGAATCCTTCTATTGAATCGCTTTCTTAAGTGGTATGTTCTTACAGATGATGTCAATGATTGTGGGTGATATCCAAAACTTTGACGTCAGGCAGAACTCAAGCCCGCATTTCTCCGTTTCCGGTTGTCAGCGTCATTGGGATCAATGCCTGTGTGGCTTGACAAGCCAAACCCTTCACGGCTGGTTGCTGCCAGATTAATGCGCTATAGCGTAGAAAGAGTGGTGGCAAGACGGCTTTCGATAGTGCAATTGGTTAAACAGATGGCCCCTGTAAGGGTGGATTGCGGATTCAAGTCCCGCCTAACGGCAAAGTTTTGGACTTCACTCACCACTTCTCACACTTTATTGATTGGTCTTTCTAGTGTTTTCTATCACTGTGCAGATCCCAGCAATTCTAGCAATCTATTGGTTTTTCGTCTTTTCTCGAACGTAGTGGAGTAGTGGTAAGCGAATTCCTCAAAATCTCGAGGAAAGCTTGGCTGTGGCGCTTCATAGGACGATGTTATTGACTGCCGGAGAGTGTTGAGAAAGAGGGGGGAGAGGTGCAGACCGGCTACGCATGCGCTGCGACGAATCACAACCACACGGCTACAGCGCTGGTCGTCCTCTCTGCAAAATCATGTACACCCTGAGTTTCTCGTCTCAAAAAATTTTAGTGAGATCACCTCATGGCGGTTGCGAATGTCTACCAATACATCAAAGGCCTCATGGTCCGCCACCTGTCTGTGGTAGATGTCTGCCTCCTTTTATGTCATTGTCGGTATTTTTTTGTGGGAAATTCAATTCAATGCTTAGTTTGTAGAGCACGTGCCACCGAAAAGGGTGAAATGTGGGTTCAAGAGTCCGAACTGATGTCAAAGATTTGCACATCACTCAACATAATTGGATAGCAGTGACATCACACCACCGCTAAAAGAAAGCGGAAGCATTTGGTTACAGATTCATTGCCAATCACTATTGATGACGAGTTCTCTTACGCCTGCACTACAAAAATTAAAATCCGTGTCTCTCGATTCTTGAGAGCTGTTTGATGAGCGAGAGTATATCTATATCCTTTTTGTGTTTTCTTTAGAAAGAAGAGATTATTCATTCAACCAGAAGATAACTATAAAATTAAATTTGCTTCGGCTTTCTGTGTTTCCATAGCTTTGTCTGGCTGCTGAGTTTTTACGCCGTCATGTTTGTTTCAGTGTTTTCCATGACATAATGGCACATTAGTCAAAAAGCAGGTAATTTAGAGGGTTTAACGATGAATCTGCTGCTTTTGTGTAGAGAAAACCCCTACATATCTGCACTATCTGGTTCAGCGTAGATACCAGGTTGAAAATAAAGTTCTAGGGCACTTGTAAAAAAAATTAAAAATGCGTGCATGAATTTCAAACAAAAATAGTCATGATTATTCTTTAAAATTGAGGATATCTGTTTTATACGACTTTCTGTCATAAGTTCGCCAAGCTTCAGATCTGGTCGAAGTACGAACTGAAGCGAAAGCGCTTTTCGATACAACAACACAGTGCCAGACCGTGCACTGCCAAAAAGACCAAGCGCAAGTTTGATGAACTGGACGAAGTCGAAGTTCTGCCACATCCTGCCTGCAGTCCAGGTTGCGCTCCGTTTTACCTTGACCTATTCTTATCAATGTAGCACTTTTTGAAGAAGCGCCACTTTGAATCGCTCGATGAAGTTGTGAAAGCTTGTGGAGAGTTCATTGATTCGAGGTCGAAGAAATGGTCGACTCGAATCAGATCGGTATTTGGCGGGCCGATGGCAAAAAGATGTAGAAAGCGACGACCTTTATTTAGAAAGATAATTATAGTTTTTGTTCGGAATTGATGCATAAAATTTTAATACTTCACGGTGCCGCAGAACTTTCTTTCCAGCCGTTACATTAGTGAGTACCACATTTGCAGAAGTGTTTTGCATGGGATCCACGTAGTGATATAGCTGCGCAGTCTAAGTTTTCTGATTCTGCTGGTCTTCATCAAAATCCTCGCGATGCATCGAGTTTCAGCAAAATTTGTGTATCTTCTTTTTTTTTCCAGAACAATGATCAGTAAATGATTGTGTGAAAGACCCACCCAGATATGTTTTACTTTCGTGACGGGTTCAATATCCAAATGATGAACGTTACGCTTTGAAGTGTAGCGATCTGCGCACTGAAAGTCAATAATTCATTAGCACAAGTTCCAAGAAAAAAACAGCAAGCTATTCTTTGTAATCAACGCTATTAGGCAAATTTCTCTAGATTAAAAGCAACGCGAATATATGAAAAACTAAGCAGAAAAAACATTCACAAATAACTGACGATCCGTTGAATCGACCATTCACACAAACAGACAACTACAAACCCTTACCGCCAAGAAACGCATGGCGTGTTCTAAGCTCAATATTATTTTCCCTGATGGTACCATTGTGCTACAAAGAGGATGAAATGAAACAGCACAAAAGCATTTGAAAGGTCTTAATTAGTCATGAGCACATTACGTAACTTTGTGAATAAGCAGTGCAAAATTGCGTCAGTTCAGAGATTCGCTTGCCCCGCGTCATTCGCGTGGGATCAGACGCTCAAAGGATGGCGGTGCGGTGTGGCTGACTCCAACTGCCTTATCACAGAATCGGCCAGCTCCGGCGTCCATCGTTAACAGTCAGCTCAGTGAGTCTTTCTTATTTCTAAGCTGTAGCTTATTCGTCTTGTAGCATAATTTGAATGCTCATCGCTTTAATTAGGTGACATCAGGGGCAGCCCAAGGCTCGGGTGAGGTTGCGCTCGACGGACTCAACAGGCCCTCACCAAACCTTTTGCGCGTTCCGCTCATAATAGCCCAGTGAATTACTTTTTATTATTACGTTGAGTCATTTGTTGTTTTATGAAATCTCTTCTGTTTCAAACGCTTTAACGCGTTGAAAACGTCGTCGAAATTCTGCGCTGCACGAGACGCGTTCGCGCTGCAAGCGCGGCCGGTGTAATGAAGTTGTCAAAGTTTTCTAGTGAGAATTTAGATATTTATGGCCATTAAGAAGACTTAATCGCCGATGAGTGATAAAACATATAGAAGACATTTTGAAAAAACTATCTGCCGCAAAAAAAATAGCGATGTTTTCTTCTAAAACCCCGTATCTCGAGGGAAAGGGCTGATGCTGAGGAAAAGATGGCATTTCGAACTGTTACTGAGCAACGTTATGTTATCTTACATGTATAATCATACTTCAATGATATTCATCTTTTATTTACTACATCAACAGCAAGTCCCTGCCATACAATGCCACAAATGAATGAATAGTCGAATAATCAGCCATATTATCATTTTGTGCCCTGAAATGAAATATAAATTGTAAATTTATCAACTGTAAAATCTTCTGATTTAAGCAACGCCTAAGTCATCCACTGAATAATCACTGAAACTCTGGTGAAACTCTTTTACGAAGAAAGACAAGAAAATAGGAATATAATACTGTAGAAAACGACCACTACACACAATTTTGATAATCAGTGCAGATTTTTAGAAGACTGGGCGTTGTTGCTACTAAAAATGCATTTGTAAAAATCCCTCTGATATCAAACTATCTTTCCGTAGCGATAAAGTCTGCACACAATAAAGATCCGCTATATAATACTAAAAAATTTATTGTGAAGTTGAAACAACGCAGTCTAGGAGCGAAAAGTTAAATTTTTTTTAGTGCATCATAGTATCAAGCTTTTTCCAAAAACCACTTTCAAAGCGGCATTTTCGTGCTATCGAATGATTAACGAGAGCATTAGTAATTTAGGGAAAAATGTTATATAAGAGCTGGAAGAATGTTCCTTCTTGAAGTGCGCGATTTTCTCATCAAAACATAAAAGATTTTTCAAAGCATGGGGTATATTTTACTAGAATACCCTTTATAGCAGTCTTTTCCATAATAAGCCATCGTTTTGAACAAAAATGATTATGCTGTCGTGATAGTTTACTTGGATTCAAACTTTAAATATGTAATGCTATGAAATAACTTGTGAAGTTGAAGAAAATCGAACTCTATTTGCAAAGTGTTATTTTTTTAATATTAGAAAGCACTATAAGAGTCATTAACAAAGCTCTTAGTGGAAAAAACCCGATTTTCCAAGTTACGAATGACTTTTATAATATGGATGAACAGGAAAAAAGCGAGGCCTCATATCACCTGTCTCATCTGTCGTCCCGTTGTTCGTCGAGTGACTCGAGCGGGTACCAGCAACACTTCCGTTTTACCCTGTCGGGTGCAAGAGCAGCCCAGTGGGTCCTCCTTGCTCTAGAGAATCGCTGAGCATCATATTTTTTCCTGTACCTCTCGTGATAAGAATCAACGGGTTGGCGGGTCTCCCTGTAGAGCGCTTGACGTGGCGAGGAATCCAGTCGGTGACGGCTCTCGTCCATCGGTTGCCGTTAAAGCCCATCAAGTGTCCAGCCCAACTAATTATCGATATCTTGGCGTGTAAAACGGCGTTTCTAATCTTCTATCGCTGACGTAGGTCGGAACATCGGATCCTTTCTCTCATTAGCGAGATACGGGATACTTCTAATATCGACCTATCGACTGCGCGTTCAATAACGCCAAGTAATCTTTCATCCTGCTTAAGTAGCGACCGGGTTTCTGCTGCATACGTTAGAGCAGGGATAATCGTTGATTGAAACGGTGGGCACGGAGTGAATGTTCTTTGTCACCTTCGCGAACATTTTCGATGCATTCAAACGTTCCCCTTGCCGCTTCCTGCTCAATTCTAGAGCTAGGTCGTTCATCATGTTGATTTCGCAACTTAGATAGACGTAAATGGAGCATTCGGAGACTTTCGTTCCGTTTAGCTTGAATGGTTCCGAACCCATCCGTTCTTCAAGACCACCGTTTATGTTAAATTTAGTTGAAGACCAATCTTTCCACAGGCGCTGTCAAAATCAGTCAACATTCGCTCCGTTTGGCTAATGTTTGGTGTCATGAGAGCGATATCATCAGCGAAGCGAAGGTGTTTTGATTGTCGACCGTAAACTTTCACTCCCATATCGTCTCATTCTAATGTTCGCATTACATTTTGGAGGGTAGCAGTGAATAATTTTGGCAAAATTATATCGCCTTGTCGAGCCCGTCTTCTTACGTCGATGGTGATATTCTTGTAGAATGGAAAAATTTTGGTTGTGAAATCTCTGTACAGCTCACGAAGGATCACTATGCACCGAGTAGGGACGCCTGGGCATCCAGAGCCTCTACACACCGCTTCTGTTACCACTGAATCAAAGGCCTTTTCAGATTGATGAAAATGAGACAAAGCGGTTGTTTGTACTTTGTGAAACTTCAATGAGTCTTGATCTATTCAACTAAATCCTTTTCGGAACCCTGCTTGTGAGCACGGCTGTCTTTCGTCGAGTGTTCTGTCAACCCTGTTTAGGGTGACTCCAATGAAGAGTTTATAGACATCGGACAGCAGGCACATTGAGCGATAGCTGCATATATCGTGAAGTTCTCCCTTTTTGAACAACAATACGGTCTTGCTCCATTGAATAGGGACCTTGCATTCTGACAGGTAGCGAGTGAAGAGCCGAGTCAGGGTGTCGATGAGAACTGGCGGCAGGTTTTTCAAGTGCTCTGGCTAAGTCTGTCTAGACCGGGTGTTGTTCGGTTCTTCACCAACGATGTAGCATGCCGGATTTAGGAAGGAAGGACTGGTGGAACGGCATTTTCATCCTCTTTCAATCATTTGAAAGTAAGAGGGCAAGGCTAGCGAAGAGATTTGAGTAGTACTGGTGGATGATTATCTTCATAGCCTTTCTAAAAGCTGTAAGTGTGCCGTCATGGCATCGGAGAGCAAAAATCTTCGTCATATAATTGACAAAGCCTTGCTGAACTTTGCGAATGCTCTTCCCAGCTTCTGCAGCTTCTGCCATACCTGCTGCTCCATCCTCTTTGAGGTCTTCTCCTATCGCTTCTCTCAGCGCATAGCAAGATTGGACGTAAGGTTCGGTGCCTGTAGCTCGTGCGGTTCCACGTTAGCGTATCAGCTCGAGTGTCTGCGGAGACAAGCGTCTGTTTGTGACTTAAGGACTCTCGGCTTTTACAGCGCTAATGTGAAGATATTCAACGAGCGATCGTAATCTTCGTCGATGTTGTCGACAGCGGTATGTTCCCAGGTGCCGACTAGTGATTTGAAAAAACGTCCCAGTTTATGGTAGTTCTGAGACTGCGTTGTTTGAATTCCGCAGCTTTCTCTCCTTTTCGCGAGGAACGCAATGTTGCGCGAAGGAGACGATGGTGTGGTCCCGAGTAGGTCTCAGGAACAACAGCGACATCGGTTAGTCAAAACCTTCTATTTACTAAGATGTGATTATTTCGTTATGGTGCTTTCCGATGGGAGACTTCAAAGCATCGCTGAGAGTGAGGCTTTTGGATCTGTGAGTTACTATAGATGGTTTGGGTTGTCATGATAAACTCGGATGGCCTCTCACCATGTTCATTCCATTCTAGTCCGTGGGTCCCAATGTGACGTTCTTCTGGGTCCAATTTTTGCGTTGAAATCTTCGACAATGGCTTTGAAGAATGATGATCTTCTGCGAAGAATTTTTCGTGGTCCACATAAAAACTCTTCGACATCGTCTTTGTCATGGCTTAATATTAGTGCGCAAGCAATAAAGATGGTCAAAGCCGGCATTGAACCACGCCGTTTCAACCGTAATAGAGCAGTATGGGTTGTTAGTTATTCAAATGACTAGATGTTCACGGTCAAATTCGATTTGACGAGGATGACAACGCCGCCGACACCTCCGCTATCGCATGTTCCAAGGAACAGTTCTTCTTCCCTGTCATAAACAGCGTGAAAAAGGATGGCGTCTTCTCGTCTCAGCCAGGCTAATCACGTCATACCTTATCCTTCTTGCTTGAATCAACAGATGTTCTACAGCGGATTCGTGAGCAAGGGATCTTGCACTGTAGGTACAGATCGTCATTTTAGTCCTTTTCGATCTTGGCAGCCTAGTTTGGCCCTGAGATTTTAAAGGCTCTTCGTACTCGTTCTACCTGGCGCTGCCATAGCTGGGGTTCCTTCGGGGTCACGAGAATGAGGTTCATATTTGTAACTGTTTTTGGCATTTTGATACCCAAAGTATAGCTTGCCAGGCTCTAAGCTGGGTGCTGGGTTGCCAGTCTTTCTTGGAGGAGCGGGAACAGCTTACTTGCTGGAGACGACTCCTACCCTCCTCCCATGCACTTCCCAGCCGCGTGATTGCAGGCTTTTGGCCGACTTGACTCTTAAAAATAGAGTTTGTCAAGTCGGCGCTGCAGAAGCAGGGAGCTCATCCGCGGAGTCCACCTGCGTGTCTGGGAAGCACACGGTCACTTTTGGCTCGTTTATTTCCCTATCCAGCACCTGAGGGTGCGCCACGTGCTCTCGCGACTAGCCGGGCGGATCCCTCAAAGAGGGAGATTCGTGGATGCCTTATAACAGCCAAAATATGTTTCCTCTCACAACAATGTTCTTTTCTGATTGGAACATGGATGATTTTCTGATATATAGGTATTTTCTTAACTGTAAAACTCTTTTCTGCTGTATTTTACTACTAAAGTCACAATAATATCATTTGGTACCTCAAATTACTAAACAAAATCCCATATTTCTCGAAATAGTGCAACGAAACGGGCGGCGGTAGTGCAATGGTTCAGCAAGCGCTCCCAGATAGGACGGAATCAGAATTTGATTCGCAGCTGACGTAGATATTTTTGCACATCACTCTTTATCATTGGGTATATTATCATTCTCATATTTCGACTGCAACGCGTGATATTAAAAACTCCCGTCGCGCAGCATGCGGCTTGACCTAGAAACAACTCACGTCATTGTTAGCGAGTTGACAATGTTATGATGCTACAAAGACATATCCAATAGTTTGATATGGATATAACATGTTTTGAGCCACTACAGCCTAAGTGCTTTACAGGCGCCTGTTTCGTCTTACAGGAACTCATCAGTATCACCATTCTTGGGCACTTCAGGTCCGATAATGAGCGGATTTCCACCTCCTGTTCACAGCGACAGCTCGTGCGGCGTGGTTTTGACGCGTTCGACATTTTTTTTCTTTGCCTTTCAATCTTTTATTGCACTGTGGCGTTCTTGGGCTACTGATGAGTCCCGTTAAAACGAAACAGGCGTCTGTGTAGTACATAGACCTTAATGGTTCAAAACTTGTTATATCCTTATCAGATTATTATTGTTTAAGCAATGTATAAAAAAAAAGAGGTCGAATGAAGAGTCAATAGTGTAGTGTTAGGTGACCTGCAAAACTTTGACGTCAGGCGGGACTCGAGTGCGCATTTCACCCTCTCGGAGCCGCGCACTTTGACCAGTTGCATTACCGCCGCCGGTTTTACCACCATTTTTCCTACGCTATAACGAATCGATCTGTCAGCAAACAACCGTCAACAGCTTGGCCCGGAGGCCGATCGCGGCAGTGAACCCACTCATGTTAGCAGATATTTGATATATGTATTATTAATCAATTATCATTTGTGGTTTATCATCGTGCGACTAGTACGCACGCCATTAACGCCTAACGGACCACTATAGAAATCGATACGAGCAGAACGAACTGGGCGATTTTTGTTGTTTGATTCAGATTTTTTCATTCCGCTTTGTGAAAACTCTAGGATTCATGTATTACTTCGATAGAGCAAGATCTTCTCTACTTGCTCATATGCTTTTGGTTTAGATATATATATGCCCTGTAGAGGGAAAATTAATCAATTGTTTTACATTTTGCAAAGAAGATCACAATGAAGTTCTTTAGTTTTGATTTGCTCTAATATCACACGAGACCAAGAGTTATTGTAGTGACTAAAGATTACACTACAATTAGTAATTTATCAAAAATGATGATGCATGCTGCTATCGACAAGACGCTGAGTGCAAAACTCAATATTCTTTTAGCTGCAACAACGCACTAAAAGGTGCTTTTTAAAACCAAGTATATCACTAGATCGTTAAGATTTTGTTGTCGAACGGTTATTGAACGAGTGAATGAAAAGCTGCCTGAATGTGAAATAAGATTTTATTTTTATTATACCACCAAAATATAGAAACCATTCAAAAAATAAAATGCACCCGTTCAAATTCTCGAGATTCAAAGTATTGAATAATTGCTAAAGTGTCAAAGAAGAATAAAAACCACGCTATAGGAATACGAGTGCCGCTAGGGGAAAAGTACCTATTATTCTCCATAATGATACGCGTGTTCTTCCAACACTCATTCCAGCTATAACACAGTTGGCCACATAAATCTTCATGAGAGGTGTTTGAGTTTTCAAGCTACGTTCTTGCAAAACAGACGATACAAATGTATAGTAAGGGTTTAATAATTGTTTCTTTTACAAGGATGTGGTATTACCGCTAAAAAATGATAGATTCCAAGAGAAGTAGCTGCTCTTTCTATCAAAAAGCTTTTATAAAACCTTTGCAAAGGTTCATTCGTGATATATTATTCTTTACGCAGCGATAAGACACTTTTAACCTACAAAATTTATCGATAATTACCAATAAGCCACCTATTACGTACAAGCGGTGAGGTAACAATATAGACGTGAATTGTAATCTTCTTCGGCTCTTACAGAGTTCTCAGAATTCTCTGTTTTTGGATTATCTATGAGTGTTAAAACTTTATTGAAGGCCATATCGAAGCCCTAGCCGAGCAAATAAAGCAAGCTGAGTGTGAAATAAAATTTTTTTTCGCTGCTACAATGTCATGAAAAGCCTTTTTGAACTAAAGATATCGCTGAGATTGCAGAGATTAAAGCTTTCAAATAATCACCGAAGCTCTGAGATAAAACTCATATCCAGCGAGAAAGGCCTTCAAACAGTCGTGTACCATCGTTTATGCACGTGATGCATTAGGGCTTGATTTTTCGTGTATACTCGCTAATTATAAGGTTGACGGGCACCCTTGGTTTTGCGGGAGGCACTAGAATTCTCAACTCGTTAAGGAGGAACCTTAATGCTAACTTATTACCTGTGAACACAATAAGTTTTTGGTAACTGAAAGCTTTTAGGGATTGAGATTGTATTGAATTAGAAAAAGTGTTTTCATTCATCTCAAAGCTCAGTATTGCTACAAATCGATGCAATTTATATTGCAGTTCGTCCGCCAAACAATTGCTGTTAACACTTAGTGAGATTTGCCGACTAAAACAAATGAACTGCGGTATTTTTTTGCATTCACTCATCCCCTATTATAGGCAACATCCATTGCATACTTTGAGCATGAAAAAAGTCTGTTCAATACTTGTCAAATTGAACCTTGCATTAACGTCAAATAGAACCTTGCATTAACGATTAGAGAAACAGCGCTCATTCCACGAGAGGTCCAACAAAATTTTCGCTAAGTGACCTATTTGGGACCGTGAATCCACAGCCTCTACATCTATAACTGGTAACTCTGGACGCCCCGCTCCACCTCCTTTGAATTCTAACCCCTTAGCGTGGCATTGTTAGGCGCAACACGTTGAGTGTTAGAGATGCAGAGGAGCTAGAACGGGCCAGACAGAGTCGCTAATTAGAGATGAACAGGCCGTGGGTCCGCGGTCTCGTAAGGGGCTAATTTGGGGGAAGTAGTTGTGACCTATCTTATAAGATATTTGTTCTATCATTTTGAAACAAGGTGACATCCTTCTACGGCGTATTTTTGCTTTGAGTATGTTGTGAACTAAAATCTTCATAAGTGATATCACCAGAAAATTTATTTATCGTTGGTGAATATTCCTACCTTCTTATATCAATGGATAATACTTTTTCAAAGTTCTGCACCGGGTCATGAATTATCTGAAATATTATCAGTATTACTAGCACTCTCTCTGCTATCACTACTGACATATTACTTTAGAGTACGTTATTTCGTGATATCTCTCGCTGTATAGTTTCATTTTTTTTACTTTTTTTTGTCAAAACGAGTTAATGCCGGAAGACTATGATATGTTGAGCCGTAGCATTGATCATTGGCAATAGCAGAACATTTTTTTGGATAAAAGTCATTGTGTGAACCTTTTTTTACTGACTTGGTCTCACTTGAGCTTATTGGCTTGTCTCAAGAAATGAGGAGAAAAACTTTAGGCTATGTAAGCCTCACAGTTCATAGCCCTCCAAGACGACTCACCTCTAGCGAGCAGGCGCTCCTTCTGACTCAGAGAGTGTAAGTAAATGCATAGTTTTTCCTCTTTTTCAGTTTCTTACGTCTTTTTCCAACTCAGTAGTTGAGCTATTCAATTAGGATTGATGACTACATAAGAAGCGGTCGCTACGGATCGTGTCTCGAGGCGCTGCCTAAAGAAGACGACGTCTCAGTATTCAAAAAGAAACCTGTTTTCGACAACGATCCTGGAGTAATGGGCTCAAATGAAATTGTAAGTTAGATTTCGTCTTTTTAGTGACAAAAGACTATATCCTCTGTTTAAGTACCACACTGACGAGAATGGCCTTTACTCATTATAGAATGCGGACTCAGGACACCGCCTCTGGGAGTGGTTCCCTAGGGGGAGTAAGGAAACTGGTAAGAAAGTTTCGATTATGTTGCTTTCCACTCGTTTCAGCTTATGTTTTTTTCCACCCTCGATTGCTGAACAACCGAAATCAGAATAATCAAATCGAATTCTTTTTATTTGACCTCTTTAAGCAGTGGTATGGTGTTATAAATGTATCCAGTGATGTAAAGTGACGTGCAAGACTTCCGCGCCAGATGAATTTGAATCCGCATCTTTCTCTATCCGAGAGCGCGTGCTCTAACCCGTCGCACTACTGGCGCCCATTTTGCCATCACTCTTCGTACTAATCCCAGAGCCAGACTAGGCTGCGGAAATCACAATGGGCAACAATAGTTGACCTACACATATAGCGTACGCACATGAGCACGAATTCTCTATAGAAGATGTATTGATGTAAGCAAGAAAGGTAACTAACGACATCATCGGCTTAGCTAAGACAAGAAGATACTATTTATTTCATATCGTCTTTGAGACCAAAGATGAACTCTTTGTTGGAAATTGCGATAGTTCAAATGTTGGCGGCGCTAGTTCTCGTCAAAATGAGTTTGACCATGAGCATCAATCTATTCAACTAACTTGCAGAATCATCGAGCGATTACGATTGAAAAGGTGTGAGTTAAGACCAGCTTTGTGTTATCTTTGTTGCTTACGCAACATCACCATGTTACAACGAAGATGAACTCGGAGAGTTCGTATAGGGACCCTGAAAATCATACATCACTCAAGGTTATCATTGGAAAAACTGGACTAGGAGAAGCACTTGAAAAAAGCTACATTTGGACCCACGGAAGAAAATTAAATGAACAGTGCAGTAGTCTCCGAGTATATCATAACGGCTAAAACCATTTAGGGGAATTTATATATCCGATGACCCTGCTCTCAGCGGCAGAATGAAGAATTTTCCCAGTAGAGATAAGCATAGTAAAATAGTCTTACTTTAAAAAATTAACTAATGAAAGTCTTACCTAACCAATGTGGCTGTTTCTTCACAATTCTTCGCTGAATGAAACCATCTCCTCCTTCGCGTAACAATCCACATTTTAGGGAAAAGAAAGAAAATCGCTAAATGTAAAAGACGGAGTACTCGAACAGCAGCTAACTGGAATAAATCAAATTATTAGAAATCGGCTCATCTAACATCATCACGTTTACGCTACGATAATCGAGAATCCTAAAGTCAGTTAGAGACGCTTGTCTCCGCAGCACTCAACCTGATCTTTCAACTTCTAATCGCATGAGACGCAGACAACCTAAACTTCATATCGAACTTGCAAAGAGCTACAGGGAGACGATAGAAGAAATTCGAAAGAAAAAGGGCAATGAAGAAAATTACTCACGATTACTAATCGGATCTCTTTAATAAACATGTTTTCTTTCGCCATGTGGATAAAAGGAAGGTGGATTTGTCGTTTCAGCGGTTCTTCTTTTCAAAATCTGACAAGCTATTCTGTTGGTTAAGAACGGAACAACACCTGGGCTACAGATGATAATACCAGAACACCCAAAGAACCTTCCGCCAGCTCTCATGGATAACGGTCTTGGCTCATGACTCGTTACATGTCAGATTTGAAGAATTAAGCCGAAAAAAAATAAAAATGATCGTATTGCAATTATGGTCCAAGTTTCTTGATGTCCGCCGCTGATGAACTATTCCCTCGAGTTATCCTAAACAAAACTGAAATACTGGACGAAATGCGGTCATGCGAACAGCGAGGGACTCGAAAAGGATATAGTGCTATAGCCCACATCACACGATAAACAATAGTTGTTGAAGTTTTGCGAAAATACATGAGAACAGTTTGACTATCTCTCATTGATAGAAAGAAGACTTTGAACCAGTTCAAAAACAAGCCCTCATAAAAACACTGGGCAGCCACGATCTACTCAGTACATAGAAATTCTTTGTGAGCTGCATAAAGATATCACAATCAAACATGACTATTCCATAGCGACGTTACTGTCGGCATTAGAGAAGGGCTTTGACAGTACGATGCCGTCTTTCTGAAACCTCACTACCACGCCCCAAAACGTCATGCAAATATAAGAATCGGGTGACATGAGAGTAAAAATCGAGATTTACACAATCTTGGCTTGCTGGTATAACTGTTAGATTGAAATGTTAATTGTTAAGTTATCTCTAACGAAATAAGCACAGCTATCAAACGCAGCCTAAAAAGGGCAGGTTTGAAGAATGTGGTAGCAATAATTGAGATAACTCCAAAGACATTAAAGCACCAATTAGTCCGCAACCGACTGTATGACCGCCTTTGCGAATCCAGTGACTTCAAAGTTTGCCAAAACGGCACAGACGGCGACTGTATGAGATCTGTAATTTACCTTATCTCTTGCGAGGCATGCGGCGGCGAGTACATTGGCAAAAGCGGGAAGACCGCTGCTCCTTCGTGTAAAAGAGTATCTAGTTGGGTTACGCAACTCTGATCCAAAAGCTCCACTAGGCACGCATAGGGATCAAAAATATGCAATAGTAAGGTTCGGCGTCAAATTCACGATCCTCGCCTAGGAATCAAAAACATCTGCGCGTTAAACCTTAGAAGCCTTTTGGATACATAGCAAAGGCCCATAATGAGCCGAAAAGAGGAGTGCCTCGTAATCACGGCGTGACCTTGAACCATACCTCATGATGATCTTTCCGGCCTGATTTGGGCACAGCCCACTGTTGCACTGACACTAAGCGGCTGGTTTTCAATGAGTAATTGATAGACCCAAACATCGAAACGGTGATTGTTTTGAAATGAAGTTTCTACTATCCGATCCCAAACTCCTTTTCTAACGTTTTCTGCTAGGGTTATGGAGGTTTTGGCTTAGTGCATTATGAATCAACATGATCTTTCCAAGCTCTGAAGAAGGCGACCAGCCGAAACGTTAGCCACTTTGAATATTGTATATTCACACTGCATTACTAACTTATTGATGTATGCTTCGCTAGCATTCAGTAAATGATAACTATAACACCTCGCAGAGGCTAAACAGAAGAAAATACTGATTAGGTCTTCTCGTATGTTTTGGCATAAAAGTAAAAAGTAAGTGTAATACAATAAGAGCACACGGCTCGTGAAAAACAACTTTATTTTGTATGCTACAGCGCCATAAATAGGCTTTTTCAAAACATATCGCATTGCAGGATTTACAATGATTTGAGCTTCCAAATGATTAAGAACAGTTCAAAAGAATTAGTTCTGGTCAATAAATCTTCTCTTTATTACTCTAACGCCATAGTTCATGAGAAGCCAATCTGCCGTGCTCATAACAGGCTTTCTCATGCTAAACCTCATGGTAAACAGTGAATGCGCCGTGCCCTCAGCGCACTTCCAAATGAAAGGCAGCCAGTGCGCCGTGCTTTTAACGCGCTTTGCAGTTCTTACCAGCATCGCTGGTAATGACACTACAGTGTTATCCTTCACCGCTATCTCGGCGGACGAGTGAACAAAGCCCCGCCCACTAACAAGGGATATTTAGGAGGAGCGAGGGACGAGCGTCTTCCATTTCGTTCAGCTATGATTCGTATCAAGAAGAGTGCTCGCATGTCAACCACAGGAAAGGCTCCACAAAAGCGGCCCGCTCCCGAGGTACCTCGCGTATCTGCACCGGCCACGGGTGAGTATCTCATACTTCCTTCAGAGATGTTTCCAATCAGGAAGACCACTCTCGCACAGAAATGGCTCCTAGCAGGAAGACCACTCCCAAGTCAATTGCAGTGAAGGTTCATCGTAAGCAGCTATCTTCCGTAGTACTTCGAGCATTTGCACCGTCCACAGGTGAGGGTCTCACAATTTGTTCAAAATTGACTCCTATCAAGAAGATCATTTCAATTCAGAAATGGCCCCATGAAGATGACAGCTCGCATGTCGACTGCAGAGAAGGTTTATCGTAAGCAGCCGTCTCCCGAGTCCCTGGAGAGTTTGCACCACCCACTGTTGAGAGTCTCACAATTTGTTCAAAAATGGCTCCTGTCAAGGTGACCACTCTCGTTCAGAATTGGCTCCCATGAAGAAGGCCGCTTGCATGCCGAATGGAGAGGAGGTTTATCGTAGGCAGCCGTCTCCCGAAGTCCCTGCAGAATTTGCACCACTCATTAGTGAGATTCTCACAGTTTGCTCAACAATGGCTCGTATCAAGAAGACCGCTCGCATGTCGAGTGCAGGAAAGGTGTATTGCAAACAGCCGTCTCCCGAAGTCACTCGAGATTTTGCACAGCACACGGGTGAAGATCTCACGATTTGCTCAAAAATGGCTCCTATCAAGAAGATCACTCAAGTGTCAACTGCAGGAAAGGTCCATCGTAAGCAGCCGCTTTCCCGAGGTGCCTCGCAATTTTGCAGCGGTCACAAGTGGTGTAAAGAAGCCTTACAGCTATCGCCCAAGAGCCGCGACTCTTTGAAGATCCTACGCTACCGCAAGTCGAAGGAATCGCTCATTCACAAGTTACCGTTCCAGCGCCTGGTTTGTAAGATAGGGTGGGCCTTCAAGACCAGCATCCAATTAGAGTCATCAGCTGTGTTAGCTGTTCAAGAGGCATCTGAATCGTACCTGGCTGCCCTCTTCGAAGACGCCAATCTGTGTGTCATCCTTTCCAAGAGAAACACAGTTATACCCAAAGACATCCAGTTGGCAAGACGCATTCGTGCAGAGTAAGCCTAACAGCTCGAGCTCGTGCACAAAGCTATTGAAAACGTTATTGTCTTGCACAGTATGAGAATGTTGTGTAATAAATATGATATCTTCCGCGTTAAGGTCTCTTCAGCTTCAGAAATTCAGCGTTCGGACCAATAGTAGCACCCCAAGACACCTGTAGTAGTGAAATGAAATAATTAGGTGCAATGAACGTAATTCAGAGTTGGTTATTCGTCGGTGGAACGACGATAGATCTCAATCTACTTCTTGTTGTTGGGTGCTAAGTTACAGAATTTGTGATCGTGACGCTGATATAGAAATCGTCCTACGTCTGGAGAATCGCAGAGGTGTTCAAACAAAAGTGCGCCAAGAAGATAGCAATTCTGGCACAATGTTGAGAATCTGCTCAGTTCCGCAGGTGCACTGGAGAACGCGTTTCTTTGAAAGTCGGCATTAATCAATTCGTGTGAGCTTTAAGAATTGGTTTCCTCTATGTTCCATTCCCTGTGTATCCCAAAACATGATAGTAACGCCTTTATTCTCCAGAAAGACACTTATGCCGCTATAGTTTTAGCTGTGATCACCTTACATTCTCCCACAGGAATTACTCAGCGACTTGACCCTGATGAGCTTTTTACAAAAAGAAACAAAGGCTATGTAAGCCTCACAGTTCATAGCCCTGCAGGACTACTCTCCTCTAGTGAGCTGACGCTCCTTCTGACGCAAGGAGTGTAAGTAAATGCATAGTTTTTTCTTTTTTCAATTTTTTATGTCTTTTTCCAACTCAATAGTTGAGCAATTCAATTTAGGATTGATGACTACAGGAGAAACGGTCGCTCTGCATCGTGTCTCGAGGCGCTGCTCAAAGAATACAACGTCTCAATTATCGAAAAAAAACCTGCTTTCGATTATGACCTTAGAGTAATGAGCTCAAATAAAATTGTAAGTTAGATTTCTGTCTTTTTAGTGACAAAAGACTATATACTCCGTTGAAGTACCACACTAACGAGAATGATCTCACTTACCATGGAATGCGGAAATACCGCCCATGGGAGTGGTCCCCTAAGGGAAGTATAGAAAATGGTAAAAAAGTTTCGATTATTGTTGCTTTCCACTCGTTTTAGCTTAAGTTTTACCTCCTTCCTCAATTGTTAAACAACCGAATTTAGGATAATCAAGTCGAATTCTTTTTATTTGACCTTTATAAGCGGTGGTATGATGTTATAGATGTATCCAACGATGTAAAGTGATGTGCAAAGCTTTCGCGCCAGATGGACTCGAATCCACATCTCTCTCTAATCGAGAGCGCCTACTCGAACCAGTCGCACTACTGACGCCCATTTTGCCGTCACTCTTTGGCGCTAAAATGCATCTACCTTTCAGCAACCAACTGTCAACGGTGTAGCGCGGGTGATCGCTATCGATGAACCCAGTCATACTGGCAGATATTTTATAGTACATGATCAGACAGAATCCCTTTTTATTCAACCGCTTCTTGCGGTGGTATGATTTAGGCATGTAAACTTATATTTATTACATCGTGTCACCGCTAGAAACTGTTGAGATAAGGAATTCTGTTGGGATCATCTAGTACCAAATATGTTTCAGCGTAACTGGGTTCAATATCGATAACACTAGCTAGTCATACCGTTGATGCTTGATTGCTGAGATACAGATGCTTTTGTAGAAAGAGTGGTGTCAAAGCAGACGCTGGAGGTGCAACGCTTTGAGTACGCGCACACGGATAAGGCGAAATGTGGGTTCGAGTATGCAAAAGTTTTACACATCACTCGGCATCACGGGGTATAACCATAACATTATACCACCGCTAAGACGGTCAAAAAAATAATACTACTGTATATATATATATATATATATATATATATGTATGTATATATATATATATCTTATTGCATGCACTGTGTATGTATACAATCCAACAATAATAAATGCATTTTTTCTAGAACCAGTTAGCGTAGTTTGATTCGCTGGTTCCAGCACTTCTAACGTTCGCATCGTGTTTTCGCGTTCATTCTCCGTAGAAATCTTCGAATATTCCTCGTATTGTTTTCACTGCTGCTTGAGAATTTTATTTTGTCCATCAATGAAGTAAAATGCTAGCGAGCAAGTCTCGTTACAACCTCCGAGGAGCCCGAGCTAAGGCGTCTTATGACCGATTGTAAGAAAGGGTTGGAAAAGTAGCTCGTCATAGCCTTATTTTTCGATGATCTGCACTACTAACCACTCAGCCACCGCATTTGTCAAAAAACAAAGCACTGCTCACTTTGCATTACGGTGCCAGAAAGAGGGCCATAGCAATGAGCATCAAAGCATTTAAAGAGTGTATAATAACTATGAACACATCACTTAAACGTTTGGCTTCCGCGGACCTAAACTGAGCGTGTCTACCCCTCCCCCCCCCCTCCTCCTCCGCGGCTCTAACCTCAACGTGACAATCACTCTTTCTCTCACTCCTCTCTGCCACGCCACACCTGTCCATCAGGAAGAAGGTTCCGTTTCGGTCCCCTACCACAACACTTCACTGTGGTTTTTTTGGTGATATCTTTTTAATCTCACTATTACCTCTCGAATCACTGGCACACCGAATTACCTTATGTTTCATGTAGTAAAAAACTGCGACCTCAATGGTGTAGTGGTAGCACGTCCCCCTGGTATGGGTAAAATGCAGGTTCAGCTCCTGTCTTAGGTCAAATTTTTGCTCACCACTCACTAGAAACATCGTAACGCTGCAAAACGAGCTGTTGAACCATGAAGGATTTTAAATACTATTTTTAGAAACTTTGCTTTATTTCTTAGTCTGTAACAGGCGTTACAATCGACTATTTTGAGAATTCACTCAAGAATATTGTAATCTGGCAGTGTATAATGAGGCGTTCAGGAAGGACTCACAAGTTCAAAGTCTACTTCATCTACCGCTCCAGCAACAGTCAGAAATGTGAATTTCCTGAAATATTCTTTAGTTAATATTATGTTTTGGAACGTGATTCACTTACATCTTTTTCGATAGAGTAGTGTGATTGGCCAACAGAGAAGGGTTCTTTTCTGTTATCTGAACAAATGGAAAATTGCTCCTTTCACTGTACAAAAGTTTTTCATAAGGGAGCTTCTTCACTACATGACAGTTTTTAAAAAAAATCCCTCTATAGCGCTGCAGCATCTAAAACAAAATTATGTTTTACACCGGTCTCTCGCTTTTACTGTGACTTCTCTGAAAGCACGAAATGCACATGAGCCCATAGAGGAAGGTATGTGATATCAGAGTCATCCGTCTTATCTAAAGTCTTTCAGAGCGAAGAGAAAATCTCAGATTATATAATAATACTTACACTCCACAGGTGAGTTGTACCAATGCGGTTGATAGATCGCAGTGTGGAATCCAAGACCAGCCCTCCTCCTCGCTCTTTTCTCCTCTTCCCTCCCTCCTCTCCCCCTCCCCTGCCCTCTCAGCACACCCCCCTAACAGGCAAACAAATGCGCCGCGTATGTGGAACTCCATAGTATTTTCTCTGCTGCACTGCAGTGAAATGGTCTTTCCAGAAAACTCACGGCGTTAGAATCGTCAATACTTGCACTATATAGTACTTACTTATAAGCTGAATAACGAGTTCTGTCTTGTGAGAAATATGCATGTGTAAAACATAGATGTTTTCTTTCTGCTACAGAGTTATGAGAAGGCTGCTTTAAAAAAAAGGCCACATAGCTCAATAGCCTGAAATTTAAACTCTCGAATGATTACAAAAAGTGCAGAGGAAAGTCTGTCCACCTAGGGCGTCGCTTCTTCGTTTGTTACCGGACAACAGAAAAGAGCCCAAAGAAGTTGGCACTTTGACTCTAACTGTTAAGGAGCAACAGTAACAAATTTAGGAGAGAAGCTCTGATGTGATGTTTACAGGAAGAATCCGATTCACAACAAGATTCTTTTGACTCACCGCTTAATCTTGTCTTCGTCGACGAGTCGTATGAAGACCAGCTGACGCAAGATGCACTTAGTTGGTGATTTGGAATTTTTCATTTTTTTCCTGGCGATTACACCTTAGTATGATGTAGTGAAGATTGCATTCCATTGTTTTTAGGCCTTATTCAAAAATCGTGTTTAGCGAGCGCTTTTGTTGGAGCTTTTTAATTTCCTAGAACGTCAACGGTAACTTCAATGATTTGAGTTTTTTCAATAATTATTCAAAGTCCAATGGATTCTATTGGAATGATTTCTTCAAAAACTCTCTATGATAACGGAATCGTACTCAAATTTATCGACATCCTTCACTCACTATGAAAAATTTAAGCGTTCACTACAGTACAGTCGTGCCACAAACCACTGTCGATGTAATGCCTGCATTTCGACAGACTTATCTATTGAGGCAAACCTGTGGATTCAGCAAAATCAGAGGTAAATTCACTTCACGATTTTGGTTAGGATACCAGCGCAGTGTCTAATGTGGCATTTAGACACGATATAATCAATGTATTTCAAATCCCATAAATCTCTCTACACATTTCAATCTGCTTTTTGAGTAAGAGCAGATCATTCTTCAAAAAAATAATTCAAAATGCCTAGCACCAAAATTAGTAGTACTCATAAGCAGACCTGGTAAGAAGAGTAGTGAAAACTGAAGGGATTCTGTTCAGTGTATAGTGGATACCAGAAGCGAGACCTCTCGTGTTCACCGCATGACTTCTGATGTCGGCAGCGAACTTCCTGAGTCTTTCAAGTGACACGCATCTAATGTAATTGAAGTGTTCACCAGTTTTCTAAATGTCATGTTCGCCAGAGAATTCCTCTCTCAATCTTTCCCGTCTGATCTCTAAACTTCTTTTTTTCTTCCTTCCTTAATGTAGTTGTTTCCTAACGACAACCGGTAGCGGTTTAGGTGCGTTTCGGGGAATCGTGATCATCAGAGTCCCCGGCCATCGACGGATAATATATATATATATATATATATATATATATATATATATATATATATATATATATATCCACATCCACACGAATACAAGGCTCATTGAAGTTTAACGAGAGTACAAACAACCACTCTGTCTCACTTTCATCGATCTAAAGAAAGCCTTTGATTCAGTGGAAACAGAAGCGGCTATACAGGCTCTGGATAACCAGGGCGTCCCTAATCGGTACTCCTTCGTGAGCTTTATAAAGATTTCACGACCAAAATATCTCCATTCTACAACAATATCATCATTGACGTAAGAAGAGGGGTTCGACAAGGCGATACAATCTCGCCAAAACTACTCACTGTCACCCTACAAAACGTCATGCGAACATCAGAATGGGACGAAATGGGGGTGAAAATTGACGGTCGACAAAAACCATCTTCGCTTTGCTAACGATATCGTTCTCATAACACCAAACATCAGCCAAGCGAAACGAATGTTGACCGATAACGCCTGTGAAAAGATTGGTCTTCAATTGAATCTAACGAAAACAATGTTTATGAGGAACGGATGGGTTTCTAATGCAACATTCACGCTCAACGGAACAACAATCTCCGATTGCTCCAGTTACGTCTATCTATGTCGTGAAATCAACATGATGAACGACCTAGCTCCAGAGTTGAGCAGGAGGAAACGAGCCGCTTGGGGAACGTTTAAGAGCATCGAAGATGTAGTGAAGAGGACAAAGAACATACGACTTCGTGCCCACCTTTTCGACTCAACAGTTATCCCTGCCCTAACGTATGCAGCAGAAATCTGGTCGCTACGTAAGCAGGATGAAAGATCACTTGCCGTTATCGAACGCGCAGTCGAAAGATCGATGCTAGGAGTATCCTGTATCTCGCAAATGAGAGAAAGGATCCGAAGTTCCGACCTACGTCAACGTTCGAAAATCAGAGACGCCGTTCAACACGCCAGGATATCGAAAATAAGGTGGGCCGGACACGTGATGCGCTTCAACGACAACCGATGGACGAGAGCCGTTACCGACTGGATTCCTCGAGACGTCAAGCGCTCTAAAGGAAGACCACTGACCTGTTGGTCCGATTTCTTCACGAAAGCGATAGAAGAAAGATATGATGCTCAGCGAATCCTTAAAGCAAGGAGGACCCACTGGGCTACTCTTGTACGCGATAGGAAAAAAGGAAGAGTTGCTGGTACCCGCTCGAGTCACATGACGACCAACGGGACGACAGGTGATGCAGGTGATATATATATATATATGCAAATATACACAAAAGTATATGCATATAAGTAAAAAGGATAAAGCTCTCGGCGTTGATCAATCCTTGAGGGATGTGCCATGCATTCGATTCAATTTTTAACTTCGTTTGAGGTGATTGAATGCATATCTGGCCTTTACAATGACCCGCGGAGGCCTCCCGCTGAACCGAGTCAGTGCTGCTTATCCTCCCAGACGGGTCTTTGACCTGTCTGGTATCAATTTACCGACCCCGGAGGGATGGATGGCTTGGTGAGCCATGAGCGCAAGATCGAACCTCGTGTGCGACGCAGGGCACCTCTAACCACTGCGCCACATGCGCTCTTGTGTGTTTGTATGCATGTATATAAGTATACATATATATGTGCATACAAATATATACGCATTGTAAGCGTAAATGTGTGTATATGTATACATATACATGCATACATATATGTAAATATATGGTTCTTTCCCGTTATCAGGGGACAAAGTAATATTCGACCCCATTCGCTGGACAAGAATTTTTCAGTCAAGAAATGTATGACCTATCTTTCCAAAACTTCTTCCATTCTGGTTAACCTTGCCAAATTCTTACACGATGGCAAGAAATGACATTGTCATCGCCACATATGAAACAATTGCACTTGATCATGAAAAAGAAATCAAGCTGAACTCCACTGAAAAATTCCGAAGCTTTCTCTGCGCATAATAGTTTGGCGAGCTCGGAATAAGCGAGTGAAGCTTCCAAACATTTTCAAAAATGAACTAAAACTGCGCAGCTACATCACTGTTCGTGTTCATTTTTTGGAGGAAAACATGAACGAAAAAGGCATTCATGATTGCCAGAATGATTCATTTGAAGCTGATGCTCGCTTGTCGAAGGTGCTTTTTAAGAAGATATTTATACTCAAACTACTCCTCAATCTGTAGAATCGACATCAAGTTCTTAAGAAGAGTCAGCGAAAGTCCGCAGTAGCAAAAACCATGGGCCACAGTCATTTTCCGACTTCAGTGATGGTCTAGGTTGGCATCTACACCACCGAAAAAGCGCCGTTGCTCTTCATCAATAAAACCACGAAAATCAACGCCGCCAGCCACCAGCAACGAGTTTTACGGAACGCACAGAAACCTTGGAGTACTCAACACCTTGGCGCCAACGGAATTGCGCTCCAGCATGACTTGCCTCCTGCACATTGGGCCCGCTCCACACTTGCCATCTGTCAGAAGTAGCCTCGAAGCTTTTGGGGCAATGATATTTGGCCGTCGAAGTCGACGGATCTCTAGTCAGTGGATTATTCCGTGTGATCCATACTGGGGACAAAAGTCTCGTCTACTTGCTACACTGCCGTAGACGCGCTTCAAAGGGCTTGGACACCCGTTTGAGACGAAATTACGGTGGAAATGTGTGCGATAGTTGAAAATCTTTGCAAGCGAGTTTCTGAATGTATAAAGACTAAAGTAGGAAATTTTGGGATTTTTTACCGATTTCTTGTTTATTGTTATAATTGTTCATCCTTCAATTGAACGAATTTATTTGTTCATGCAACATTCTTTCACTGTTGAAATATCTGGACAGACTGACAGAATCTTTCCGCACCGTGTATGTACTCCCCGTTAAGCGAAATGTGTCTAACTCTGTGTGAAATTTTGCTGTATGCATATATACACAGTCTGACGAAAAATAGAAGTTCTTCTCACACGTCATCTCAGTTTGCCGTACGGATCCAGCACTCCCAGTACTCGATTCGCTTCCTCTTATCTAAGCCACACAAACATCTTCGAGCATTTCACGTGTTGCGTCGACTGCTGCCCGAGGACTTCTTCATAAATGAAGTAGAAAGCTAGTCGAGCAGATCTCTTTGGGATCTTGTAAAAACCTCAACTAAGGTACTCTTTGAGGCGCTCATTGCTTGTTCGAGTGTTAGGGAAGAAGTTCGAATTAGGGTCATACTTTTTGACGTTCTGCATCACTAACTTTTCGGCCACGTGGCTTACAAGAAACTATTGCAAAGTAGTTTTCACTCTGCACCATTACGCTACAAACAGCATTAACATCAAACAGCTATATAAGACAGCATAAAAGATTCTAGAGGTATACAAAATTTATGAGCACGCCAGTTAGTATTGTGAATAAATGGTGCAAAATTGCGTCAGGTTTGAAGCATTGCTTGAGTTCCTCGCCAATTGCGTGGCGTCAGAAGCGTAAGGTGCTGAGATGTGGGTGAGCCCAACGAGTTCATCACTAAATCAAGCAAGGCGGGCGTCTGTCGTTGAATCATCCGAAAGTAAGTATTCCATACGTTGAAATGCGCCGTTTTCTGTCTCAAAATGCTATCTGAGTATTCAGCGCTTCATTTGCGTGGTGTCACGAGCACCCCAAAAGTCGGGTGGGGCCGTGCTCGGCCAGCTACAGGCAAACAGCGAACTCTGCTTGTCTACGTCGTAATACTTCGGTGAGTTACTTTCATTCTTACGTTGCGTCAGGTGTAGTTAGTCATCGCGCAACTCCAGCAAGCGCCATTAATTTTCTGTTTTGGTGTATTCTTTCTATTTAACACGTTACTGCCATTATTGATCTTACGGAAGTCAGCAAGACAGTGTCAATTCTTCAAGGATCTGAACACGTTGAAGCCAGATTTTCAACAATAGACACGACGCTTGAAGTCCGTCAACTATGCTTTGTTTAGTCTAAATGAATCGACGGAGATACAGAAATATTTTGGTTCTTATCTGTTAGAGGCGGTGAATGAAAAAGCGACCTCCTTCGCTGGACTAGAATTATTCAAAAGAGTGTTAGTAATCATTCGGAAGCTGAAATCGCGTACAAGTGCGCATACTAGCCTTTTTTGAAAACATCATTCTATAGCGGTGTAAAATTCAAAGCATAATTACGTTTTACATTTGGACCATTTCAAGTAGCAGTTAACAACACCAAGAAAAAGCGCATCAATCAAGAATGCACGATTTTTCTTCCTATCTCTTCTTGTCATTCTGGTAAATCCTACCAAGTTGTAACAGGTTGACAAGGAATGACATTGCCATCACCATATGAAAATCGGTTGCTTTTTAATATGAAAAAGATATCAAGGTGAACGCTAGTAGTTAATAATTTTGATTCGGGCGCGAGTGACATAGTGGTTAAGGATGCTCTGTGGCATACAAGTGGATAATATACCTGTCGAATGATTACTAGGAGCCAAGAGAAAGAACTCTGTTCTGCGAGAAAAAACGCGTGTGTGAAACACAGATACTCTCTTTTGCTGAAGCGTTATAAAAAGACTTTTCAAAATTAAAGCATCCACGTAACTCACTAGCCCGAAATCCGAGCTTTTGTATGAATTCTTATAGGCAACGGGAAGTTTGTCCAGCGCATGGAGTCGTTTTTTCATTTGTGGCCGTCTAATAGAAAAGAGTTTTTATTCATCTATGGGTATAATCATGCTATTATGGAATTCATTTTCACGCGCCACCACATATTACAGTCAGCAATTCGTGGGATTTTGCCAACTATTTCAAATAAATTGCTTTTTCTTACATTACACTATACCATACGATAGCTACGATCCATGGCAACATTTGAAAGTCCAGAAAAAAGTGTTTGTTACTTGTCAAATTGTACTTCGCATAGATTATGTGAATAATAGTGCTAGATAAATGAAAGGTCATCATAATATTCAGAAACTCAGTTGAAGGACTAGAGAAATATTAGGTTGGCTAGAAAGTTTGTGCCGTTTTGATTTTCAAATATGATGCTTGCAATATTATGTTCGAACAAAGGACAGAACTAATAATCAAACTATTCTCCATCGACCCCGATAACTTCCTGCCTCTTCGTAGCCGTCTTTTCCGCAACCGTGTCTTCGCCTCATGCTACATTGATTTTGGGCGTCGCTTTAGTAGCATTCATTCTTGCGCGTCAATTCGTGTATGAGTAGCAGGTGGATTGTTTCCAAGACACCTCTATTTCAAGGCAAGTTTAGGTAGGTTACATATCAAATGTTCCCAAGAAAAGCTCAATTAAACGAAGCTAAAAACATGCAATTTTGTTGTAAAAAATCTATTGAAAACAAAACGGCACGAAATTTTCACACAATTTATCAGTTCGATGTACTTTTTGAAAATGATGTGTACTATCACTTTGAAACAAATTGACAATTTTTTCAAGGAGCAATTTTATTTTAAGTCCCTTGTAAAGTCTCACTAAGTAATTTCTTAAAAGAAAATATTTATTTTTGGCGAATATTTTTCGATATCATAACATGTTTTGAGCCTTATATGAGGGCTGATATGGTTTTTTATGAAGTAATGTGTAAGTGCCATGTCAAACCTCATAAAAGGCTCAAAACATGTTATCATGTTGTCAGATTATCATTGTTCTGAACGTAATGATTTGCAGACTCTCTCTCTCTCTCTCTCTCTCTCTCTCTCTCTCCCTCCCTGTCTCTCGGTCTTCCTTTCACTGTTTCTCTTTCCTTGTCACAATGATTTAAGAGCTGAAATTGACAAGTTTTGAGAGTTTCGTATTCTATGTTTATAATAATTTATGGTCTATTTTCAAAAAAGCCAGCAAGTGTGCAATAGCTGAAAATTAGGAGTCATAAGGAAAAAGCAAGGATACGTAAGATGAGAAACAAGACTTCACAGCGGCGTTTGAAAATTTATCTCTATGCCAACTCAGTGCGCTGGAGCGCCACGACCGAGTGGTTGTGGTGCTTATCGTGGAGGATGCGGCTAAGCTCAGCCTTTATCCCCTTCCCCTCCCCTCTGCACTCTCCGGCAGTCAACAACGAATTCTCTATGAAACGCTACAACCAGGCTATTCTCGGCATTGCAAAGAAACGTGCTCATCAGTATTCTACGGCGATGAGGAAGAGGAGGAAAAAAAGAAATGAATGTCTGAAGTGTTGGGATCCGCCAAGTGAGAAAAGAGTGACATTAGACACGAAGAACGACTCTGGAAGTCGGAACCAGTGCGAGAGAAGCATCTAAAACAACTCAGTGTCACCTATCCCCGGATTAACGCTCGACCTCACAGGTAGGTCTGCTCCTAATTAATGTTAGCACAGCTGGCTTTTTGAGTCTCACCGTCACCACTTGATCATCCAAATGCTCTCTTGCTTCCATTTCACAAAAATTGCTCAAATCCTTGAGCGAGTGATATAAATCGTCAGTGAAGCAATGGCAAAAACTTTTACTGAATTGCTAAGACGCGAAGAAAACGGCAGAAATGGAGATATAAAGTTTTTTTTATAGGGAAAAACTGAACTGTGAGTTGAGTCCAGCCGTGCTCGGGAAGACAGAGGAAAGTCGGAGACTGAAGAGAAACCAATTGTCCACAGGCTGGTTTACAACTAATTAACAGTAATACGGCCAGTTTTTCAAGTATCACCGTTTGCACTTGATTATCTAATTCTTCCCTTGCTCCCATTTCATAAAAATTGCTTAAATTTTTGGGCAAGTGATATAAATCGGCAGTGAGGCAATGGCAACCACTTTCAGTGAGTTGCTATGACGCGAAGAAAACGACATAAAAGGAGATTCAAAGTTTTTTTTCTATAGGAAGAAAACGAACTCTGAGTTGAGTCCAACCGTACACAGGTGAATCAAGAAAAACTCACGCACTAGAAAAAACCACGCAGACTCACCTCATGAGCGATGAAGTAAAGCCGAGTAGTGCTCATGCCAGTGGAGGGATTTGTATCGTGTTATTGTTTTCTTTTCTTCGTTATGTGTGGTTAATAAGGTTTACTAGTGTGGTGATTACTTTGATTCTTGTTGTTCCTTTTCTTCAGCCTTACAATTGCTACAGATTTCTAATATCAATGTTAACAACCTCGTGTGTGGTCATCAAAAAATACGAGATTGCTCTTGATATTTTCGCCAACTAGTATTCTTTGGTGAAATATAAGAATAGACAAAGCAATAACAGTAGCTAGAATTGAGTGAACGATCCTGATAATTAAGCTTACAAGAAATCTTCTCTCCAAATCACATGTATTCGACACATTGCTAACTTGTTAAGATAGGTTTACTTTACGCTGTAAGTGTATCTTTGAGGACACATATGACTTTTACAATCAGACCGTATGATCTTCGACAATAAAATTGCATGTTTGCTCAACCTCTAAGGGACGACGTGTATCAGCTCAGGTACACGTTTGTTTAAAGGCCTTCCTCACTGCAGAAAAGCTTTTCTTCAGATATTTGGCAATTTTTTGCAAGTTGAGTCTCTGTAATTATAAAAACCTGTTAAGTCTCACGAAAAAACTTAATTACGTTGTAACGGCGAGAATAAATTATTCTTCACACTCAAGTTTCTTCATTTGCACGGCTGGGGCCGCTATATGGCTTTTCAGTGAAGTTTTGATTTTTATTAGATAGCCCAAATCTCGAGGATTCTAATAATTTAGTTGATTTCTTAAAAGGTTGCCATATAATGATGTAAAAGCGAAAAGAAGATCTTGTTTCACGCTTATAATGCTACTCCGCCATCTGGATGTCATAGGTTTTTTTTATTGGCAGTCACAGAAATTTATATGTTACAGGTATCTATCGCTCCAGAAAGAATGGAGTATAATAAGTAAATTTCCTATAGAGGTTTTTTTTGTAAAAAGAGCGACTACTTCTCATGAAATCCTTCCTTGTTCAGCATAGTACCATATACTTGAGAAAAAAATCAAACTTTCAACCCATATTAGGCATTTCTATGGCTTTTCTTGCAAGAATAGCTTGAGAGCACATCTGTTACAAATAAACATCTTCAAAATAGATCTATGCGAAGGTAATTATAATATGTACCTCGAGTAAGTGTAATAACAGCGCGCGTTCATCATTGCGTATGATACGCTACTTTCATTATGAGCACCCATATTACAAAAAGTATTTTTCGCTCTTTCTAGATGTTTTAGTAGTTATTCGATAGCCTGAATCTCGAAAAATTGAAAGACGTACTTGATTTTCTGAGAGCTCTTTGTATTACACTGTAGCAAAGGAGAGAATATGTTATCTAACACTTGAGCATCGTTCGATGAGCAAAGCTTTTCCTCATGAGGAATCAGCATTTTTCGATGACACAAATCTTGGAGAAATCAACAGTGCTCTTGGTTTTCCAGAAGATTTCTTTTTTTGCGCTGCATCACTGAAATTAAGATTGTGTTTAACAAGCTGCACGCATGCCTTCCATCGGTATGTGCATGTATAGTGCAACACTGGCATCAAGCCATCGCCGTTCAATAACCAGTCGAATTCTCAAATATCAAGGATTTCAATGGTGTGCTGCCTTTGAAAAAAAATTTCTCTGCGAGCTGTAGCAACAGGAGTAAAACTATGTTGCACATCCGAGTACTTTTCGCCAGTGCCAGATACGGCTTTTCTCTCAAACTTCCACTCCCATTCGACAGCATAAATTCCAAAAATTTTTCAGATATGCTTAGTTTTTGAAAGAGACCTCTTAGATCGTCGTTACAGCTTAAAGAATACTGAGTTTAACACTCGGAGCGCATCGGATGCCACGTGTGAATTCCGCTGCGCGGCCAACGCGGCCCCGAGTGCGGAACTCAATGTTTTTTTACACAACACATTAAAACGTCCTTCTCAAGACCAAGCCTATCATTAAGGTCGTTGAGATTTGTGCTAACGAATGGTTATTGAAATTCTGAATGAAAGCCTTTGTCCAGTGAAAGATGCGTATGTGTGAGAGAAAATTTGATACTTATATATTAGAGGCAACATATCTTTAAGCCGAACTCAACCGCTGGACAGGAAATTTTCATAGGAGTGTTTGTGGTCATTCGAAAGGCTTTAATCTTTGCCTACAAGCTGTGTCTGGCCTGGATTTTAGAACGCGCTTTTATAACGCCGTAGTATTCAGAAAAATATTTTATTCCTTATTCGTATTCCGTCGTTATTTTCACCACGAGTATACATCGCTAGAAGCACGATAAGCTTGTCAGCCTGTACAGAATTTTCCATTGTGCCAAAATCACGCGTTTTTATCTAAATTTTCGTCGAAGCGGTAAATAAATCCTCAATAAAAATACAATAGTTGGCGTCGTTCGAACGCATCATGCGGTAGATTACTATCGAATTACGCGGTAGATCAGGCGATTATTCAATATAAAGTTGTCGCTGTGGCTTTCCTTCACATTTTACTCAGCTACAAACCTTTTAGACGACTTTGCATACCGGAGGACTCACGGAGCGGGAGAACGGAGCCGGAGCGGAACAACCGATCGCGTTTGAAATAATGTTATTCAATTTAGGATTTTTCACCATATCGACAGAAACTTCAGATAAAAACGTAGATACTGATGATAAGGAAAACTGTCCAAACGCTGATATGCTTTTGAGTGCTTGATTTATACGCATGGTAAAAATGAAGATGAAAGGCGAATGAGAAATAAAATTTTATACTGGATGCTACAACGAATAAAAGGGTGATTTGAAAAACGGGCAGCGCATAGCTGTAGCCAGAAATTTGAGTTTTCTAATGATTACTATCAGTTCTATGAAAGATCTTAACCAGAGAACGAGATCGACTTAGAAATTTGTCGTTGTTTATCATATACGTAGCGAAAAATTTATTTCACCTTCATAGCATAAAATAGAAACCATTTTAAAAATAAACACACCCTTCAGACTTTTAATATCAAACTGTCGAATAATTATAAAACCTTAGTAAGGAATGAAAATTCTTTTTTGTTTGAGCATGGGTGTGGATAGGAGAGAAGCACCGCGAATATTTCTTTGGAGACACATATTTCTGAGCAGTAGTTTGCAAAATGCCGATGTTCTAAGCATTTATCCAAACGCGGTTGTCTTTTACCGCTCAGAATTCTTCCACTATCCATAAGTACTCAACCCTTTTTCGTTTGCCTCAATTCCGAATAATTGGAAATAAACGAATGCTTGATATAAACTTAGTTACAGTGAGAGTTTCTGATGAACAATAATGATGATGCTTTCAGTATAGAATACAGCATATATTATCATTTTTGCTAAAACTTACTTGCTGTTTTCCAATTTTCATACATTATAATGGCTCTTGGGTCTTTTATAAAACTATGGTAGATTTTATAGTGATATCCTTCACACAATTCTACACAGTTGATTGTCGAATTCAGTATAATTCAATAATAAAGCAACGCTTTTCTCTGAACAAGACGCATAAATCTAAACCAAGAGCATGTGAGCGAAACGACAAAATTTTTTCTATCAAAGCAATACAAGAATTCCAAAAATTTCCGCAAAATGGCATTAACAACCTTAATCAAATAGCGATAATAGCGTATTTTGCTCTGCGGGCAACGATTTCTATGACCGTCCATAGGGGCTTAGGCTTTCCTTTTATTATATATGCCAGTTGGAAATCAGTTGGCCTCAACCATCTGACACACAAAGATGTTAAGGATAATAGGTCCCTCAAATAGTTCATTGTTATTAACGAGTTGATTCACAAAACTCTACTATAATTCTCGTAATCGGTTTCGATTAAAATCGCAGAGTGTCGTTGAACCGCTTCTTCCATGTCCATAATTTTGCTTCTCATATCAACATTGAAAAGGAATCAAAGCATGATAAAGAAATGAAAACGATTGATAGCAGAGGTCCGTCTCATCACTTCTACCCAACCCCAGAATTGGATCGTACAACACTGCCGTTATTTCGTAAACACGGAGCCAGTAAACGTGGGTAGAAATAGGATGCATGTAGACACAAAGAAACCTAATCAAAAACATCGTTTTATCTCTAATGAAAGTTGCGCCTGAGCAAAGTGGAAGATTATTGGCGGGAAAGGGTTCTTTCTGATTAGGAGGGAACAAATGAAAACAGATCTCAATCGTTGGAAAGGAACTTTTCATAGGAGTGTTAGCAGCCATTCGAAAGTCTGAGACTTGAGGCTACAGCCCCACGTCGCTGGCTTTTCAAAACACCCCTTTAGAACGCTGTGACATTCAAAATAATATCATGTTTCATAAAACCACGTGTTTTCTCGCTTATCCCGCTCATATTTCGGTGGACAAAACTCCTTCCTCAAAGTGCTAGCACTCAAGCTACAGCACAAGCTTCAAGAACTCAAAAATGTATTTACTTATCAAAGAACTCTATCGATCTTTTGGTCTCCTTTGGCCTTTTGACTTTCTCTCCAAATCTCACTGGACAAAGCTCTTTCTTAGGGCTATTAGTGATCATCTAATAAAGTAGTGATTCTAGCGATGTGCTTATTTTTTGGAAATGCGGTTCAGCGGGAAAATAACATCGAAGTTTAAATCCTTGGTAACGTTATGTATAGGCTATTCGACATAGCGATGGCCATAGCAAGAGGCGTGGCAGAAGCGGGGAAAGCGGGACGATCGACATTTTGTTACTCAATTGGAAATTTATCTCTCATTTCGAAAGAAAACTCCAAATTCAAAATTTGTCTAAGATATAATGAAAATTTTTTCACACATTGACTTGCTTTTCGGTTTTCAGCGAATTATACGCGTGATAAAAATGAAGGTAAAAAGCGAGTGTGCTACATAATTTTTGATCTGGATCCTACAACGTTCTCCTATGAAAATTTCCTCTCCAGCAAATGAGATTGGCTTTTCATTTACTGCTTCTTAATCAGAAAGGACCCGGTAAAGATGTTCTGTTGCCACCGAAACAAAAATTACTACATTGACCTGAAAATCACCTGTAGTCATTTGAAGATCAAAATCACCGCCATCGTCCGTTATGTACTGGTAAGTTAAATCCAACTATTCACCAATATATTACTGTTCTATCGTATTCAATAGCAATCTGCTAAGGACATAATACATTTTGAACCATTGAAGTCTAAGTGGTCCATACACGCGCCTGTTTCGTCCTACCGGCACTCATCAGTAGCACCATCCTCGGTTCAGCCAGACCCTTAAGGCTATATCCTCTATGAAGGAATCGACGCCGAGCAATAAGTCACCGGAGGGCAGATATAGAATTACCTCACATTGTAGTGACCAGCACAACGGTGCCGGGGACGGTGCTACTGATGGGTCGCAGTAGGACGACAGAGGCGACTGTATCAGCACTTGAACCTGAATGGCTTAAAACATGTTTTCCTTGAACAAGCTATATATTAAAGCGGTTCGATGTAGAGGTATTCAGTTGTCATAACGGATGATATCTGATTTGTCTGAAAATAAAAGAAAATGTTCAAGAAATTCCATTGTAGTATTGTGGTAGGTGGGTGGATTGATGTTTGTTGACAAAAGAAATGGCGGTTTGATGTAATTTGCCGTTTAATATTGGAATAAATATGGGCACATTGCATATTATTTCGAGAAGCATTTTTCGGTTTCTGTTTTGTTGCTGACGACTTTTCAGATGCTGTCTATTGCATAATTGTTTCAGGGATATGTAAGACATGCGTTAATTGACCATTGCGCGGTCATTCGCTAGTTGAAGCAAAATGAGAAGGTGAAAATGGTAGGTGCAAAGGGAGAGAGATCAATTACAGCCAGCAACAGCCACACGTGACGATATATTCCAGGAGTTTGCCGAGTACCAAAGAGCCAGTTTTTGAGCTACAGAATTAAGCAGCTTATTTCTCCTTGGCAAGAATGTGTTGAGTGTAATGATTTCTGTTTTAATTAATAAAGATATGTCTGAGCCTAGCCATGATTATTTGAAAGCCCACGCCTGAATTCGTCATTATGTTTTCACCAAGCTACAGATATAATCTGTATAAGTCAACAGAGTGATAATATCGTTTATGGTGATATGATTTCCTCAGCACGTCAATATCGAAAAGCTATCAATTTTCGCCGGAAAATCAGCTGTCTCTTACATTGATGCTCAGGCTTAGTATAACCCGTTGTGTAGCTGAATCTAGGTGTCTTTCTTGCCTGCAGCCAGACAAATTCAGCGCTCGGTTTTTTTTCGTAGCCATGAACACCAATATCAATGTGACAGTGTTGTACATCTCGCACGGTATGCACAAATCTTGATTTATACATCGATTCATTGACCCAAAAGCGGCACTTTTGTTATCAAGAAGCATTATCATGTGAAGTACTTTTGACCAAGTTCTAAATAGTTGTTTCGAAAGCTCAAACATCATTGAAAGCATATCTGCTTCTTAAAAAAGCCAATTTTTAATGCTACAGCCATTAAAGCTGAAGTCGTTTCACAAGCAGAGCGCTTTTGCTTGCTTTGTATAGTTCTTAGGCTCTTTGTATAAGTATTGCAGAAAAACTTTTTCAATCGTTCTCATAGTTCGGTTTAGATTAGTTCAAGTTTTTTATTTTCTTTCCATATTGCCTAATAACACCCCGTTAATAAGTCGATGCCTAAGCAACTTAACTTTGCACCACAGACACATGAACACATGGACGTAATTCAAGTTTCAGAGTCAACCGCTTTATCGGGAGCTTTTTTTCAGAGCGAAGGAAAACCCCAACTTTGATGAAAAAATTGCGCGCTACATGTGGATCACTCCGAGCTTTCGATCCACACCTACACATCCTAGCGACAAGAAATGTGCGCCAGAGTGTGAAACTCAACCTCATTTTTCTGATACAAAGTAATAAAAAAGTTTTCCCGAAAAAGCGCAGTATTGGAATCGCCAAGAACTATGGTACTGATTGACTATTAGAATGTTAAAAAGCTCTGACAGGAGAAAATTAGGCCGAAACGTGCCAAATATGTAACTCAACATTACTTTCGCTGCTGCCACGCAATAAACGAGCTTTTTAAAACGCTAACATAGTGTTGGTATCGTCGAGATTTGGCCTTTCGAATGAATACTATTAGTCTAGTGAAAAACCTCTGCACAGATGAAAGTGCCCCTGCAATAACGCTCTCCGATAACAGAGAAATAATATTCCTGCTTTCTTCTACCCTAAATGCTTTCCAAACAAGAAAAACTAAAGCAAACATTGAACAATGATTCAAAATAACCGATTCGTCTCACCTTTACTGACTACTCATTACTAAATAAATACTCATTCTGGTGCGCATAGAAGTCACGTGCAACTGGATTGTTGGTAAGCCACGTTGGGATTGGTTCGTCGTAAAAGAGCTACATGTCCTGGTAAAATTGTTTAAAGCAGCAATCAGATTAATGAAAAGTATGATTTAGTTTGAGGAAACCACTAATGGCATGTAATTTGTTGAAGATGACGACGAATAGTTACTCATTCGGCATCTGATCCACAGGCGTTTACAGTGTACAAAAATTCCTCTCATAGTGCATAGAAGACAACGACTCCAGCCGACAATCCAGGAATCGTAGTGATTCGGATGAGCTTCAAAAAGACGTTTATTGGAATCGACCTGCTGATAACGATTTGCCTTCATGCAAGCCATCCACATTGAAGGGGCTAGTATTTTAGCAAATTCCATGCAGCGAATGAATACTTTCGGAAATTGAGTGAAATTTTATACCATTTAAATGGTTTAAAGACTCTAGGTAGAACATAGGGCACAGTATCGTAGCAAATGATCACGGAGCGACTGCCGCGACTCTGACGCAGAAATTAGAATATCAATGCGCAAAACGCTTGTAGCGTTGTGGATAGACACTAAAAAAGGATGAACGATAAAGCTTTCGGCATTGAGCAATCTCAGAGGGATGCGCCATAAATTCGTCTTTAATTTTTAGCTTCGTTTGAAGTGATTTTATGCATATCTGACCCATACAGTAGCTTGCGGTGGCCTCCCGCTGGACCGAGTAAGTGTTCTTCATCCTCAGACAAATCTGCTACCAGTCTGGCGCCATTTTGCCGACCCCGTTGCGATGGATGGCTTAGTGAGCCATGAGCGCGTGGTCAAACCAGTGATCTCGTGTGCGGCGCAGAGCACCTCTAACCAATGCACCACATGCACTCCTGACAGACGCCAAATGCTCAAAAATGAAATAAAAGAGCAAATACGCCACTGTCACTCTGAACATGACGGCCTTTCTCCGCTTGATCTCTCCCTAATACGCCAAACATCCAGACACTAAATAAGGTGAAGTCGTCGGAACGTCAGCTATAAGAACTAATTACTACTGGTGATAAACTTACTACAATTGTTTATCTACCGTCGGTTAGACATGATAAGATTGTAAGTTTCGAAGGCATGAATAATGATGGGACCCACATAGAGTCTTTGAGGATGTTTTTAACAGTTTTATCAAATGGTAACATTTTTTCGGATTCCTTTAGCCAAACAAAGATGTTCCATAAGCCCCTTTTGACTCAGAAAATTATTCAAATGAGTTAGAGTTAAGTCAGTGAAGTTACAGTTGCCAATTATTAGACTATTATTCAGTATGCAAGTTCAAAGTTTTTTGATTTTCAAAGCAATGAATAGCAACTTGCTAAGTGGTATCACTGGCTGTCCCAGAATAGATTTAACTTATGACTGTTTATCATATAAATGGATGATTTCATGAACAGTATCCCTCAATCGATTATTTTAAAACCTCGTATATATTCTGATATAATGCTTAGAGCTTTCAAGAGCCCTGGCATGACATTTTGAGTGGCATGCGCATGCTTAGGCGTTTTGGCACTTCTCAACGGTTCCGCATGCTGTGCGGCTCACCTCTGCAGTTGATAGCGATCGGTGTCAAGGAAGTCGCACTTAGGACCAAGTGAAAGGATCTTTTGATGTCGCGATCTAGAGTGATCAACGGCTTGCCCTAAAAGACCTCTTGAAAGGCTTAAAGCAATCTATAAGCTATATAGGTCACCACATGTCAGGTAAGTACATAACTTGGGGTGATTTTTTAAGCGGCGTCGATTCCTTTAGAGGATTATTTAACCTCAGAAGACCGGCTGAACCGAAGGAAGGTGGTACTGATGAGTCCCAATAGGACGAAACAGGAGCCTCAAAACATGTTATATCCTCATCCAAACTATAGAGAGTTTTTAAACGCGGTTCCAAAATAGTCAATTAGGAGGTGCTGTGGTTCAACTCGACTACCCGGCAATCAATGACGAAACGATGCCCTTTACTGGACAGAAATTTTGTGCGAGAATGTTAGTTATAATTCGAAAGAATGAATTCATTGGGTACGCTATAGATGCTCGTTTTTTGAAAAGAACATTTTATGTCTCTGTAGCGTTCAAAAAAAATTTTTTTCACACGCGCCACGTGCTTTTCTTATCATTTTGCTTATCAAGGTAGTAATCGTTCTATAGCTGAAATTTCGGAAGACTCAGAAGTATGTTTGTTAGATAGGAAAGGCTTTCTAACAGAGCTGTAGCCAAAGGAAAAGTTCTGTGATACACATATGCGCAATTCTCGTTGAATAGAGTTCTCTACTTGATTTATACGTGACCATCCATTAACGCTACTTTTGCCGATTCAAATGCCGTGCTTACTCTCCGAAAAACTATTTTGTTTCAATCTATTATGGAGAATAAGACCGAGTTCCACAGAGGTGACGCATTGCTTATCATCTAGGATGTGCGAGCGTTGTAGATCGACGCGAGCGACCAATATCGTTATGGAATGACTCATATGGGTAGCTCAATTTTGTCGATGAATATAGGAGTTATTTCCGATTTGAAAGAAACACCACATAGAGCGTATGACCCTCATAGTACAAATTTTTTTCTGCATGTCAATCTAGTTTTTGTACTCCAGGTAGGTAGTAGAATGTGATAAAAATGAAAGCGCATGATGGGTGCGCAATACAATGACCTTTGAATGCCACAGCGCTATGAAAAGTAGTTTTAAATAACGAACTCGTAAGCACTCGCTCGAGAATTCAGCTTTCGGATGATTACTAAGACTCTCATGGAAACTTCTTTCCGAATGGAAAGGATCGCTTTTTTATTTCTTGCCCAACAGCAGATTTGATCCGCTGTTATTATTGTGCTCCCATAACAGCCGTAATCCACCAACAATTGCTCACTCTAGACAGCGACATCAAGTTCTTTCTTTACTTAGTCTAAACGTGGCTTCTTTGATGTGACTGTTATTAGTAACACTGAGCCGTGAGACATGTGGTAGTGATGACAAATAAACGACGCTGAAACGCACACATACCACTCGACATGCCACTCAGACCTCCTAAAAAGCTTGAAACATTGTAGCAGACAACAAGAACAGTGTAGTCTTCAAGGCGCATCGGAAAGTGATGTTCGCAACAGAACAGTGGTGTGCTCCAAAATGGCACGTCGATGTGCTTTCAAAAAATCACATCGCGAAAACGAACGAGCAGCTATGAACCATGGGCTGGCGATTCAACTTGTCTCTGAGTAAACAAAGAACAAACGGTAAGCCTTTTTAACCCATTTAGGACGGCGTGTGAGTTCTTGAGTGTACAATTATTTAGAGGCTCGATCGCGGATCGATGGGTATTTATGAGTGAATTTTGATTGGCCACCTAAAGATTGAGTAAGATTTCGAAGAATCATTATAGGCATATGAAAAAGCGGTCATTTTAGAATGATTGCTTAGCAGTAGTTTTTCATGTAATTTCTACGAATAGCGGCTTTACAGTACCCTGTGAGGAATTATATCTTTCTACATGGTGTTTATAACAGATCACAATGTGTCACACAATACACTTGCGAAATAATTATCACACTCATTACCAGGAGCTTATAAATGCCTAAAGCCATATATATTATGTAATTCAATTGTAGAATGTACATTTTATAGAGAATATAGTGTCTGGAATATATGCCAGCTTGCATCTTTCAACAAATTTGAAATAACCACATTTTCTCAAGCAGTTGCAAAAATTTCGTCGCTGCAGCAATAAACACCAAAATCATGAACAAGACAGATGGACATAAGTGTTTGAAAATCCATTGTTTTGATAACTTTCAAGGACCATTTTCTTGCGAGCATTTCTAATATGCAACTTGTCTGAACTTGCTCTATAATGAAGCTGCCGTGGGAACGAATTCTCCTGCTACTCATTGACGAATGGCGCGCAGGGGAAATGCTAGTGAAGTAGCGCGCAAGAATGATGGAGCTTAATGTGAAGAGCCCGAGCGCAACTGATCCTCCAGACTGTTCTCTCCAGCTTCAAACATCACGAGCCACTTCCGAGATGTCCTTTTTGCAACGTATCATCGCCGTGAGCTCTATCAATCTTGCGTGCCGCTTCACTAGCACTTTCCTATACGTGCCATTCGTGCATGAGTAACAGGCGAATTTGAACACAAGAAAACTCCACCTTGAAGCAAGTATGGGCAAGGTGTATACGAAAATGTTCGAAAAAAGATACGTACTTGTGCGATAGTAAAATCATTCAGTTTTGATTACTTTTAATTAATGAATTTAGTGTTTATTGCTATAGCGCCAAAAAAACTCAAATTAATCTTGACATATCGCTCACTTCGAGCCCACTTTTTCGATTCGACGATTGTCCTTGTCCTAACGTATGCAGCAGAAACCTGGTCGCTACGTAAGCTGGATGAAAGATTACTTGGAGTTATCGGACGCGCAGTCGAAGGGTCGATGGTAAGAGTATCCCGTATCTCGCAAATGAGAGGAAGGATCCGTAATTACCACCCACGTCAACGACCGAAGTTCAGAGACACCATTTTGCACGCCAGGATACCGAAAATAAGATAGGCCAGACACGTGATGCGCTTCAACGACGACCGATGGACGAGAGCGGTTACTGATAGGATTCCTCGGGATATCATACGCTCTATAGAAGACCCTGGCTCTATAGGAGCACCCCTGCTTCTGCAGCGGCGACTTGACAAAAACTCTATTTCTGCGAGTCAGTCGGCCAAAAGCCTGCAATCAAGCGGCTGGGAAGTACATGGGAGGCGGTTAGGAGTCGCCTCCAACAAGAAAGCTCCTTCCGCTCCTCCGAGAGAGACTGGCAAGGTATTCGTGAGTAACCAGCCCCCACCTTCAGAGCCTGGCAAGCTATACGTCGGATGTCAGAATGCCAAAAACAGTAGCAAATATGGGCTTCATTCCCCTGTCCCCGAAAGAGCCCCTGGTACGGCAGCACCAGGTAGGACAAGTACGGACAGTCCGCTAAAATCTCAGAGACGAACTAGGCTGCCAAGATCGAAACGGACTAAAACGGACTATTTGAACCTACAACGCAAGAACCCTTGCTCACAAATCCGCTGTAAAAGATCTATTGATTCAAGCAAGAAGAATAAGATACGACATCATTGGCATGGCTTACACAAAAAGGCGCCATCCTTTTCACGCTGTTTATGACACAGGAGCAGAAATGTTCCCTGGTACATGCGGTCGCAGAGGTGTCGGCGGCGGTGCGTCCTCGTCAAGTCGAAACTGACCGTGAACATTGATTCGTTCGAACAACTAACAACCCGTATCGGGCGATTACGGTTGAAACGATGTGGTTCCATGCCGGCTTTGACCATCTTCGTTGCTTGCGCACCAACATCAAGCTATGACGAAGACGAGTCGAAGCGTTCTATATGGACCTCGAAAAATTCTTCAGAGAAGATCATACGTTCTTCAAGGTCATTGTCGAAGACTTAAACGCAAAATTGGACCTAGAAGAACGTCTGAAGAACGTCACATAGGGACACACGGACTAGAATGGAATGAACAGGGTTAGAGGCTATTTGAGTTTATCATGACGACCCAAACCATCCATGGTAACTCGCAATTCCAAAGACCTCTTTCTCAGCAATGGACGTGGGAGTCTCCCAATGGAGAGTACCATAACGAAATAGATCATATCATAGTATATCGAAGGTTATGCCTGACCGATGTCGCTGTTGTTCCTAAGTTCTACAAGGGATCAGACCATCGCCTCGTTCGCGCGACATTCCGTTTCTCGAGAAGAGGAGAGAAAGCCGCTAAATTCAAACAGCGAAGTCCCAGAACTACCATAAACTGGGATATATTCAGATCATTAGTCGGCTCTTGGGAAGATACCGTTGTCGAGAACATCGACGAAGAATACGATCGACTCGTTGAATATCTTCACGTTAGCGCTATAAAAGCCGAGAGTCCTAAGGTCACGAAGGGACGCTTGTCTCCGCAGACACTCGAGCTGATACGTCAACGTGGAATCGCACAAGCTACAGGCATCCAACACCTTACGTCCGAGCGATAAAAGAAGACCTCAAAGAGAGAAGAGCAGCAGTTATGGCAAAAGCTGCAGAAGCTTGGAAGAGCATTTGCAAAGCCAAGCGAGGCTTCGCCAACTATAACACCAAGATGATTGCACTCCGATACCCTGACGGGACACTTACAGCTTCGAGAAGGGCTATGGAGGAAATCATCCACTAATACTACTCGGATCTCTTCGCTAGCCATGTCCTCTTACCGTCATATAAATTGAAAGAAAACGAATATGTCGTTACACCGGTCCTCACTTCCGAAATCCGACATGCTATATCGTAGGTGAAGAACAGAACAACACGCGGTCCAGACAGGATTAGACCAGAACACCTGAAGAACCTGTCGCCAGTTCTCATCAACACCGTGGCTCGGCTCTTCCCTCGCTATTTATCAGAATGCAAGGTCCCTATTCAATGGAAAACCATCAAGACGGTAATGTTGTTTAAGAAGGGTAACCTTCAGGACATAGGTAATTATCGCCCAATCTGCTTGCTGTCCGTTGTCTATAAAATCTTTACTCGAGTCATCCTAAACAGGATTGACAGAGCACTGGACGAAGGACAGCCATGCGAACAAGCAGGGTTCCGAAAAGGATTTAGTACCATAGACCGCATCCACACAATTACAAGACTCATTGAAGTTTTACGAGAGTACATACAACCACTCTGTCTCGCTTTCATCGATCTGAAAAAAGCCTTTGACTCAGTGGAAACAGAAGCGGTTATAGAGGCTCTGGATAACCAGGGCGTCCCTTCTCGCTACATAATGGTCCTTCGTGAGCTTTAGAAAAATTTCACGACCAAAATATCTCCATTCTACAACAATATCACCATTGACGTAAGAAGGGGGGTTTGACAAGGCGTTACAATTTCGCCAACAACTATTCACTGCCACCCTACAAAACGTCATGCGAACATTAGAATGGGAAGATATGGGAGTGAAAATTGACGGTCGACAATTAAAACATCTTCGCTTTGCTGACGATTTCGTTCTCATAACACCAAACATCAGTCAAGCGGAACGAATGTTGACCGATTTAGATAACGCCTGTGGATAGATTGGTTTTCAACTAAATCTAACGAAAACAATGTTCATATAGAACGGATGGGTTTCGAATACCCCATTCACGCTCAACGGAACGACAATCTCCGAATGCTAGGTCGTAAAATCAACATGATGAATGACCTTGCTCTAGAGATGAGCAGGAGGAAACGAGCGGCTTGGGGAACGTTTAAGAGCATCGAAGATATAGTGAAGAGGACAAAGAACATCCGACTCTCTGCCCACCTTTTCGACTCGACAATTTTCCCTGCCCCAACGTATGCCGCAGAAACCTGGTCGCTACGTAAGCAGGATGAAAGATCACTTGGCGTTATCGAACGTTAAGAGTATCCCGTATATTGCAAAGGAGAGAAAGGATCCAAAGTTCCGACCTTCGTCAACGATCGAAAATCAGAGACGCCGTTCTACACACCAGGATATCGAAAATAAGGTGGGCCGAACACGTGATACGCTTCAACGACAACCGATATACGAGAGCCGTTACCGATTGGATTCCTCGGGACAAATAATAATTATGAGATATGTTAAAATTTGAGCGTGGTCGTGAAAAAGCACTCAAAACGAAAAATTGACGATTGTTGAATTTTCTGAGTAGAAAATTCACAGCATAAGTAAAAGAGCTCAAAAATATAGATAAATAAAATGCACTCTCATCGATGATTACTCTACAAAATGGTGAACTCAGGCTCAATTGAGGCCCACACCAACAACACACTAAAACTCTCGCTTGATATGTCACTTCCAAAAGTCATTGTAGATTGTTTGAAACTCATTTCTGAAACATACTTTTACGGTGTTGATGAAAGACATGTGTAAAAGAGTTGAGAATGAGTTGATATCCCAACGAAGTAGCTTCTGAGTTGAAAGTGGGCTCCTCAAGATAAATGAGAGACTTTTTCTGCTATAAATACGCTAACTGAATTGCAATTAATGATAGCCTTTCTTTTCGCAGCGATAGAGTTTCGTTGAAGTCAAAATATTACTATAGCTGTCAAGAAAACCCAACGCGAAGTTCAAACAAAAGGCTAATTTCACCTAAAGCAAGATGTTATTATCTTCTCATTAGTAGAGCGCACTTGGAAAATTTTTCACAAAACAAGCTTAGTATTGAAGTCAAAATTCTTTAAACTAATGAATAACACAAAAATTCGAGTAATATAACAGAGCAAAATGTTCTATAACAGTTGAAAATGAAATAGTGTTTGCAAGAATGTGTTTGTGAACAAGGTCTTTCTACTTGTTAAAGATACCTTTGTAATAGCTCTTATTGTAATAGATCACCTTTTTGAACGGTTAAGTACTTCTAGCATATTAACTTCACTAATAACTAATATTTTTCTTGATTTTACAGTACCCTACACAGACCTTCCGAAGACCAAGCTTCAGTTCAGGATTTTTGAGATTTATGCTATCAAATGATAATCAAAAGTTTATTGAATAACCATCCGCAGACTCCTGCCGTGCGAAAAAAAAAATCGAATTTGAAACATAATTTTATTTTTGTTGCATTAAAGTAATGGAAAAAGTTTTCAAGTACGTAAGCACATAACTGACATCGCTGAAATTTGAGATTGTAAATGATTACTGAAAGTGTGAAGGAAATTTTTTGTCTAACAAACAAGATATTCGAATAATCGTGTACCAGCACAGGCACACGCCTTTCCGAGTGGGTTAGTACCAAAATTTGTAGGAAGAAGATCTTATGAACTGACTCACTGTTACGATCTTAGTAGCATATCCTCTCCCAGTCACCCCCAACTATTCGTACGCATCTGAACGACGATGCTATTAACGACTTAATAACCACTAGTAATCAAGATGGGCACATTTCATTTGAACTGATAGGTCAGTTGCTACATTTGTATCATTCTGAGTGCTTGCCATGAACGAAGGTTTTGTTATTTTAGAAGGATATCTCCGTACTACTAGGCGACGTGCGCTTCAGCGTCTCGCTCTACAAAGTGTCATCAAGTCAACATTCCATATTTCTTCAGCTGTATGTTTATAAGTGCCAATCGAAACATCCTACTACCTTTTTGGAATAACTTAGGAAAGTAAATTAGCCGGTTCATAATTCCAGGAGTTCATCGACTTTGTGATGACCCACATCTCTCAAAAGATCACTTGGCCAGATGTACGCTGTGTTACTATCATTTTAATCTTTTTGTGTTTCGTTAATGTAGAAAGATTTTGAGGAGACGAAGGACTATTCATCCTATTATGCCCGTCACATTAAGAGCTGGGTTTTCTTCCACTTAGATTCACGAAGAGCAGGAAATGTGATGATGCCGGTAAGCAGGTTCGATCCTCAGCTCGTTTTTTTTTGCTAAAATTCTCTTCTTTTCTGATGCTCGGGCATGTTTTGTATATCCTTGTGATTTCATCGTACCAGCTAATTCAAGTGAGTGAAATGCTGCACAAATTAAAAATCTGCAAAAAGCACGAATTTGTTAAGCATTTGCGGTTTCTACTTCTGATATTCTCCTTGCAATAGTCCACTGTCTTTTCTGAATACAGGTTCCCACGGCCGATGGATTGTTGGATCATATTTTCAATATTATAGGTGAAAATTTTTCAAAGTCATGGTAAAGGTTGTTGTTGGAATTTCAACTTCCCATTAGCGCTGAAAGTGGTTTACGGTTCCTGGTATATTGACATTTAGGTGTTCATTGAAAAGTTTTCGTCACGTCTTCAAGAAATTTTGTCAGTGTGATTCAAACCGGCAGGACTCATCTCCATTAAGGACCTCAAAAGAATACCTTTGTGAGTGTACCTGTGCACATTTTTCGGTAATCTTGATTCATAGTTGGCTTTCCAAACAACTTAGATCCGAAACATACAAAGATAGAGTGCCAGTTTTGAGCGTATTCCAATTAAATAGATTGGAGGTAGGCTTTATTATAATTTTTACGAAAGAGAAACTCACTACGTGTCTACCACATTTAGCCGGCATGTTCTTCTATTCGTTTAGAGCGCGATCTCGATGTGCATCCTTTTCAGCGTAAGCATTATGCCAAACTCAGAAGAGGTGGCCGTGAACTGTCTTTTCGAGGCAGTCCTCCTACTTGATTCACAAAGGAGAGATGGGAAAAATAAGAAAATAAAACGACAAAAAGCATAAGAGCACTGATAAATTGGACACAAAGACTGCGGTATACATATCGAGAGAAGTGTGTTAGAGAACACAGCGCTGGTCAGTGTACTGCCACATTTCCTTGAATGAGAACTAAAGTGTTACAGTGGCGCTCTAACACCTCTATTCTTGGAGCGACTTTTCACAAGACAGATGCTTCATGACAAGGAGCTTCTTCCAAAATTGGATTTTTGCGGTTTTGTGAAACTTCATTCCGCGTTTAGAGAGAGAGAAACGTGAGCAACTTTGATACAGCCCCAAAATATTAACCTAATATGTTTCATGTTCTAGCTGCGAACATCAGTAGAATGGTTATTTGCAATTCTGGACCTCAAAGATGATGGCTTTCTGGATCGCGAAACTTAAAGCCGATGGTACTTACATCATTTATCTTATTAAAATAAATAAAAAGTTTTTTTAACACCCGATGATAATTCAAAGTTTTTATACAAATTCAATCAAAGACAAGAATAATTATTCTTCAAAGTAAAAACCATCATTATCCACCATTTTCCCATTTTCCCAAACATTCCATGCCGACGAATTGCAAGCTACCTGATCTGCTCGATATGCCTTCCCTTAAACTTAATCAAAAAACTCCTGACGTTCCTCTCCAACTTGATGAAATATCTCGAATTGGCGATCACGCAGGAGTTGTTGCTGTGATCTGAAAAGGTTAAACCGGACGGCACAACATCTGGATTGTAGGTTAGATGCGGCAAGACCTCAACTCCCTTCACTATTCTTCCTTCAAAATATCGTTGATGCACCATAGCTAGCGCTGCCGTGAAAGTTTCTCATGAAAATATTCTTGTGATATTTCCATGAATTTACATCAACCGATACTGTGCAAAAAACCTCCCTCTTTAGTAAAAATGTGTATTGTATTAAATGGATATGTACATATATGTGTATGTAAATACACATAGATGTGTATCCATAAATATATGAACAAATATAGGTTCTTTTTGACCATAAAGGGGCTGGTGAGAAATCGACCTCATTCACTGGAGAAGAACTTTCCATCGAAAGTGTTAGTAGCCATTGGAAAGCTGAGACTTCTTGTTACAGCACCACATCGCCGGTTTTCCAAAAAGCCTTTTCTTGACGTTGCTACAGTGAGATTTCTTGAGTTGCACGCGGACATATTTCTCGCCGGACAGAACTCCTTCTTTGGACTATTAGTAATCGTAAGGTAGCGTAACCGTTCCAACGCTATGCTTATTTTATGCAAGAACCATTTCTCTGCAGTGTACAAGGAAAAATAAGACTGATTCATATACGCGAAAAGGTGTTCTTTGTGGCCATTCCGTGGGGTGGTGAGGGGGGAGGGGGGGCGAGAACAAATGTGATCATTTTCACACGACCATTGGTCGATTTGCGTTTTGGCTGATAGCATATCTCCCTGCTGCACTGCACAGGAAACGGTCTTTATAGGAAATAAGCGGAACGTTCAAATTAGCAAACGTTACGCTATTGAATGACTAGCAATAGTCCAAAAAAGAGCTCTGCCTGGCGAGGTCGTATATCACTAATCTTCTCATGCTCCTAGAGCGTTATCAAAAGAGCTTTACCAAATGCAAATATATTTTTGAGTTCCACGAAGTCTGTGCTATTGAAATTAGTGCTAGCACCCTAAGCTAGGAGTTTTGTCCAGCAAAATACAAGCGAAATAAGGACAATAAACACGTGGTTTTCTGCAACATAATTTTGTTTTGGATTTTACAGCGTTATGATGAGAGTTTCAGAAAACCGGTCGTGTGGGGCTTTAGTCAGAAATATGAGCTTTCTAATCGCTACCGATAGTCCTATGAAAATCTTCTCCAGTGGATCACCTGTATCACCTGTCATCCTGTTGATCGTCGAGTGACTCAAGGGGCACCATCAATACTTCCATTTTTCATTATCGCGTGGAGATTTGTGAGCATGACATCTTTCTTTCACTGTTTTCGTGAAAAAATTGGACCATCGGGTAGCTAGCACTCATCAAGAATTATGTGTCTCGCTAAACTTTTCTAATCCATTATTTTTACGCTCGTATTTTGTTAGACTGCTAATTACCGTTCGATAGCTCAAATTTGATAGTACGCTTCGACCGCCCCGATGTTGCGTTTGTTTTCTGAAAGGATTGTTCCAGTGCGTGTAGCAGTGAAAATGAGATTGAGTTTCATATACGCTGAGCATTTACATTCGGCTAGCGTGTGGGCTGGGTGTGTGCTGGGCGTGGATCGATATCATTCGCGATGGCGCAATTCACATGTGGAGTGCGGTCTTGTTATTGAGTTCAGCATATTTCCTCGCTTTGAAAAAGTTCAGGCAAAACGGTACGACTTAGATAGCGAAGTTGTCCTCCATAAGTTCATATTCTTATCGTGCTTCCAGAAAATGATAAGCGCGATAAAAATCAAATCGCGCGGCTTGTGTGAAACGCAGTTTAATTTTGAATGCTATAGCGCATAAAAAGCTGCATTTAAAAAGGAGTAGGCAGCGCAGGAGCTCGAAATGTAAGCCTTCAATGTGTAGCAGCAATATAAGCGGTGATATCAAATTTTGTGAGCACAACTGCTCATCGTTTGAGATTCAAGGATAAAACAGGAAATAGGGCACCTTTAATTTGTTTAGGTTGCTCAACACATTAAGTCTGTCATGGGTACTGCAATCTTTAGACCCCATTCAATAGTTTATGCTCCAATCAGTTGTCTCTTTTACTAAAATGTGATTTTCTTCCTTTTTCGCCTTATTCGAAACTGAACATTAAAAGAGCTGTCTGAGAGTATTCAAAAATCCTTCTTTCTTAGGTCCTTACAAGAAATACAGACTGATTTCGATCTGCATGAATATCGCAATCAATAGCATAGCTTCTCAGACCGCATGGGATATGCTATTGGCTAATTTTTGTTCCACTCGGTAACATATGTAATACATAGCGATTGTTCGTTTTGAAGAAATGAGATCTGAGAGACTAAGTGAGTTATGAGAATCTCCGAAGTCTCCACACTTCCAACTCTGTAGTGGGTGCTCAGTCCACAAGCAAGGCTTGTAGGAGAATAGTGTTGTGTTGAAAATGTCCATTCAAAGTATTAGGTGTACATGACACCTTTTACCGCGTTCTGATTATAGTTCCTCTTAATGGAGTAACTGCTGTAAGTCGTTTGATTATGCCAGATGATCGATCTTTGTTGCTCTTCTTTTAGGTAGAGAGCATGATGAGAAATTCATTGCCGTCCGAACAGTGGGTGTATCTCAATCCTGACCAAATAGTGGAATATATTTTCGACAATATGGCACTAGAAGACGGAAATAGGTGAGATGTTAACAAGTGAATGGACGAGGATGTAGAGCTTATATCTAAATGTGAATTATAGGATTTTTCTCACGAACTTCAAGAGTAGTAGTGCGAGAGAAAGTATCCTTAACGTGCTGACGGGTTACTATTCTCTGATGAAATATGAGACCAAGCGAAGCAAAAGCAACGGCTAGGGAATTTTGTGAGCGGTCGTGATAATTAGAGCCTGCATGCAATATGTATTTGATTCACATGTATGTTACAGTCAATAATCCTCCAAGAATGAGTTCATAACACCACTGTTATTGTGAGAATATGCTCTAAATAAAAATATAACTTAGAACCATGCCTAGAGCTCTACACGATTAATTGACAAACGTCTGTTCAGGAAATTCAATTCATTCTGTAGGCCAAATCAAAAATAGTAGAGCTCAATTAGCAGTTCTGAAGAGTGCGAAAGATTAGTAGGATCATATCATAGATTATTGCTGCTAACAAGATGATTCGCATGAGTACAATATCGAATTTCACTCGCTACCGCATTTCCGATTAAGATCGCGGCTTGTTGAGGACATCGTTTATACTTTCCATCGTAATTTTAACTTGCATTTCAACATCGGAAGAGAAACAAAAACAAGGAAGAGAAAAACGACGATTGGCTGAACTTGTCCATTCCCACAGTTTTTACAGACTCCAGAACTGAACCGTGCAACATTGGGTGTAATTTCGCGACCACATAGCCCACAAATGTGGTAGAAATATGACATGTAAAAACACACAGATGCCCAAATGAAACAGTGTTCTACTTCTGGATAAATGTTGTGCCCTCCCAAATAGGAAGGAGTAGTGGTCGAAATTCTTCATTCAGTGGTTCCCACATTCATCACTACTGCGTTTGACAACGGTGTTACCTATGCGGATTTCGAATCCACTTATGACTCCAGGTCCTCCAATTAATGTAGCTGTTTCACTCCGGTAATAGTTAAAAAGCCACATAGCATAAACACGATGGTATCTATGGTCTTCTCGAGAGGGAAACCACAATTATCTTTGCACCAACCAACTTTTTTCCCTGGGTTCAAATTGAGTTTGAAATGAACAGCAAGTAATGCTCTATCAGCAACAAGATACACGCGAGAAATGCACATTGGAATGACAAAATTATCCACATTTATTTTGATAATATATTCCAATATCAACCGCATTCTTCTTCATAGCCGTCAACGTATAGATGTGATGAGCCATAACCGTAATAGGGAGAGATTAAGTTACGTTCCTTCCAAACACGAAGTGTTTTTTGTTGATAATATCAATATGGAGAATCGATGTGGCACGAGGCACACAAAATTTGAGCAGTTCTTCCAACACATTGCGGATGGCATACACGCCGCTGTGTCCATGCACGATCACTCAGTTGTTGATATTCAGCTCTTCAAAACTATTACTTTTGTGGTTCTGAATTCTTTTTTTTTCCTCTTCATTTCGCGTGGGCCGAATAGTGGAAAGAATGTCTCAAGAAGCCAGCTCACCACGTCTTTGTCCGAGTTTAACGGTAATTATACTCAGAACGGATCCACATCATGTATCAAATATCGCTCTTCAACAAAACAGAAAAGCACGCCGCTTAAAATGTAGCAGTTGTCTCATCAGTAACCGAACATCCAGAATCTATAAATTATATAACGCTATAGCCGAATTTTGCGATGTTAAATAGCACACTAAAAAAAAATCGGCTTTCGTAGTTTCACTTCTTCGGGCGATGCATAGATTGAAACAGCCAGAAGAAAGAGCGAAGGTGAGCGAGGGAGTATTAATGGCGATTTTGAAACGATTGAAATGAGGTTATAGGAGCTTTCAAAAAGATGTCAAGAAATTATGGAAGTCTAAAGAGTCAGAGCTCAGTGCACGTATAACTAATCCGCATCTACAGCTAAAATCCAATTTAAGACCATTAAACTGCACCGAATAGAAAACCTAAGAAAAATGTAAGCACCTCTACTGATAGGACAGCGAAACTTATGAAGACGATGACATTTGCAAGTAGTGAGCAGGGGTCCGAGTATTCAACTGAGTGACCACTACCGTAAGTAGCGCCATACGCCGCACGACGGACGCAGTCTGCTGTAGGTGCGGTGATACCGGCGACAAAATTAACAGAATTTAACTGGAATTCATGGTATCGAATTCTGCCTTGATAAGAAACATTTCAGTGCTTGCAACTTTGAAAGGTTTGATACCAAAGGCTCTTAGGAAAGCACCCCTGCGTTGACAATCGGTACACCAGTGCTTCCTAGCTAAGCTCTGTTGCAAAGAAATACGTATTTGGCAGAGACGTGCAGGAAGAAGAGGACCAAATGGTCAAAAGAGTTGACGCAGGAAAAACTTCACAAGTGCAGGTCGAGAGCCATGCAGAATCAGACTTGCGTTATGGTACTTCGAATGGGTAGAAAACAAAAATGTCAGATCCACTCACCAGCGCACGGTTCGAGCAAAAATCCGCAGACAGGTTTGCTGGAAATTGTTAAGAATTACAATACGGTGAATCCGCCCGCGCACTTTATCGTTTAAACGGCTGCCTATTCGTACGATAGGAAGACCTGTAAATGGTACGTGCATTCCAGTGCCTCTTTGCTTCTAGTGAATAATTCCATGATTTAGGTATATGCACCTGTTGTTTGACGTAATCATGCGCGTGCTCGATGAACGCCTTGTACACCGTCTAAGTCCGGGAAATCGAAATGAGAGAGTGCAAGGTAAAAGTGTATCTCTGCCCAACAAGAGCCACTATCGTGCACTGCTACAGTTGCCAATGCGCTGCGCAGGCATCGAGAAAAATGAATATGGTCTCGATAGTGTTAAAGCAATAAAACCGTAAACGTTCAGGAAGGCCGCTCACTACTTGATCAGAAATTCATTATTGAGTTTCAGTGCTTGGATTATAAAAGTGCCAAACTGAGTGAAATGCTTCTCATTCAATTCAAGATTTTGAAGAAGATCGAAGCCGCAGATACGTCAGCAGTTGGTGTGCTGAATGCGTCTTGTTAACAGTCTCGTGCCTGCTCATCAAGAAAACGCAAAATAGTTGTTGTTTCAGCTCCTTCGAGATCGCTGGCAATGCTGCGCGATCGCCTTCATTTATCTTAACTTTTATGTGGTCTTCATTATTCGCTCTCAATCCGACTTGAGATTCCCCCTCTTAAAAAAAAACTCAACATGAAATGAGCACTTCCATAGGTTCAAATCAGATTCAAAAACATGTTAAAACTTCACTTTTGATCTTTCATTTGGAAATCCTCAAATCGCATCACGAATTGTCGTTAGAATGAGCAGGGAATATGGAGCACTTTCTAGAAGACAAAGTATCCGAGTTTTGACAAAGATAAAGTAGCAAGAGTTCTGTGACAATCGAATAGTGCGTTAATGCAAACTATCGATAGAGAGCAAGCCAAGAACTCTCAAGATATGAATGCCTATGAAAATCGCAAAAATTGATCTCAAGCCTAGCTCTTGATAGAAAGCATTGTGATTCTGTTGATAGTCGACATGGGTTCATTTTAATGGTGGCTTTGTAGTGCCAGCTTACTCGCTATGTCTCCCGTGCTCGTCTAGCAGATATGACCTAGTAAATTCACACTCTGATTAAACCTACAAACGCTACCTTATTTGAAAACATCTCATAAAGTGTTCTCGAAAATGATTATTTGCATTTGATACGGTCTTTCATTTCAGAGAAAATTCCTTCTTACTTAGTCTTTGTTAAATTCTCAGTACTTCATAATTGAGGATCGAATACATAAGGATAATTCTGCGGTCGAATTGTTCAAAAAATAGATTCTCGTGAGAAGTGCAATTCATCAAAACAGCGTTTTGAAGCTTGGCAAACACAGAAATCTCTGAAGCTTGCTATTCTTTCATGATAAGTTCACTTCGCTAATTGTGCATATTTGACGAAGACGCCAGCTCCCAATCCGTGCGACATTTGATAGATTTCACCCCTATTTATTTATGTCAGCGTAACACAGACTTCCACAGGCATCAAATTAGAATGCTTTCATTAATTACAGTGGAATGAATACAACAAATATTGGAAGAAAATAAGCTTTGAATGATTGAAAAGAAGTGGTGATACCCGAATGATTTGCAGTGTAAAAGAAAATAACTGACTATGGATATACAAAGTTGAGCTGGAAACGAGCAATAAGTCATTAATTAGAAACGGTAGTAGTTGACCTTGTACTATGTTTGTGGTAATTTTTGTAGGTGTCGGTGTGGCATTTCATAACCGCCGCAGCTAATGACTCCTTTCTTCGACGAAGAGTTCGAGCGGCCTCCGAACGACTCAATTCATTGCGACATCTTCAATCATCAGATATGGGACAAGTTAATAGTGAAATCAACAAAATTAAAATCTTACATATCAGCATCTGGACAACATCTGGCCAGCTTTAAACAGTGGTAGTTGAGAGCCTGCACCTTATTGTGGCAGGGCTCCATGGTCAGCGATGGTGGCAGTGAATCAGCTGAACACTTTGTTGGCAGCACCTGAACTGTCATACATTATGGATCCAAGGATGGTGGTGCCATAGTGTTTGTACGTAGGTAGGAATGAGTGAACTCAGCTCAGAGAAGTATGATACGAACTTCACAAAATGGATGGTTGACAGACTTGGGTGGCTCGTAGCGCGGTTGAACCGCGTTCTGCTCACCATAAGTGGCATCGCTACCATAGCGTTAAGCGCCATGTCGACGTTAATCTATTCCTAGACATTCTGCTAGCGGATAGTGCCTGTTTCTCGGTTTAGATGACGCTGCTGGGTAGATATTTTCTATATATCTCAACAACGCTCGCGAAAAGTTCCCCGCTACACAATCCGACGAGGCAGAAAATATTCTAGTGAGAAGATCAACGTCTTTGCGTCCCAGTGTAGGGATTTGAAAAGATTAGAAGGCAATACCGAATTACCTCATTGATCATCTTTGAAAAAATCATGGAAACAAAAACATCCAAAAGTCAGAATAGTGGAACCCATTGGAGAATATAAAAGTTTTCAAAAATGAACATCTTTAGAAAAAGTGATTTCGGTGGAGAGCATTCACTTTTGTGAATAATTGGTGAAGACATGAAGCACACATGATATTGATTTGTGATTGATGTGTAATCTAGAGTACATATATATAATATAATAATATAGATAGTAAATGATATATTCAGCATGCAGACAGGATACCTCAGTGAATGTCTGTCCAAGTCGGCTTTGATGCAGCTACTATAAGTCCTCTCGAGATTCCTTATTTCTTCATCAACAGCCTGTGATAAAGTGTTCAAAAGCATTCTTGGCAATCAAAGTGGTTCTGTATTTTCTTAGCTCTTAACTAATTCATATAATAGTCAAACGTGCTATTGAAAGAGATTCTCTTAGATCGATCGATACGCATCAAGTGCACTGCCGTTGCAAAGCATTAACCATTAGGGCAAGTAAATTTTCGAAATGTCGGATCAAAATGGTCATACAATAGCGTCTAGAGAACTAGTTAATATGTTTTAGAAAAATATTAGCCATAATTTGCATGAGATTCACAATTTTGCTGCTGATTTTGCTAGTGTGCATACAAGTAAGCCATGTCCATGACTCGGTTGCTCACCTGAAATTCGTCAAAACTGTCGCAGATATACAACTGAGACGACGCTTTGTAATAGTTTGTTGAATCAAGGAAAATTAGGAGCAGTTGTTGCTATTAATCACATTTAGGACATAGTTAGAAATTAAAAAACGGCTATATTCGTTGTCTCATTAAAATGGATGGTATTCTTAAGCAGAAACATTAAGAAATTTGTATGCTTGATTAGCTTCATTTAATGTTTTAAGCCTTGTAAGAGGTCTGGTATGAGTGGTAAAGGTAGTGGTGTGCAGTGGTAAACGTACGTTTCGGCGTTCTCGCGTGCCTCATCAGCATCATTGCTTTTCGGCTCATTCCTATAGAGTGATTTTCATTCGATGGTGTATGGAAGCTACACTGCAACATCAAGTGATTTTCCTATTTGACATTTAGTAATATATATTCGGCGCCCACACCATTAGTTATAGGGGTGAACCAGAGGGCAAGTGGTATGACGCGGCGCGCCAGAACGTCGAAACCTACTTCTACTACTCGAAATACATACAGACCACTTAAAAGGTTCGAAAATTCTACCAGACTATACTGAATTTTTTAGCGAGGTCTCAAAATAATCGACTGAAAGGGCATGTGGCGCTTCCTAAGGTGGTGGATAGGGGGATAAACGCGAACCAAAAGCGACCGTGTGCTTCCTAGAGACGCAGATGGATACAGGGGATGAGCTCCCTGTTTCTGCAGCGCCGATTTAACAAAACTCTATTTCTACGAGTCAAATCGGCCAAAAGCCTAAAATCAAGCGGCTGGGATATACATGGAGGCGGTTAGGAGTCGCTTCCAACAAATAAGCTCTTCCCGCTTCACCGTGAGAGACTGTCAAGCTACTCGTGAGAACCGAGCCCCCATGTTCAGAGCCTAGCAAGCTATACGTTGGGTATCAAAATACTAAAAAGCGCAATAAATATGAGCCTCATTCCCCTGACCCGATAGAACCCCTGGTACGGCAGCGCCAAGCAGGACAAGCACGGAAAAGCTGCCAAAATCTCAGGGTCGAACTAGGCTGCCAAAATCAGAACGAGCTGAAATGACGATTTGTACCTACAAGGCAAGAACACTTGCTCAGGGATCCGCTGCAGAAGATCTACTAATTCAAGCAAGAAGCATAAGGTACGACGCCACTGGCCTGGCTGAGACGAGAAGACGTCATTTTTTTCACGCTGTTTATCACAGCGGACAAGAGCTGTTTCTTGGAACATGCAATAGCAGAGGTGTCAGTGGCGTTGGCGTCATCGTCAAATCGAATTTGACCGTGCCACATCGATTCGTTTGAACAACTCACAACCTGTATCGGTTAGAACGATGTGGTTTATTGACGGCTTCTGACCATCTTCGTTGCTTAAGCACCTACATCAAGCTATGACGAAGATGAAGTCGAAGGGTTCCATATGGACCTTAAAAGATTCCTTAGAGAAGATCATACCTTCTCCAAGGCCATTGCTGGAGATTTTAACGCGAAAATTGGACCTAAGGAACGTTTAAAGAACGTCACATTGGGACCCACGGCGTAGAATGAAATTAACAGGGTGAAAAGTTATCTGAGTTTATCATGACGACCCAAACCATCCATGGTAACTCGTAATTCAAAACCTCTTTCTCAGCGATGGACGTGGGAGTCTTCCAATGGAGAGTACCATAACAAAATAGACCACATCTTAGTAAATCGAAGGTTTTACCTGACCGATGTCGCTGTTGTTCCTAAGTTCTACACGGGATAACCATCGCCTCCTTCGCGCAACGTTCTGTTTTTGTGGAGAGAAGAGAAGGCCGCTTAATTTAAACAACGAAGTCCCAGAACTACCATAAATTGGGATGTATTCGAATCATTAGTCGGCTTTTGGGAAAATACCGTTGTCGACATTATCTACGAAGAATATGACAGGCTCGTCGAATATCTTCATGTTAGCGCTATGAAAGCCGAGAATCCCAAAGTCACGACGAGGCGCTTGTCTCCGCAGACACTCGAGCTGATACGTCAATGTAGAGTCGCACGAGCTACAGGCAACCGAAACCTTACGCCCTAACTTGCCAAGCGCTGCAGAGAAGCGATCAAAGAAGACCTCAAAGAGAGCCGAGCATCAGTTATGACAAAAGCTGCAGAAGCTGGGAAGAACATTCGCAAAGCCCAGCGAGGCTTCGCCAACTATAATAAGACCAAGATGACTGCTCTCCAATGCGCTGACGGGACACTAACAGCTTCAAGAAAGGCAATGGAGAAAACCATCACCAGTACTAGGACCACTTCGCTAGCCATGTCCTCTTACCGTCATATAGATTGAAAGAGGATGAAGGTGTCGCTCGACAGGTCCTCCTTTTCCAAAATCCGACATGCTATATCGTCGGTAAGGAACAGAAGAACACCATATCCAGACAGGATTAGACCAGAGCACATGAAGAACATACTGTTAGTTCTCATCAACACCCTGGCTCGGCTCTTCACTCGCTACCTGTCAGAATGCAAGACTTCCATTCAATGAAAGGCCAACAAAACTGTGTTGCTGTTCAAAAAGGGAGACATTCACGACATGGACAATTATCACCCAATGTGCTTGCTGTTTGTCGTCTATGAACTCTTCACTTGAGTCATCCTAAGCAGGACTGACAGAACACTAGATTAAGGGCAGCCATGCCAACAAGCCTGGTTTCGAAAACGATTTAGTACCATAGACCACATCCACACGATTACAGGACTCATTGAAGTAACACGAAAGTACAAAATACCGCTCTGTCTCACTTTCATAGTTTTCAAAATAGTCTTTGATTCAGTGTAAACAAAAGCGGTTTTGAAGGCTTTGGATAGCCAGGACGTCCCCACTCGGTACATAATGATTCTTCATAAGCTATATGAGGATCTCACGACCAAAATATCTCATTCTATAACAAAATCACCATCGACGTAAGAAGGGGGATTTGACAAGGCGATGCAATTTTGCCATAATTATTCACTGTCACCCTCCGAAACGTCATGCGAACATTAGAATGGGACGATATGAGAGTGAAAATTGACGGTCGACAATCAAACCATCTTCACTTTGCTGACGATATCGTTCTCATAACACCAAGCATCAGCCAAGCGGAACGAATGTTGACCGATTTCGATAACGCCTGTGGAAAGATTGGTCCTCAACTAAATCTAACGGGAACGATGTTCATGAGGAACGGATGGGTTATGAATTCCCCATTCACGCTCAACGTAACGGCAATTTCCGAATGCTCCAGTTACGTCTATATAGGTCGTGAAATCAGCATGATGAACGACCTAGCTCCAGAGTTGAGCAGAAGGAAACGAGCGGCTTGGGGAACGTTTAAGAGCATCGAAGATGTAGTGAAGACGACAAAGGACATCCGACTCCGTGCCTTCCTTTTCGACTCAGCGATTATCCCTGTCTCAACGTATGCAGCAGAAACGTGGTCGCTACGTAAGCGGATGAAAGATCGCTTGGCGTTATTGAACGCGCTGTGGAAAGGTCGATGCTAAGGGTATCCTGTGTCTTACAGATGAGAGAAAGGATCCGAAGTTGCGACCTACGTCAAAGATATAAGACCAGAAGCGCTGTTCTACACGCTAGAATATCGGAAATAAGATGACTACGGACACGTTCACGGGACGACAGGTGATACAGGTAAAACATGTCATCGTCCATTTGGAAATCATTTTGATATAATGGAGTCACGAAATTGCCGTGATATGGAGCAAAACAAGGAGCTTGATGAGGCTTCAAAATGTTACCACCATTTTCGAGGGCTCATGCGTTGCGCACTGCGCCATCAAGGTTATTGGGTTTGCCTCTCTCTAAGCCACTTTTGACAGTAGCGGTATTATCAGCAATCCTCCATTAATGTGGATGTGGTTTCGATTCTAGCTTTATCTTAACACGGTTCGGTGTCGATTTTGCTCGCTAGGTCATTACTCTTGACAGGTTATTGATGCAATAATATGTTTAAAACAGCTGGCTGAAAGAAATTCACAGCAAACAATCGAAAGTCTGCTGGGCAACAGGTGAGCCCAAAAAAGGATATTCGCAGGTTTGAGGTCAGTTTAAGTTGCGAGATTTGCTCGTACCTTAGGATTTTTGTGCAAATATCACACATCTGACACCATGAAAAAAACAGGAATGAACAATGAGTAGAAGTTGGACACTGCTTTTCTAATGAGTACTATTGCGGCTGGGAAATGTTAATGGGACAATAATCTAATGAAGGGCTCAAAAAAGAAATGTCTTTTTCGTTTTTTAAGCCTTGGTTTTAGGCTAGATGCTATACTGGGCTTTTTTGAATATGCCTAAAAAGAAACAGATCACAAATTTCAAATGAAGTAACGGGTACTTGACAAAAACTGTACTAAGCAGGTGGAGCACCTTTAAACCGCAAGAACTTGCCTGATAATCAGCTAGAAGTTTTTCGGTACAGAACTCTGCCTGCGCTTTGGAAGACCTGGCATCAGACGGCCTGTTTGCACCTGACATTTCATGTCCTCTTCTGACAATTCGTCCAAACAAAGAGAATAAACTTCGCAATGCGATAGCCGTAATGTCTGAAATACCTCTAGAGTTAATCAAATTGCGCTTGTTTTCGAATATATTGGTAAAATCTGTACTTCAGTATATTATGATACTCAAAAAGCGGGAATTGCTTTTATCTACAGAAAAAAAGGTCTATTCTTTCGCACTGTTGTCTAACAAAAAACAAGACGGGAACTTAATTTGGACATCTCAAGAGTTTTCGGTTCTTTTCTGTTATCCGGGGAGATGTGAAGAGAAAAGCGCTTTCGCTGGACAAAAGCTTTTCACTAAGGTATTAGTAGTCATTCGAAATCTTGCATCTCTGCCTACTGCGCTGCTTAGCGGTTTTTTAAAAGATCCTTTTACAACGCTGTAGCGCTCACTAAAATAATGTTTTACTCCGACCGCGTCCTTCCATCGTTAACTCGCTGGAAGCACGAAAGGCATATAATCGTGTAGAGGAAATCTTACAGCATCAAAATCATACACGTTATCTTAAGTTAATCTCAAAGGAAAAAAAAATCCTCAATTAAATAACAAATGCTGCACTCCAAATGTGAGTTGTCTCAGCGCGATCGATCTCTCGGAATGCCGTGTCTAATCCAAGGCCCTAGACACCCGGCCCACACACTAACCGAAAACTAATATCTGCGTATGTGAAACTCAATATTATTTTCCCTGCTACACTACAGTGAAACGGTCTCTCCAGAAAACAAGTGAACCCTTGGAATCGCGGAAACTGACGCTATCGAATGGTTACTTATAATCTGAGAAAGGAGTTTTGTCTCGCGAGATTATGTGCTTGTAAAACCCAATATTCTCTTTCTGCTGCAGCGTTATAAGAAGGCTTTTCCAAAAAATGACCAGGTGGTGCAGTAGTCAAAGATCTGAGCTTTTAAGTGATTGCTGAAAGTGCAATGAAAAGTCTTTGTCCAGCGAAAAGAGTCCTTTCTCCATTTGTCCCCGGATGACGGAAAAGAATCGAGTTTTCTCTTCAAGCAACAAGAAAAAAATGCGAAAATGTTCTCTCTAATTTCTCAAAAAAGGTACAAATGCACCGGATTTTCCTAGTGTTTAAGCTTTCACAGATTCTGCGAGATCAAGAAAACCAACAAAAAAACAACTGAGAACATTGTACTTCGTCTTTTGGCTAATGTGCGGCTACTATGAATTATCAAGCTGAAAATGATAAAAATCGAACTTTTGGAATGTCACGCTCTTCGCTTCACTAAGTTACAACTACACACTTTGGAATCCATCTATCTTCTTCTCTGGATGGTCAACTGACTCGCCGTGGTGAAGAAATTATTTGTCTTCGCATGAGAGGTAAGAAGTCCATCTATAATGTCGGCTACGTAAGAGCATTAACAAATTACTAGCCTCAGCGCTCAGAAACCAGGCGCCTTTATAACAACAATACATCGATTGGTGGTGTTTTCACTCTCTACTTCCGGCCACAACATCTTCCACAATCAAGAAATTAGCTTACATGACCCATGTACTCTCTCAAAGACTATGTACAATATCGTTTCATAGATTTTCATGACCACTACTGTTGTATAGTAATAGCCCGCGTCCTTGGTATGAGTAACGATTGTCAAACTCGCACTTGTTATTACATATCACCCAGCACCCTAGGATATAAGATTGAAGCCTGAATTGTTTCGGATGGTTCATTTTTAATTCTAATCTTTTCGAAGAAATATTCATAGAGCTTTAAGACATAAAACTTTCCTAAGCAAGAACTAGAGCGTCATATAATTCCAAATCGTGTCATCAACGGTTCGGATTCAGCGATAAAAGGATAAAAAAAGCAGTAAAAAAGGTATGGACATAAGGACATAAGAAAATTAGTTGAAGTGCTGCACTTTATTTTCTCTGGACTGATGAAATCGTGGGTGACGCACCGTTTCGGGCAATTTTAGAACAGAGAACGCTTTCATTAGTTTCTTTTCACGTGTAAACGGTTCACGGACTGTTAGAAGTTTTGATGATTTTGGTTGTCTGAAAACGCACAAGTGATCATCGAAAATACATGAACAGCCATAGTTTACGAAGAAATTTGAATAGGACGGCACACAAACTTTTTATAGGTCTTAGACGCCTTGACTCGTTTGCGTATTTTTTGAGTTTGTCTCCAAAGGCCATCTACAAATGGGGAGGTAGTGGTCTTTTGTGGAAGCAAAGGAGACACCTGAAATTTGCTTCTCGAGGTCGGTATGCATATGGGGAAGTATAACATACATAATGTACCGTTTTGGAAGGCTTAAGAGTAGAGGACACTTCGATTGCTCCCTCCTCACGTGTAGATGAATCAACAACGGGCAAAAGTTTCGCCAATACTGGGTTTCTAAAAATGGACAAATCGTTATAAAAAAAAATAAGCAGTATTGCTTCACGAAAAAATGCAACGTGTGTGAAACGCAAACCTCCTATAGGTTTTAGGAGCCATAGCTCGGCTGCGTTTTCTTTGAGTAGGCTGCCAAAGCCGACTCCTAATTGTGGGTGCAGTAGTTCTATATGGAAGCGAAGAGAAGAACTGCAATTTTAGATTTGAGGTCAGGGCGGATACCAAAGTACATGGCATGATTGCAAGTGAATAATGTTTTGAAAAACTAAATTCAAAGCAAACTGAATACAAATCAAGTGAACACTGTGGTTAGTGCCTTATAGAAGTATCTCCATTGTGTAGTAATATTCATATAGCTAACAAAATCTGAAAATCCTATCTTCTGGAATTCACTTAAAGTGAAAAGTAGAAGTTTAGACGTAGATTCAGGATAAAATATGCAGTTTACTTGGCGGATCACTCGGAAAGAGCTATAGAAGTGTACCGACAAAGGTGGATTAGATTTAGGCAATTCATAGCGTCTAATCATTAATAATAGGTTGGGGAAAAAGTTCTGAGAAAATGATTGCAACTTTTTTGGGTGTCGACAATTTTCTTTGGGCTCGTTTGAAAGCCCGTCTTCTCCTACGTTGATTGATATAAAATTTATTTACTTATTTCAAGGTGGAGTTAACAAGCGAGCAAATTAGCTTGTTCAAGATGGACGAATGGTTGTTGGGTCCAAATCCAACGGTGGCAAGTGAACGCATCAATCTGGGTTGAGGTGAAGCCACAGTTGAACCGTTTTTGAACACGCTCCACTCAGTGCGGATTCGGCTCCAAGCGAGTACCACTTGTTTGCACGACAGAAAGTTTGGTACCGATACTGAATTGGACAATTCAGTCATTCATTTCTTTAACAGCAAGAAATTGGAATTTTATGCTTGCGGAATCGATCTTTTGTCGGAGATGTGGCAAAAAGTGCTTGAAATTAAAGGGGAGTACTTTGACTAAAAGTTTTATTTTTGTTCGGGTATAATAGCTGCATAAATAAATGTTTTGCAAGCGTTTTCCAAACACTTTTACCCAACCTATTAGTACAACTCCTCTCTCTGCTCAATTCTTTAGTGAAGTAGAAGAATGCGATTCACCAAATGCGCATAGTATTGTAAAGATAATAATTACTTACATTGATATCATTAGTTTGACTCGAGGTTACACTGCCGTCTACTGAGTCCATGATGATCAGTGGCCTGTCGATGGTGACATTTTGGGTTGGAGTCATAATGACATAGAAATTACTGTCAGCAGGCGGTGCCGTCCACGGTGTGTTCTTCACGGTCGGAATGATGGTAGCACCTTCTTCCACTTGCTTATCTGTCGCGCTCAACTCTTGGGGAACTGACGAAGAACTCGTCAAACTCTCCGGATTTGTACTGGTCGCCGATTCAACAGTTACACGTATAGGAATATTGCCCGCAAGGTGAGTAGTTGCTGAGATGAAAGCATCAACCGGTTCCTCTCTGATGTGTTTCTAGAAGTAATCGAATAGTATTTGGGGACAATGTTGTTGTGAAAAGATTGAGTGAAACGATAGCCTTAAAACAATCAGTCGTTTTGGAGCTCTTCATGGGTAACCCACGAGCTACTTAAAAACGCGGTAGTAGATCTTATCAATGAAACAATGTATTGTGAGTTTATCTAGCTGAGTAAAGCGAATGCGAAATGAAGAGCTTATGGTAAACAAGGAACACTCAAAGTTTGTGCTGATCGGGGAATATCATGATGGAAAGGAAGGGAACTTATCTGATAGATAGACGTAACATTATAAAAGCTTATTTGAACCATTGGTGTAGACAGAACATGAAAAACAACAATTAACTTGGAGGGTTTGTCCTAAAAAGAGATGTAAAATTGCAATAACCAGATAGGGTTGGACAGAGGATATGTTGGGTTTACCGTCAATTTCGCCCAGATTTCGACACTTTTGTTGATTTAACTACTATTTTTCGCCAACATCGCTATTGAAAAATATGCAACCATTTGCTGGGCGAAGACTAGATGTTGTGCTCCTAGAATGAATGAGATTGGTGAACAAGGAAGCCAGTGAAGGGACTTTTAAGTTGCTTGTAGTCCTTGAATTTGTTTCCGCGCAGATGCTGCACCAAGGCGCGGAAGGTAGAATAATCCGATGGAGCATTAAATATCAGGGATGTACTGTTATCCAGTCTAAATTCTCCAAAATGAGACGAGTCGCCCTTGCAACGTATGGTCGAGCGTTATTCGGTGAAAAGGCGGCACTACATCGTTTCGAGCGTTTATTCTTGCACTGTTCACTTTGCAAGGTTGTTCCCCGTAGACGTCGGCATTGATTGTGGGCCTGTTGTCGACCAGTTCCCACTACAGAAAACTCTGCCAACACCAGAAAATCAAGAACAAAATCTTCCGAGCTTAGAACTTGCGCTTTAGGTGAGCTTATGAGACTTCGTCGTGAGGCAGCCAGTAGGCGTTGCAGGTGCTGTTATCGTAGTAGACCCAGGACTCATCTCCGGTAATGATCGACTTGAGAGAGTCCTGCCTGTACGGACGCAGCAAAAAAGATCAAAAATGGTCACGTTTGCAACGCTACCGTTTCGGTCTTTCATAACCTGTCCACTGAGACATCTTTACGATAACTCATTTCGTTCAGATGTCGAGCAATGGTATTAGGGCAGCATTCAATTGTATGGCTAATGCTAGTAGAAAAATCTCTTCAGCATAACACATCCTTTAGGTAACAACGAGATTTGGAATAGAAAAAAAGAACTGTTTAAAACAATAGTGCGAAAGAAATTTTGGAATAACCCATTACATTGCCTTTCCTAGCACAACTCTAATTTTAGTTTATTCCCGCAGAGAATTAAGGATACTCAGCTTGACAGATGAATAAAGTAATGCTATGATAACAAACACTTACAGTGCTTTTGTTAACTTGAATCGAAGATACGCTGCTGTCTACTTCGTTGCCGATGATCAGTAGCTTGTTGATGGAGACATTTTGTGTTAATGGAGTTACACTGGAATGGAAAAAGTTGTCAGTGAACGGTGCTGTTGGTGATGTGTTCTGCAGGATCGCAGCAGTAGTAGCAGCCTCGTTAACCAGCTCGTCTGTCGCTTTTAATTCCGAAGGAATTGGTGATGAATTTTCAAACTTGGTGACTGTGTGCTGGTTGCCAATTCAACGGCCATGCTTGTAGGAGAGCCGTCCATGAAGCGAGTAGTTGTTGAGGTGTAGGCATCAACCGACTCCTCTTTGATGCTGCTCTAAAATGAAAAAAACAGTATTTGGGAAAGGTGCTATCGCGGGAAGATGGAAGAAAAGATAGATTCCCAGAGCAGTCAAATGTGCTTGTCCAAAAGGACAGCATTTATATCGACTTGATCTATATGGCTGTTTAGAGAGATTGTAAGCAAGCAGATAACATATGGGAAAGAAGGAGTAGCCGCGACTACGTTGACTGGTTAACATCAAGATGAGCTTTTTTGATAGATATGCGAGCATCTTTGAAAATCGTTAGAGCCTGATAACAACAAGAATTGGGATCATTTGCCATTTGAAAAGAGGTAGCACTCAATGTTGGACTCATTCTGCCCTTAGAAACACAATACTGGTTCTATATGATCTATATTGAGTGAAAATCATCTGATCGTGTGGATCGATTTAAGAGGGACATTCTATACTTGCGATAAAGATCCTTTCTATTGTTTTCAGGATATAAAACTAGAACAACTTCCACGTAGTTGATATTTTGATGTTCAGATTTTTTCAACTAGTAAGCAGGTACATCTTTAGATAACCAATTAGCCAAGGTTAAATTAGTTGTTATATGTTTTAGTTGGGATGCTTGATTGTCATTGTCGCTTCTAATGTATTCTCGGAAAGCCAAAGAAAGTGGAAACATCACAGTGAAAATCAATAGTGTGATGCACTTATCGACGAAAGACCGTCTTTCCATATGATAATTACCTTGAAAGATTTTATAAGCTTTCGCGATACTAACACTATTTTACAAAAACCTTGAAACAATACTGTGATTTTGAAGGCATACCGCGTCTGAGTTGAAGTTTTCCGACGAAGATTGGGTCCCCGTCCCTTGTTGCCGCTCTACGCTTTCCGCCTGAATGAACAACGGAGAGTTAACGAACAGCGTGTAAAGACTTTTGAGTGTTTCATGACTAACAATTTCATTCCCGATAGAGGATTCGCCCTTGCCATCAACGACGTTCTGTTGCTCCTTGTGCAGCCTGCTTAGTTCAACAACATCATTCGTCAACGGTCTCAGTACAATAGGAGCGTCAAGCGGATCACCCGATGGTAATGACAAAGATACGTCCTCTCTAAACCGGTCCAAATATTTCAATGTGCAAAAAGGTAATATAAGTGTATAAATGCATGTCTTTATATTTTAGCTACTCGCCAATGGACAGTGTACTCATAAAGACAGTTACGACTGTTCAGTACTTCAGTTATGTAAGAAAATTTATGGTAAAATACAAAAAATTCTGAAAGAGTGAAGCCTTTAATACTTTTCATTCCTTAACTGAGTACTCTTCCAATAGCATGGGACTTCCAATATCCACCTGGAAATCAATATTAAGTGAGTTGCAGAGATTGCTTTCTTATTGCAACTAAATCATTCAAACATACCTCTTACTTCTCACTTAGCTCGAAAGAAAAAAGAATCAAAAATACAGTCGCCGTTTTCAGTGCAATGATAACGATATTCACACCTAAGAAGGCCCATAAAGGAAAGTAAGAACAACGACTAACAGTATTCTGGAACTCACACCACCAAGGAGCGGGCTTGCTAGCAGATGGTTTCTGTGAGAGTAAATTCAGAATTTTGGAGTCATTATATCGCAATCTATGTTGGAGATCTCAAACTTTGACTAGACAACTTCTGAGAAGGTAAGGAGAACCTATAATGAGCATCACGCTCGATCAAGAAGTTCTAATCAGCGGCATAATTCGACTGAGAAAAGATAAACAAGGCCATGAAAAAAGTTCTATGTATACGATAGGTGTGGTCAATCAAAATTCGATACTTCTCTGTTACCGGAGAGGGCTTTTTGAAGGAGTTTTTTTTTGGACAGAGACTTTCCATTAGACTCTTGAAATAAAATTGCGTTTCACACATGGCGCGTCTTATAACATGCAATTCCGTTATTCATTTAAAATTACTCTCCTCCGTTATGTTGAGATTTTTAGGTTTTTGGTAATTAAATTGCTCAAGAAATTCTTTTCTATCTGTTCCGTCGCTCTTTTTCAAGCTTTTCATCCAAAATTATACTGCCAGATAGCTAATAGGCCTAAGCTCAAGCAATGAGCCTATACACAGAAAGCATGAACATGTGGGCGAAATCATGAAGTATCAAAATTATACTTTTTTCCAATTCTTTTTTCTAAAGCGGAGAAAAAACCATGAACTGAATAACAAAAATCGCGCACCACATGCAAACTACGCTGCACCATCGATCATCCGAGCGATCATTAACACAGTTAATCACACCACTTTACCCGACAAGAAATGTACCAAGTGTGAAAATCAATATCATTTTCCTTGCTTGAGGGCAGTCGAAGAGTCTTTTCAGAAAAAAGCAATTGGAATTGCTGAGATTCACGCTAACGAATGATTACTATCAGTTTAGGGAAGAGCTATGTCATGCTAATGCGTGACACGTGTGCTATATCTTCACTGCTACAGCGCTATAGGAAGGCCTTTATAAAATTATTTATGCTATAAAATTCAAAGTATAATAATAAATAGATATAACTAACGAATAAAGTTATAAAATTATCATAAAAAACAAGTTCACTTTTGAAATCTCCGAAGTTCAACTAGAAGTCTAGTAAGGAGTTTTTGTCCAGCAAGAAAAGCTCTTTTAGAAAACCTTTTTTGATAACAGAAAAGTACTTAAAATTATCACATTCTCCTTCACCAAACGTAAATGTTGAAAGGTCTCAGTTACTCAGCCGCTCCCCGTGCCCTGCCCAACAAGGAAAACTGGAGTTAGCTTTCTGATAGATCGATCATGATAATCTTCAATATATAGTAACGGGCGTAGTTTCAAGATGTTCTAAGAATAGCCAATTGAAGAAGAAAACGCGACAAGTGTAATGATAAATACACCATGCAATAAAACGCACACAGCAGCTGGTTCGATCTCACTCCAAGCCAGTCAGGCCAAACATTCATTCGGAGTCGCTATATTGGCGCGAAATCTGTCTGTGAGTGTGAAAACGCCGTCTCGATAAGAGCTAAGCTATCTGAGGGTATTCTGTAGGTCAGCTATGTATTCATTTTGAATGTCACGAATGGAGTCGAGTCTATGATCGTTATAGAACTCAACAGAAGTTTTAGCGAGAGGCGTTTTGTCTTTCCGATTGAGTAAAAAATCCCTCGTATTTTCTAAGCTAATTGATATTTGTAGTGTGATGCTTCCAAAGAAAGCAAGTAGAACTTCTACTGCACGAATGAATAAGCAATTAATAGCAAATTGATAAGGGTAACTCATGAGCCACCTGTGTATGGAAATTAGCCGCCGCGGTGCCGATGTGACTGCAGCACGCCCGCTCACCAATTTGCTTCTACTGTGACCATTGTTCCGTTTGACTAACATCAATCCTAAAATGTTTGCTATTTCAGGTTACGAAAAATTTTTCAAGGAAAAATGCTTTTCTTATTTATACCAGCGATGTAGGGTGATATACAAAATTCTTAGGTCAGACAATACTCGAACTCGCACTTCACTCCATCTATAGGCGTTCTTTAACTAGTTGCACTCGTGACGCCCATTTATTTTTTTTTAATTCTTTTTCTCAGAAACTCTTTCACACCAAGGAAGTGTTTACCTGTTGTGAAAGAAGCAGACTATCTCAAATCGTTGTAGGCTAAAACGTCAAACAAACGTAGTTATGCAACTTGGCTTGAAATCTGATATTCCGTATCCGAGTAAAGTTCCGATTGAACTAAACAGCGGTGTTCAACTCCACTACGACCACATACATCTCAATTGCAGGGTGTGTAGAACTGAGCCGTCTTTCGAACATAACCTTCTGAGTGATGAGATTTCTAACCCATAGTTTCTTCATTTTAATCAAGGCCAAAGATTTCAGGAATTCAGTTTAAGATACATTCAGAAAACCAGCTCGCCACTTTTCACTGACAATTAATTACCGAAAAATATGGGTTTCGGCGAGAATAATAACGCGCTCTCGCACGGAGCCATGGTTAGTAGTAAAAAAAAATGGAGGTGGGGTTAGAGAAAAACAGGAAATACTTGACGAAGTCCGTAAGAAACTGTCACAATCGGTCATAGCAATAGTAACACATTTAGAGTGAAATGAAATACAAAATCACTTCCCATTGTAGTCTCTTACACATTTTCTTTATCCCACCTTGGATCACTGTACTTGCCCAAACATCTAACCGCACATTTTGAGAGAAAAAAAAAGGAAAGAGTACAAATTTCGTACTTGATAGAAGTGGAGACCTTGTGGCGGTAAAGTCAATTCTCCTGAATCGATGAGGGTGAGCTGAATCAAAAACAGAAGGTACTGGAATCTTCTTTGTACGATGGTGAGGACGCTCAAAAATAGACAAGTCATCAAAATCGACATCAGATGAGACAACATTGTTGCTGAGTGTATCCTGTTGCTGATGAAGAATATCCTCATAGATTTCGTCTGGTGTGGATTGAAGATATGTCCTGAAATTTCTCAGTGAGCAAGTTTGGTTTTTTTTAAAACTTTGATGTGATCGGAAATATTTATTATTCATGGAATTGGCTTTTCTTTAGATGAATATATGGTTGTAGCAGCCAATGCCTTGAATACAAGGTTAAATGAGGAATTCTGTGCAAACTGTGTGTCAGGTAAGAAATGAAGTGATTCATAAGATTGTTCTCTTCAAAAAGGTTAAACTGAAAATTCAATCTTTAATTCAGCACTCACTATGCTTGTTTGTTCTAATTAACAAAATCATGGATCCCTTCATTTTTTTTTGAGCCAACATGCCATGTGGCCTGGTAAATGGGCTCATGTAAAGCCCGATGCACGTTTTTCGACCTTACAGTCTCCTCAGTCGGGCCGAACCCGCCGCCTTCAATCTTCTTCTAGCCAATCCTCTCGGGAGCCCTACGCTCTCTACGGAGAGGTATTGAAGACGAACGCTTTACACTATAAGTCTAGTGAAATTATCGCCAAACATACAGTGTTGCACACTCGATTGCTCTTTGGTAGGTATTTATCATACTATACCTTTATCTCGGGTGTTTTATTAAAACCACGCTCAAACTTCAATAGATCCCTTCATTTTTATTTGGGGTAACATGGCATGTGGTTTGGTAATGGGCTTTTGCTCAGCTCAATACACTTGTATCTCTATACCTCCCGAGAAAATTGGCAAAAAAAAATTGCAAGACGGCGGGTTCTGCCCGATTGACGAGACTGTAATGTCGAAACACATGTATCGGGCTGTACAAGAGCCCATCACCAAACCGCATGACATGTTGGTTTAAATAAAAATGAAGAGATCTATTGAACTTCAAGCGTTTTCTCAATAGAACACTCAAAATAAAGGTAGCAAAATCATATTTGGCAAAATTTCGCGACCCCTTTATGCAACAAGTAGATCTGCACATAACAAGTCGTCGATAAGGGACTCAAAATCTGGACGGCCGTCTTGGTGTCATCTCTAAGACTCGAATTTTGTTCGTGATGTATCATTATGAGTAGCTATCGTTTCGTTGGATTTCACCTTTTTCCCAATTCAACAGAATTGTGATCGATGTGAGCGTTGTTAGAAAAGATGAGTTGACTGGCAAAAATTGATTATACGCTTATATGGCCATTTCAGGCAGTGTAGAGGAAAAAATTCGATGAAATATCATTCGTGTTAAGAACTATTTAAACTCAGCAATGAGACGTCAATCTTCTCGAGTGTTTGAAACATGTCCGAAACACACCGTAACTCTCCTTGAATGTGTTCCACAGGATGGCTGCTAAAGGTGCTAGCATCGACATTGCTTGACTGCCCAATGAACGACTTCCCTTGGATCCTAATATTAAAGTACAGTCGCTTCTGTTGTTGTTATTTTTCAGATAAAGTCTTGAGAAATTTCGCGATGTTGTTTTTTCTCGAAAGGCTGAGCAATCTATTTTAGTTTCCGTCGAATGTATAATATACATCGATGAGCAAACCTATTTCATGACATAACTTTCATGTACCTTTGTAACCTGAGAACGGCTAGGCACTATAAATTGACAATAAATTAAAAAACCTGCTAGATAGAAAATTTGTTAGGGTATGTGTTCACGAGTTGCAAAAGTGAGAAATACAGAGTGACTGACAAAAGCCACTGAAATTTACAAACCTTTCCCGTTAGAAAACACTTTTTCTCACTATATCACACAAAGATCCCAACTTTTAGAATCACAAAAACATTTTTTTTTTCGAGCAGATTTCTTCGCGTTATGGTTTCAACTTTGAGCAGCGCAATTATAGACAGCACGATTCTATCTATTAGGGAGCCATAATGTCACTTGATAATTACGGATATCACACTTAAGTTTTTGAATAACTTTATAAAAAGCCTATTTGCCCTCTTTGGTCACAAAACTGTCTCCTTAAGGGATCTTCCCAAGTTCTGAAGGAACGTGGCAAGTCCAGGTAATGGACAGGGAATTGAAGGCAAATCATAAGAGACCTAGTGCTTTTCACAAACGGATGTGGTTCCACGCAATGGACTTCCTGTTTCTGAAGCGCTGCTTCGTTAGACCATTATTTCCATGAGCCAGATTGGCCAAAAATTTGCAATATATTGGCTAAGAGTCGCCTTCAACATAAATCTCATCTGTTCCTCGGAGAGATACTGGCAAGCTACCCGTGAGTAGCCAGCTCTCACATTCAAAATTCAGCACGCTAGACGTTTGGTATAAAAGAGCCAGGAACAGTAGCGCAAGCGGGCCTCATTCCTCTAATTTCCAAAGAGCCCGTTACGGCAGCGTCGATAGGACGAGTACGAAGAGGCTGCAAAAACCTTAGGAGCAAATTAGGCGGCTAAAATTGAAATGTACTAAAACGGAGATCTGTACCTATAACGCACATACTCTTGCACAAGAATACTCTGTAAACGATCTGTAAATGTAAGCAAGAAGGATTAAGTACGACGTCATTGACTTGGCTGAGACGAGAAGTTGCCACCCTTAACATATGAGGCCGGAGAAAAACTATTCCTTGGAACATGCAATAGCGGAGGAGTCGGCAGTGTTCGCGCTCTTGTCAAACGAGTTTGACTAGGATCATCGTTTCATTTGACAACTAACAATCCTTATCTGACGACTGCTTTTTATGCGAAGTGGAACATTATCGGCTTTGACCATCTGCATAGCTTATGCACCACTATCAAGCTATGATGAAGACGAAGTCGGAGCGTTCTATATGGACCTAATAAAATTCGTCAGAGAATTCCACACATTCTTCAATGTCATCGTTAAAGGCTTCAAAGCGAAATTGAACTTGAAAAGACATTACATTGTAATTCACGGACTGCAATGTGACGAACAGAGTAAGAGGCTATCTAAGTTATCACGACAACCAAAACCGTCCATGGTAGCTCACAGCTCCACAAGTCTCACATCTAGCGATAGAATTGGGAGTTTCCCAATGGTGAACACCGTAGCTAATCAGACCACATTTTCAGTAAATCGAAGGTTCTCTGCGAAGTCATTGTTTTCTCAAAACCTTAGAAGGGATTAGACCACTGCCTATTTTGCATAAACACTCATTAATCGTGAAAAATGAGAAAAAGCTGCTAAGTTTGGAGAACGAAATCTTAGAACTACCATGAACGGGTAGAAAATAGAGCATCTGGTCCACAGGATAAGACCACTGCACCTGCAGAACCTACCGCCACATCTCATCAACATACTGGATCGCTTTACCTGTCAGAATGCAAGATTTACAGTCATTGGAAAGCCGGCAACGCAGTGTTGCTGTTCAAAAAGGAAGACCTTCACGACATAAACAACTATCGCCCAAGCTGCTCTCCTGTACGTTGTTCATAAACTCTTCACCGACTCG